>VBSM01002153.1:16955310-17031848 GCA_008086735.1 Cheirogaleus medius
AAAAAAAGAAGTGCAGGTAGAATGAAGGGCTGATGTCCTCTTGCCTAATTGGCACCGCGAAATCCCCAAAGGTTTCTTGCTTCTCACTTTTGAATGAGAGCATCGCTCTACAGTCTTTCTGTGGCCCACAGAAGATCCCTTTGCAGTATGCAACGTTTGGAGACATCTGTTCTTTGGACATCACTTCTGCATATGGAATAAGTTCCTGGGTGATTGTGTAGGCACCAGCACATTTTATGTAGTAAATAATCAGAGGCAGAGGCTGTGCTGAAGAACAGGTATACAGACGCAGGTAAAAACTTGTGACGGTTCCCAGGAGTTTGATCAGGAAAGAAGGTCCTTTTTTAAGCACATGGAATTGAGGGACAGAAAGGATTCAGCAGCACTTTATAGGCTGCACCAGTTGTCCAGAGGGGTGGCTTGTCCCTTATAATCTCTATTAACAACATTTCCTCACCTCCCCCAAACAATCGTGCAATCGAGATAAAAATAAAATATCTAAATGTGCTTCCTGAGCAAATACTGTTTCCAGACAAAGTCTCCAGCCCTGCTTCCAACCAAATGGCTGCCTTTGACCACCAACCACCTCCTAGAGAGAAGTTCTCAATCAGCATTGGTTAGCTGCCCCTCCTCCTTTTTAACACATAATTCTGAGAACTAAAGTAATAGAGTCATGCATTGCTCCCCCTCTCTGCTAGTTCCTGTCCCAAGAGAGATAACTGAGAACAATTTGGAGTCAAAGGTATTTGGGTGCGACCTCTCTCTGCCACTAATTGACTTTGTAACCTTAAGTGTGGTTCCCTTCCCCCTGCGCCCCACTGAGTCTCAGTTTTATCTTTAGTAACTTGGGCAGGTGAATTTATCCTCCCACAATTGATGTGACAGTTAAATACAATCAAGAAAGATTGCTGCTGGCACAAACCAGTAGTCAGGAAAGTTCAGCTCTTTTCACGTCTCCTGAAAAGACACTATCCAGGAGCAGACATAGACTGGGCTTCGCTTTACGTATTCAAACTGTGTGCAGCCTGAATGTACACACTTTGCATATCTACTTCCCTCTCAGAGGGTTAAGTTAATTTATGTGGACGGATTAGAACAGTGTCTGTCCCCAGTAAATGCTCAATAAATGTGAGTTAGGAGGAAGAGGAAAATACACCTTTAGCATACATGGCAGAGGCTTAGGGAAGTTAAAATATACCTTAGGATCAATAAAATCATGTTCTATCCTGATGACAGGGACCAGGTGTCTTACCCAAGTTTACATAACAAATCACAGTTTAAAAGAAAATTTGAACCTAGGCTGTCTGACTTCAAAGCCCACACTTTTTTTTTTTTTTTTGGGAAGCAGGGTCTCCCTCTTGTCATCCCATATAGAGTGCAGTGGCATCATCATAGCTCACTGCAACTCAAACTCCTGGGCTCCAGCCATCCTCCTGCCTCAGCTTCCCGAGTCGCTGGGACGGGGACCACCACATCCTACTAGTCTTTCTATTTTTTGTAGAGACAGAGTCTCATTCTTGTTTAGGCTGGTCTCGAACTCCTAGTCTCAGGTGATCCTCCCATCTTGGCCTCCCAGAGTGCTAGGACTTTGAGGCTTAAGTGGTTGCTTGATTCTGTTCAGGTTTGAAGGAAGGGAATGAAATTAAAGAACAAGTACAAAATCCTGCAAATACATTGTCAAAAATTGTATCTAATACTTGAGCTATAATTTGGCCCTTTATGATACTGTTTTGCTCTCTGGAAGCCACATGCCTTTTAATATGTAGGTGGATTGTTTTACTTTTGCATGTTCAACTTTTGTGTATAATTTCAAGGGTATATTATATGTAAAAGCTGGCATCTTGATAAGTTGTTTGCAAAATGATCCCCATTCTCCTGCCTGTATCCATACCCTTTGAAACTGGATGTTTCAGCCTCTTCCATCAAGAAATGGTTTCTATTTCTATACCTATTGAATCTAGGCTGGACTTGTGCCTTGCGTTAGCCAACAGAATGTGGTAGAAGTGATAGCTTGCCAGTTCTGATCTGAACCCCAAAAGATTTGGCTTTCTTTGGAACCCTGCTCCAGCAAATCCGGGGTAGCCTACTGGAGGATGAAAGACTTGGAATAAAGCCAAATAATCTCATTGGAAGCCGTCTTAGACCAGGTAGCCCCCACTGACCTGTTAGCTGACTACAGACTCCTGAACAAGACCAGCTGAAATCAGATGAGCATAGATCAGATAATATAACCTTTGCCCAAACCAACCCAGGTCAGTGAAACTTCCCAGCCAACCCATAGACTCATGAGAAAAATAAATGGCTACTGTTTAAAGTTGCTAAGTTTTTAGGCTGTTTGCTATACAGCAATAGCTAACTGTCTTAGAGCTTTGGCAACCAGACAAAATGATGGGATAACTCTTGGCCAATGTAAAAATTTCCTGGGTTATCATTCACCCTTTAGAAGGATGCTTTATATTTACTTTTGCACTGAAAACTTCCCTCTTGAAACAACTCTATTTTCTGTGTATCTAGTTGCTATAGCAACCCAATACTTTTGTTCTCTGCTCTGGTCTTCCTGATCGTATCACTTTGCAGTTAGTCAACATGATGTTGGAACCTTGGTTGTTATGGTAACCTGGGACCATTTTTTAAAAAATGTATTCCATTGACATTGTTTTTGAGGAGACCTGCGATTTAGTCTTATACTCATCTGAAGAAACTTGTGGTACAGAGCAAAAAGCATTTCAGGAAATGCTCCTCTGGGGAGAAATTCTTCATTAAAGCCTCCTTCCAGAAACCTCAGACATTCTGTGCTTTTATGGATTTTTCCTATTTAAATGCCTCTCAGAATTTTGGTGAATTGCAAAGTATGTTTTAAAAAGTCCTAAAAGAGTCTGAATTGCTAATAGAAAACATGTGTAGCTGAATTGTCATTAATTATGCATGAAGCCCCACAGGCGCCCTGCTCTGCTCAGGAGCTCCACAAACCCTGGAGAGGAAATTCTTTGTGATGTGAGGCGGAGGCCCTGAACCAGCACCGACTGTGGAAAGACCCATGGAAGTAGGCGAGGGGTGAGGGGGAAAGAGGGCTAGACTCGGAAGGACATGGGAGAGGGGCTGAGGGACAGTAGAGTCCGGGGCTTGTGGCCCAAAGTGGATTTTTAGGAGTGAAGAAAGAGGACAGGAAGCAAGGGGTTGAGGAATCTAAGTCCAAAGCAGAAAATTCAGAGGGAAAAGAATATCTTTCTATGCTTAGAGACATCTCAATTTTTGAGAAGCCTAGGGCACTTGCATTCCTTGAGGCTTTTGTTATTTTTAAAAAATCATGAAACACCAAAACGAGGCCACAAAGTGAAGACATCTATCCACCGTTTACATTTAATGTTTTCACTAATAAAATGTGTTGCAATATAGTCATGCTCTTTACACGATAATCAGAGGATTTATTTGAAAATATAGTCCTTAGCTATATATCAAAGGCCAGCAGCAGGACTCAGGTGTAAAGCTGCAGGATGCACCAGGGCTGGGAGTGTGATGAGGTGAGGTGCAGGGGGTGCAGAACTGAAGGAGGCTCTCTGCTCAGGATGGGACCTGTCACTTTTGCTGCTTCACTTGCCTTGCCCCGGTCCTCCTCTGGAATGCACCTTTTCTTTTTCAGGCAATGTTGGCATATAACTGGGTACATACTCTCATTTGGAGGGTGTCTCAAATTGGGGCCAGTTGGAAGTGTATGATTTGGACCAAATGGCTATCCTACCTTCTCCTCCGAGGGGCCTTTCACTTATATGAAGTAGCTTTTCCCTGTCTTTGGGTTTTGATGTAGCTGAAGGAAGGACCATCAGACATGGAGGGGAGAAAAGTTTGAGAAAGACAGCACGTAGTCATACAGAAACCTCAGCACCAAAAGGTGTGGATTCTACACCCAGAGGGGCACCCAGGTGCTGTGTGACATTGAGCAAGTGCCTTTCCTTTCCGGGCCTCTGCATTCTCAGCTTTCAGAAAACATTTTGATGAACTATTTCTTAGGGCTATTCTGATTCAGACTACCTAGAGTTCTAGATGAGAGGTCGTTAGCTTTGAGAAAAGGAAGGCAGTCTAGAAGGGGTATGTTCCATCGTCTACTCGCCATCTGGAATCTTGTACTCGGGCAGATAAGCTGGTGATACCTTTGGTGTGGGACATGGATCATCAGACTGGTGGTCATTAGAGCCTTGGCAAGGGTATCTGCATGCAGGTGGTCTCAGTCTTAGAAATCTAAGATGTCACTCAAGACCTAGTAACTTCCTGTTCTTATACGTGAGAGGCAGTGTAGTATGCTGGTCAAGAGCACGTTTATGAAATGGAGCAAAACACTACCACCTTTCTCGTAAGCTTAAATGAGTTAATACATGCAAAGACTTAGAACAATGGCCAGCATGCAGTAAACATTGTTACTATTCTTACTCTTTTGTCCATTTATTTATTCATCAGACATTTATTGAGCATGCACTCTATGCCAGACAGTGCACCGAGCATGTGAGATGTACTATTTTATGTCAACTTCACAACAACATTTAGAAAGACTGCAGTCCCATCTTACAGGGAGGTTGGGCTCTAATGTTAGTGCTCAGGGTGAAATTTGTGTAGAGCCAAAATTTACTCTTGAAAATTCTTTACAATTATGCAAATGTGGAGATCTACAATGCTTTTTTTGACTCCATAACTTTTACTCTCAACATCTAAATACTCTTTAAGGCATCAAACATGCTAATAGGTATCATGACACTTCTTTGATAGTCTGTCAAAGAGATAGTGTGGCATTGGGGATGTGGTGCCAAACATCCTGTGTTTGAATTTGCATTTTGCCAGTTGTCACCTGTGTCCCTTTTGGGTGGCTACTGTATTGGTTCCAGTCCCTGATTCTTTAGTTTCCTCTACCTCTGGGGTTGTCACAGGACTAAAGAAGACAAAGCGTAACTATTTGTGTTGTGAACTCTAAGGCGCTCCCTGAATATTATGACATTATAGCAATTGGTAGAGAAGCCCATGTTTGTACCATCAATACCTAGCACTGTTTTTCCAGTTTTGGTTATTTGGAGGGAATATTTTAAAAATCCCCGCTCAGCCTTCCAGTTTGCAAACGAAAAGTCCTTCACGCGTATGAAGCAGCATTTCCAAGCTGGCCCCTTCTCCTCCCACGTCATTGACCCTCTGAGGGCAGGAAACCTGTAGCTTCCCCACAGCTTCCAGAAGTTGTTCTTATATTTTCCAAAATGAAAATTGTGCTTAAAGTCTCACATCAGGCAGAGTTGTTTGACTGAACCATACCCAAACAATTCCTTTCCTACTTTTGTAGCTAGAAAAGCAAACTGCGTTTCCAGCCTTCTTTGGAACTAGATGGAGATCTTGTGGCATGTTCTGATAATAAGATGTGAGCAGACATTTGTTGGGGTCTAGGAATGCTCTTGAGTCCTTAATAAAGAGGACACGCAGGGCTAATGGTACTTACATCCCTCCTTCTTCCTATTTTGAAGATTGATGTGATGTCTGGAGCTAGGGTAGCCATCTGGCAATGATAGGCAGCAAAGACAAAAGCCAACCTACTAAGAGTGATGGAGGGGGAAAGAGAGAGAGGTTAGGTCCCTAAAATACATTGTTTATCATCTGAATGTTCTCTCATCATTCTTAATGTACAAATTCTCAGTGTTTGGCATCAGAATAAAGTTTTTATTCTCAGGCTTGACACACAAAGCAATTTATAATCTGGCCGTTCTTACTTTCTAATTTTATCTCCTGCCTTCTGTCCTTCGGCTGTCCTGTTCCCCATATGTGTTAATGCTCATGTCCTGACTCTGAGCTTCAAGCAAGCTGTTCACTTCGGGGAAAATCCCCATCCCTGTTTTCTTTGTCTGACTAACCCTTACTTTAAGACACAAACCAAGTGTCATCAAGTCCAGGAAACTCTTCCAAATCAACCCTTTTCCTAACTCTCTCCCCCACAATAGGACTAGCAGACCTCCTGGATCATTCATTGCATAGCACCTGTTTGCATCTGTCATAGTGCTTAGAACATTCTATGACAATCTTTAACAAGCGTCTCCCTATTATTAAGTAGAAATTACCTGAGAACAAGGGCACCGTTGTATTTCTAGCACTCAGCCTAGAGCCTGATCAATAATCAATGTTCAAGAAAGATTTGCTAAAAGGATAAATGAATAACAGACTATTGGGCCATTGGAATTTGTTATTTCCACTTAAGAATCTAACTGGAGATTGCATGCCTCCTCACAGGACGTATTCTTTTGCTGTTTTCTACAAATATTCAGCAGACCTTTGGGAACAGGGCAGTAAACTGCACTGAAGTGCTCAGGAAATAATATACCATGAACCTTAGATCCCTTTCTCAGCTGGCTGAGATATAAATATGGTTGGAATTTGTTTTTCTTAAATACACTGAATAATTCCCAAAGGGCATTCTCATGCTTCTCACATGCTCCAATTATTCATCCATGCCCACTTGGTTCTTCACTACTAAAAATAATGCATTATCTTCCACAATATTGGACATTTTCTTTTTCAAAATAATTTTTGATATCTTAAACTTGGTTAGACCCAACATTCCTCCCTGGGATGTCCATAATGCTTATATATTATCATCTACAAATTTAATAGTTTATCCCTAGCCTTTCTTTTCTTTTTTTTTATTTCAAAGTATTATGGGGGCACAAATGTTTTTGGTTATATAGATGGCTTTTGTAACGCTTGAGTCAGGGTTAAAAGTGTCCCTGTCGCCCAGATAGTGTTCATTATATGCACTGGGTAGACTTTCGCCCATCCCCTCTTTTCTCCTCCCCACTGTTTGATTTCCATGAGATTTACTTCCCTCTATGCACATGTGTGCTCATCATTAGTTCCAATTTAATAGTGAGTATGTGCGGTGTTTCTTTTTCCAATCTTTAGATACTTTACTTAGGATAATGGTCTCCAGTTCCATCTAGATTGTTGCAAAAGGCATTAAGTTATCCTTCTTAATGGCTGAGTAGTATTCTATGGTACACATATACCACATTTTTTAAATCCACTCATGAATTGATGGGCATTTGGGTTGATTCCACATCTTTGCAATTGTGAATTGTGCTGCTGTAAACATTTGAGTACGGGTGTCTTTTTGATAAAAAATGACTTCTTTTATTGAGTAAATACCCAGTAGTAGGATTGCTGGATCAAATGGTAGGTCAACATTTATTTCTTTGAGGAATCTCCATACTGTTTTCTACAGAAGTTTTACTAATTTGCAGTCCTACCAACAGTGTATAAGTATTCCTTTCTCTCTGCATCCATGCCAGCTTCTATTGTTTTTGGACTTTTTAATAAAAGCCATTCTGACTGGAGTAAGGTGATATCTCATTGTGGTTTTGGTTTGCATTTCCCTGATGATTAGTGACACTGAGCATTTTTGTCTATCTTCTTTTGAGAAGCTTCTGTTCATGTCTTTTGCCCACTTTTTAATGGGGTTGTTTGATTTTTTCTTACTGATTTGCTCAAGTTCTTTGTAGATTCTGGTTATTAGTCCTTTATTGGATATATAGCTTGCAAATATTTTCTCCCATTCTGTAGGTTATCTGTTTGCTCTGTTAATTATTTCCTTGGCTGTGCAACAGCATCCCACATATCAATTCTATTGATCAATGTGAATTGGTTGCATTCCCCACTCAAGAGACAAAGGCTGGTGGAATGGATAAACAAAATACAAGCCAAGGATTTGCTGTCTCCAGGGAACACATCTAACCCACAAGGACTCACACAGACTCAAAGTGAAGGGATAAAAAAAAACATTGCATGCAAATGGAAAACAAAAGAAAGCATGTGTAGCCATTCCCATATCAGATAAAATTGACTTTAAATCAACAATAGTAAAGAAAGACAAAGAAAGATAGTCATTATATTATGCTAAAGGGAACAATTCAACAAGAAGATATAACAATCCTAAAAATGTATGTGCCTAACACAGAAGTGCCCAGATTCATAAAGCAAACTCTACTAGATCTAAGCAAAGAGATAAAGAGCAACATTGCAATTGCCATGGACTTCCAACACCCCACTGACAGAACTGGTCAGATCATCCAAGCATAAAATAAATAAACACAGGACTTAAATAGGACTCTAGAACAAATGGACCTAACAGATATTTACAGAACATTTTACCCAAAACTACTAAATATACATTCCTCTCATCAGCACATGGAACATTCTCCAAAATTGATCATATTTTAGGTCACAAAATAATGGTTCAACATATTAAAAAAAAATAGAAATCATACCATGTATCTTCTCAGACCACAGTGGAATAAAATGAGAAATCAACTCAAAGAGAAACTATCAATCCTACACAAAGTTATGGAAATTCAACAACCTGCTCCTGAATGATTATTGTATCAATAATGAAATTAAGATTAAAGTTAAAAGATTCCTTGAACTTAATGACAAAGGGGACACAAGCTATCAAAATCTTCGGGATACAGTTAAAGCGGTTCTGATGGGAAAATTCATAGCCTTAAATGCCTACATCAAAAAGACAGAAAGATCACAAGTTTACAATCTAATGACACATCTCATGGAACTAGAAAAGGAAGAGGAAACCAAACCCAAAGTCAACACAAGATAAGAAATAACTAAGGTCAGAGCACAACTAAATAAAATTAAAAATAAGAAAATTATACAGAAGATCAATGAAACAGAAAGTTGGTTCTTTGAAAAGATAAAATATATAGACCTCTTGCTAAATTAACCAGGAATAGAAGAGAAAGGACCCCAATAAGCTCAATCAGAAATGAAAAAGGAGGTATTACAACTGATACCTTTATTTTCCACGGTGGCCTCATTCACTTGTTTGGCCACTGTGCTGCCTGTCCTCCAGGGCACCTCAGCTTCCTTGCATCATGTTGGTCTCAGGGTTCCAAGAAGGTGAACAAAAGCAAGAGCTGTAAGGCCACTTAGGGTCTAGACTCAGAGACTGGCACAAAACTATTCCTCCTACATTTTATTGGTCGCACTTGCTTTGTGTGATGTTGCTTTCACCAATAGCAAGTCCAGATTCAAGGAGGTGGGAAAAAGCAGCCACATCATGTTGATAGCAGTCCAAGGCATCTGGGCAACAGCGTGGCTCTCTGCCCCTTTCGTTCAGCCCTGACCACCTTTATATGATAAGCTGTACTGATGCCGTGCCCCACCAACAACAAGGGTTAGCCCTTGTTCCGCTGCGCTTCTGCTCTGGGCACTTGTCACCACCCAACACGTTATACATTTGTTTTGGTGTGTTTGCTTGTCTGCTGTCCTTTGGAATGGCAGCTCCATGACAGCAGGGACTTCACTGGTTCTGTTCATTGCTATATGTCCAGCTCCCCAGCCAGTACCTGGAACATCCCAGGGATTCAGTGAATATTGGTAGCAGCATAAATTGAGTCCAGTCAAGTGACATTTGTGTGGATATGATTGAAGGAATGTTCATCCCATGCACTTTCAATAACTCTCAAAAATGAACAGTATTTTCATTGTGGGGTGGGGTGGGGGGACCCACAGGAATAGCAAATGACCAAATCATTCCCCCTGTGAAAGTTGTTTGTGCTTTACATTTTTTTAAAAAGAAAAACAGACCCCATGCACATGGCCCAAATCCTAGAAATGTGTATTTATTAGTTGGCAGCAGCAGGTTTTGTGTGTCTTATTAGAAAGGATTGGCTGCTTTGATTTGGTAATGTGCAAAAGGATTGGGCTTTAGAGGGCTTAAAATTATTTTCAGCATTAAACACGATATATCTGAGCCCTGATGCATCTAGTCTTGAATATAGATTCCCAGACCAGAAAGATTATAAGACATTAAATCTATGTAAATTCAACTATTAATTTATGTTTGAACAAATTCAACAAGAGATTTGACTTGGGGGCTTACAGACAAATAGATTTGGTTGGGAAAAATGCATACTGCGGTCTTTAACCATGACGTTGCATTCCCCTTGAAAATTCCACGGCTGAGTGAATCTCTAACAGGTCACAGTTGAGAGCCCAAGCAATTATGCCAGAATGTGTTAATAATAAAACAGGGAAACGACTGTGTTTGTCTTGTATAAGGATGAAAGCAGCTGTTGGTACCAATTCGGAAAAATGATAGCGAAACAGGCAGCTCTCATTGTCTGAGGGGGACCAGCAGGATGAAAAGAAGGGGCTGTTCCCAGGAACTTCTCAGCCCCGACATTTTCTCCGGCCCCTTTGCTGGTGGCCAGGACCGTGGGTGCCACCGTCAACATTGCACTCGGTGGCAGAGGCAGGCAGGCGGAGTTTACAAAGGCTACCCTGAGCAGGCGCCTAGGATGCCCGAGACATAATAAACGAGCTGCCGCCACAGGATAAACGACAGCTGTGACTGAAGGAATAAACAGAATAATCTGGACTTATAGGAGCCACAGGGGGCTTCTGGCAGCATGCAAATTCACAAACTTATCAAATGTATCCTTTGAAAATGAAGAGCTCTTTTGAAGCTGGCAGTCAAGGAAAAGTAGTGAAGCTTGTATTCCCGGACACATGTAGCAGCAAATGCTGGCAGAACTGATAGCCCCGTAGCTTCCAGAGGTCTGTAATAATAACAGTCACAATAATAATAACAACAGCAAGCGTCTATGGAGCTCTTACTACGTATCGGGCACTTTAATATTCATTATGCCATTTAAACATCACAATAACCTTAGTATTGTGAGCTCCTGTTCTTATCCCCACTATACGAATCAGTAAACTGAGACTCAGAGAGGTTAAGGAATTTCCCAAAGTCACCAGTGGCAGAGCAGGGATGTCAGCCCAGCCTATCTGATTCTAGAAGCTCCACTGCTACAGGTAAAACAATTTACGTCAAGGAGGAAGGAAGCAGAGCTTCCTTTTGGGATCCATGCATTGAGCTCTGACACCTACCTCTGTTCTAGACTGTATTCCAGACAACAGTCATAAAGGCTTTAGCACAAGAGCTGGCTTACTGGAGGAAGCCAGTGATGACGACAGTAGTGACATCTAGTATTAATTAATATTTTCTGAGCACAGTGTGTCAGGCATGCTTTGGGGAGTTGATATTCATTATCTCATTTAATCTTTACAATAACTATACCAAAAAAAAAAACTCAGGACCTATTGATAGCCTGGTTTTAAAGATGAAGACACTGAGGCACAGAGAATTCAAGTACCTTGTGAGAAACTGGCAGAAAGGAAATGTAAACTTACCTGCCTGACAGCCTAAACACTATGCTCCTCTTCAGAAACGCTTTTCATCCTGGGCTCTGCCTGCTCGGGGAGCTCCACCCCCACCCACCATGGTCAAGGAGGGATTCACAAAGTCAGGACAGACCAGCTTCTTCCTTCTTTTTTCCTTCCCTCCCCAAGACGTGTTTTTGCCTCCTTTGCTGCTAGGAACTGGGAACACAGAAAAGATTAAGATTAGTCCCCGCCTGTAAGTAGTGATTGATACTTCACTGCATGCCCACTTGTGCAATGAATAAATGAATGAACATTCACTCTCCAGGCTGCAGTTGTGCCCAAGTGATTTTCCATCCGTCCTTAATGGCTTGCTGATCTTCACCTAGTTTTTCATTAACCATTTACTTCAAGGTGCCTTAACTTTTCCCTTCTCTCCCTGAGAAGCTCTTGTCCACTCCTTGAAATCATAAAATGGTTAAGGGAATAAGTAGTAGGATGGACTAGACTGGATAAAAGCCTGAGGGCAGACAGATCCCATAGCTAAAGTTTTAGGGACCTGACTTAACTTTCTTTCCCCTGAAAGCAGCCCCTGCAAGAACAATGTGATTGCAAGTGGTTTACGCAGCTATCAACCCCAGGAAACACCAGTAGAGGAGCAGAAATGGAACAGGAAAGGGAAGAAAGGAGATGGCAGATGCGTGATCAAGCAGGTTACCAATGCAGGCAGCGAAAGCACAGTCTCATTGAGAAGCTCTGGGAGACATGGTGGGGAATGTCTCAAGGCTCCTCCAACAAGGGACGAAGGAGCTGGGGTATTTATTCACCAATGCTCATTAGTCATTGTTTGTCGGCTGCTTCTGTATGGTATTAACTCTCAGGCACTTCCATTCTGCACCCTGCATGAACCCAGTGGGGTCCAGCAGCCAGAGAAAGACCTCAAGCAAAGAGTCATAGGTACCATCAGTTGCCACTTGTCAAGTTGGCTTTCATGGGAACAGTGAGATGAAAGGATACAGGTAGGGAATCAATAGCATTTGCTACAGCCTTGCTAATCAAAGTGTGTCCATGGATCAGCGGCTGACAGCTTGTTTGAAATATACAATTTCAGACCCCATACCAGCCTTACTGAATCAAAACCTGATTCTAAAATATCTCTGGGTAACCCCCCTCTACATCAAAGTTTGAGAAGCACAGGGCTACAGGTTTTTTTTTCAAATATATTCATTCATTCAACAGATATTTATTGAGAATTTCAACAGGTGCAAGGCAGTCTGTTAGGTGCTGAGGAGTCAGTGACGGATAAGTCTTAGGCTGGGCCCTTTAGGAGTTTATGGTAGTGGAGGTATTTCAAATACTGTGTCCACTGATGAGGTTGGTATATAGTGTTCTAGAAGATCTGCTGTGCAACGTACAACTCTGCTCAGGCTCACAGAAGAGGCGATGTCTAAGCTGAGCAACCTTAAGGACCAGGGGGACTTATCCAGATGATGAAATCAGGAGAATGTCTGAGGTAGAGGAAATAGCAGGTAGCAAGACCTGGAGGCCAGCAAGAGAACACCAAGCCATTTAGGAACTGCCAGTAGAGGTAGACCCCATGTAATTCAGGGTTGTATTCTTCAAAGTTGGAGAGGGGTGGAAAGTAAGTGAATTGGTATTCCATAGGATCTTAATAGCATAGCCTTTACAGAGATATGTTCTGGACATCCGATTCTGTCAGTCACTTTTACATTCCCTTAAAATCCTCTAACCCATGACATGGGACTACAGCCGTTCTTCACATGGTCATGGTCTCCAAGCTGCAATTGTGCCTAAGTGGCCTTCCATCCGTCCTTAATGGCTTGCTGATCTTCACCTAGTTTTTCTTTAACCATTTACTTAAAGGTGCCTTAACTTTTCCCTTATCTCCCTGAGAAGCTCTTGTCCATTCCTTGGAATCATAAAATGGTTAAGGGAACAAGTAGTAGGATGGCCTAGACTGGGTTTTTAATCCAGACTCCATTCTGACTCACGATGCGAACTTGGGCAAGTTACCTAATCTTTCTGCACCATAATAGTCTCATTTGTACATAATGTTACGGTAGATATTGCTTATGCATACCACAATTTTCTGTTTTCTCTTGCACACTTCAAGTCCCTTGAAGTTAGGCATGGTCACGTGACTTATTTTGGCCAAGAAAAAGGACACATGTCATAGATTTTTAAGAGCTGGCACATGATTTTCCATCCACCCTCACTCTGCAGCAGCAAACCTGGAGCTTCATGGTTAAATGATGGTGGAGTGTCTGTCATCCTGGGATCTCAGGTGCCAACTTCATGGAACAAACTACCTCTGTCTCTTCACTTATTACCGGTTACATTGCCCATGTTATAGACACAAGAAAAAAACTATTGTTGTTTTAAGACACTGAGGTTTGAGGATTGGTGGCTGCTACAGCATAACCTAACCCATTCTAGCACAAGCATCCACCATAGGGGTTTATTGTAAGGATGGAATACGATAAGCATTTATGCAATGCCTAGCACTAAGAAAATGCTGAGCAAATGGAAGCCACTGAAATCCATTGATATTGAAGGCCAGTCTGCAGTCTCATAGATTCCCTCATCTGCTTCTGTTTCCTTATGTGACATAAGTAGCTTCTCCCTCCTCTGCTCTCTGACAGCACATAGAATCACAGCCAGTTCATTTGTTAGTCTCTCTCCCACACCAGCTCTTAGAATCTCCAAAATTGGAATGATGCATATTATTTCTATCATTTCTTCTAGACAGTCAGTGCATGGCACTCAAGTAGGTACTTGGAAAAACTTATTGTATTAGATTGGGAGAGATGTATTGATTTGAATACTTCCATAGCAATTGCAGCAAGCTTGAGCATTATATAGTTTTCCCCACCCTTCAAACCTTTATTTCATTCCATTCATTAATTTTATCAAAGACATCTGAAGCACTAATTATTCAGTGCTGATTGAGACCAGGGATCAACAACCTTTTTCTTTAAAGGGCCAACTAGTAAATATTTTAGATTTTGTAGACAATGAGTTCTCTGTCACAGCTGCTCCATTATACTGTGTAAAGTGAAACTGGCCATACATAATACATAAATGGGTCAGTGTCACTGTGTTCCAATAAAACTTTATTTATAAAAGCAGATGATGGTCCAGATTGAGCCCATGGATAGTGGTTGGCTGATTCCTGGTCTAAACAAACAGAGGCTGACATTCTTATATTCTAGTCCAGGAAAGATTAAAAAAAATAAGTCAATAAAGAGTTAAATAAAGGCAATTATTTCACAAGTGCCCTGAATAAGAAAAAACAGAGTCTTTTGATGATTGGTGGGGAGAAAGTTACTGGGCTACTTTATTTGGACTGTGATGGCATCTCTGAGGGAGATAACATGTCAAAGAAGCCCCAAAAAGACTTGTGGCATCTAGCGGGAAGAAAATTACAGAGAACATTGCAGAATTACAGAGGAGTGGCAAGTGCAAAGGTCTTGAGACAGTCCTGGGCATGGCAAGCCGAGGCACAGAAAGAAGGCCAGTAGCTCCTGGTGAGATAGATGGTTTTCCTGCAAATTGTGAACTGTGCCCTGATGGCCTCATTTCCCTTGGTTTAACTTTATTCCTTTGCTGCTGGCCAGATCCCCTTGGGCTAGCTTCTGTAATGCCTGTCCCTCCTGCACATTTCCTTCTTTAGATGCCTGTGAGTGGTTATCATACCTCCCTTTGGGTCGTGTTCATCCAAGCTAAACAGACTTAATTTGTTTAATCCCTCCCTGATGTTTCAGGGCCTCCTCCAGCTAGGGGCTTTCTATGGAGACTTTAGGGGATTTCTCTTTCTCAAAGCCACCAGGGCCCTTCAGAAGTAGCCTGTTTGCTAGCACTGACTTTCCCCTTCTTCCTCTTGCTTTTCTTTCTGAAGCCAGGTCTCAAAGCTCATACCCTAGCTAATCTCTCATTTCCTTTTCCTGAAAGATCGTAGGAATTGAAGTGTTCCATGTCTCCTGGTCTGAGCAGTGATCATGCTTCCATCACCACCTTTGTCTCCTGAGATCCTTATTCTTCCAACTAAAGGGTTGAAATTTGTTATAATTTCCTTTGTTCTTTATAAATCCCTTGAGTTCCTGGTTGCCAGTAACTTTGGAATGCTCCCTGCAGACTCCACCTCTGAACATGGCCTCATGCGTTCAGTGGCTCCCACAGTGATGAGCACATGGCCTCTCAGGTGAGACTCTTTGATGGAAAGTTGTATAGCTCTACTGGCCTCTCCCTCATTCTGGGTCTTTCTGGAGAGAGCTCGACCTGGTGAAATAAGGTCAGGATTTAGATCCAGAAAAAAATCAGACTCAAATCCTGACTCTTCCCTAGCACCTATGTAATTTTGGGCATGTTAGTTTACTCCTTTGTGGAAACCTCAAATATCTCATCTCTAACATGGAATCAAACCCACAGTACCCATCTCGCAGGACTGCAGAGACTAATAAAGATAGCACCTGGGAAAGGGAGCTCATTCATTTTTTCATTCCACAAGTATTTCTTAAGTGTCTATTATATTCCAGGCCCTGTGCAGGGATTCAGAGATCCAGCAATATCATAGATCATCAGTGAACAATATAGACCCGGACACTGTCTTTGAGGCTTAAACACTCTTGGCAGAAAAACTTATAAAATCCTGTCATTTCTTGAACGTTACTTGAACTATGCATTGTGCTAGTACATGAATTATCTAAACCAGTCCTATGAAAAATAAGTATATGAACTCTAGTTTAATATTAATACATTAGAAAATTGAGGTTAAAAGAGATTATGGAATTTTCCCAAGGACAACAGATAAAAGGAACACAGTTTTGAGTGTGGGTAGATCTATCTGTCTCTAAAACCAGTGTCCTTAACCAGTAAGATGTGCTGCTTCATTAGAGTAGAAAGCCTGGTAGAATACCTAGATGTTGTAATTTATGGCTTCATACAGATTTGGAAGATAGTTTATTCCAATTAGTACCTTGGAAAACATACTTTGAATATCCAGCATTGTGGTTTTGTTTTATTTGGTCTTGCTTTTCTGGGGTAGGGACAAAATCTTTTTGAGTGATTCTCTTAATGATTATTTAGAACTTTTAATTCATGTCCCAGATACTTTGGTTTTTTTTCCAGAAATTTATGTATACTAAGGAATCCTTAGAGCATTTTAGATTATATATAATATATTAATCATAAAGACATTTATTAAAATTCCACCGGGTATCTCAGAGGCCTTCAAAGCCATATAAAAATCCTTGGTCTCGCCCTCTGAAAACACACTTTATGGGATCTATCTAAAGACAAACCAGCGCTTTAATAGTGATTTGTAAACAAGAAAACAGAGAGATTGATTCTGCCTAGAGGGATCTAGAAAAATCTCACAAAGAGGGTGATATCTGGCTTGGGTTTCAAAGAAAAAGTAGGAGTTCTCTCTAGTCATAGTAATAGCTATCATTTAATGGGCATGTAGTTTACAGGTATGGGCTCTTTGATATTTATTGTCCCTAACCTTAGGTACATTTTATAGCAGAGAGAATGAATCTCATGGAGGTTCATGTATGAATCAAAGGAGCAATAGGGGCCTGTCCTCTGTGTCTTATCCCTCTCTATTCTCCTGTATTTCCCCCCTCAATTGAAACCTAATTCTTTAAACAAGAATTGTCTGTCTGTGTTTAGTTATTTGAGGGACTGAACTCTCATGTCGATTGATACAAACCTGAATGGAGCTTAACGGCGGATAAGTAGCTGGATGTAGTTGAAAGAGTAGCTGATTTAAAGTCAGGCCAGCCCAAGTTCAAACCTCAGCTTTGCCAATTCCAAGCTTCACCCCCCTAGACATATCAACTCATCTCTCTGACCGTCCACGTTGTCGTCTATAAAATCGGTTGATGGAATGTACTGATCATGAGCATTAGATGGAATTTATCTGGGGCATGCCTGGAATTCTGTCCCCAGTTAACCCCAACTCTTGTGTTGTCACTTCACTCAGGTCCCCTGCTCAACTGTCACTTCCCATTGCTCTGTTTGTGATCACATCCACTCTATCCCCTTTGTTCTGTTTTTTTTTTAATCGTCCTTATAATTACAAGAGTATATCACATATTTATTTATTTGTCTATTGTCTGACACCCACTAGAGTGTCAGGACTAGTAGGGTTGAGATTGTGTCCAGTTTCCAGATATTTATTAGATCTAATCGAATAGTTCCCAACACTTAGTAGGTGTACAAGAAATACTTGATGAGGGAATGAAGTGCAAAAAACCTTTTGACTCTCAATAAGTATCAATTTCTTCCTTCACTCACTTCTCTCCCCACCAGTTAGTCTCTGACTACTTTGCTAACTGCACCTGTAAGTCTTTTCTCTGTATTTTCTGTAACCCTGATCCTGATTTTGTTGGATCTCCAGCACTTGCATTTATGAGTCCAGATGCAGAGTAGGCACCTCCGGGGCTGTCGCCTTCTTTCCCTTCTCCTCCACTTCCCTGCTGTCAACATTAAGTTGTAAATTTCTTCCTGCAGACCACCACGATTGTGCAGAGATATTTTCCCCCAAGCCTTTAATGTGGAACATGCTGATTAATTGCTCTTTAAACAGTTTGGGGATTCCAGTTTGCGCCTCTGTTTGTTATTGAGACACCTGGAAGAGTAATGATTATGAAGAGTTTGCTGCCATTTCTTTCACAAGCCTCCAGCGGGGCTTGGGTTTATACGATTTGACCATTTAAAGTAGGTGGCAGATGTGTTGCTGGCCACGTAGAGTGGGCACCTCTGAGGGGCTCAGATGCATTCACTTAACAACGAATAAGATTCCAATCTTCTTGACGTGGTTAGAGCAAGCCCTGAGCTGTGCTGAGAAGTAAATAATGAAGCACCTGCTCACCAGGGGCCTTTTTCTTCCCGTTAAGGGACAAGCTGACACTGGGATTGGGATTCAACCAAATCAGAGCTCCGTAGGAACCAAGGGACACCTGGCATTCCATGGAGCAAACCTCAAACGCAGGGTTTACCCAGGCACCTCTGGCTCCCTCACTCCCCCAGCATCTAAGCCATCGGCAGGCGTTCTGACTTCAAACCTTAAATAGCTCTCAAATCTCTCCACATCTCACTGTCTTTGTCACTCTAGGCCAAGATGACAACATCTCTTGTTTGGATTATTGCAATACAAGGCTGAGCATACCTTATCTGCAACATGTGGGATGAGAAATATTTCAGATTTGGGGTTTTGGAGGATTTTGGAATATGTGCATTATGCTTACCAGCTGAGCATCCCTAATCTGAAAATCCAAAACCCAAAATTCTCCTTTGAGAGCCATGTCAGCACTCAAAAAGTTGGATTTTGGAGCAGTTTGGAATCCAGATTGTTGGACTAGGGATGCTCAGCTTGTAGCTTTGATCCCTGACACCTCCAATTGCAAATCGTTTCGCTCTGGCCCTGCCTCCACTCAATCCATTCTTCCCACGGTAGCTAGAGTGATGATTTAAAAACAAAATAATTTTGATTATAGCCATCACATCCAAAATGCTTAAAATGCTGCAGCGCCTTTCCATTTCTCTTGAGATAAATATAAAATTCTCTAATAAGTGTGGTCTCCTCTGAGATCCTGAGAGCTTCAGCCTCTGCCTTCAAATTTGTTGCAGCCACACTGACCTCCTCTAGCTGTTCGCCCCTGTCCAAGCCACACATCTGTGCACATGTCGTATTCTTCTCTGGGACGCATGTCCCTCTTCTTCTAGGTAACATATCCTTTCTTCAGATCTCAGTTCATCTGAAACTCTTCTTCATGGAAGCCTTCATCGGACCTGCCTACGTCCAATCCCTAAGATATTGGGTTTTGCAGTTCACTGAACTTCATCTTTGCAGCACTTGTAACTGTGAGTTTTTTCATTAGATTTTCAGCTCTAGGAGGGCAGGATTGTGTCATTTTTGCTCATATTTTACCGTCATTTCCTACTATCAGGGAGGAACCCTGGCCTTATTGAGGAAAGCAGGGAGTAACCTTGATGTTTCCTTAGGTGCTGAAAGTGAACAGTGAGACTTAAAGGACCAGAGCAGGACAGTTTACTACTCACAGCACAGAAAACAGCGGGAACATAAGTGTCGTTACACTGGCTCCTTGGCTCCCGAGTCCTACAGGCAATGCAGTGGGCCCAGAAAGAGGCTGCCCGTGCTGTTCTACCCCTGTGGAACACAGGGCCAAGGACCTTCAGAAGCATCTTTAGAAGAAAGCAATCAACAAGACCGTTTCCACCCCGGAAACGAGCAGGTCAGGTCCGTGGTAGCCACACTGTGCTTGCCTTGACCTGCTTGCTTATCTGCCTGTGTGGCCAGCTGTAGACATGGCTCAGGGTCCAAGCAGCACACACAGCAAGAACATGCGGGGTTACTCAGGGCCCGTGGTGAGCTGCTGCTCCTGCTACCTACCGAAGCATTCGGCACTACCCTGAGGCTGAGGGAGAGAATGCCCCCCAAGTGAACAGATCTCCTTTGGGGTACCGCTGCCTCAGGACAGCTTCAAACGCTGGATACAACCCCTTTTGCTCTTTTCAATAGACTGTCCAGCAGGGCCTTAGGTGAGTCTCTTTAACTTCATGATATTCCATTTGTTCACATTAATAATTAGATCATAGTATTTTTCTTTTAGGGTTGATAAGGAATTAAGTGAGTTGATGCATAGGAAGGGCTTAGCATGGCGCCTGACAATAGACAGGTGCTCAGCAAATGATACGTATTGTTCAAAGCAATTTCGTGTAGTGGATAAGTGTTTTGGTCTCAAGCCAGACTGGGTTTAATCTCCAAATCGGCTGTTTACTAGCTGTGTGACCTTGAGCAAATGACTTAACTTCTCTGTATCACTTCTGCATCAGTTGTGATCAGGATATAATACAATATAATGTAGTATAAGTAATAGCAGAGACAGTAGTGGTAGAAGTAGTAGTAATAGTAGTAGCAGCGGCAGCAATATTAAGGCTTACCTCACTGGGTAAGGGTGAGCGTAACACGAGTTAATCCACAGAGAGTAGTTAGTACACTTCCTGGCACATAGTAAATGCTGAATGAAAGTTAGCTAATAGTGGTGGCTGTTGGATGTACTAGCCATTGGTTGGCTGTGGTGGTGCTGGGTTGTGGTGGGGGATATTTTAATATAGAGGTGATTGGTTGTGTTGGTAGTTGGTTGCATTGGTGGTTAATTTTGATGTCTTGTTGGTGGCGACAGTCATTGATTAGCTGTAGTCATTGTTGATTTGTTGTGTTTGTGATGTTGTCTAGTTGGTTATAGTGGATGGTTAGTTGAGGCAGCTGATGGTTTAAAGTGATGGATAGTCTTGTGTGATGATGTTTGGTTGGTTGTCACAGTTGATTGGCTGTAATGGTCTGTGGTTAGATAGGGTGGGTGGTTGATTATTGTGTGCATTTCTTGGACTGGTTGTTTGGTTGTTGTGGCTATTTGTGTTTTTTGGTTGGTTGTGGTAGTGACTGGTTGGTTGTGATGGTTGGTTTGTTGTGGTAATGGCTAGTTGGTTGTTTACTTGGTTGTGATAGTGGCTGGTTGTTTGTGTTGGTTGGTTGGCTGTGGTTGTGGCTGGTTGGTTGTGGGCTGAATGGGAGGCTGATGAGCTTGCAAAGCTCTGATTTAAGGTAGAAATCCCCTAAACATGTCTCTTTAAGATATGCTCAACAATTGAACAAAGGAGGAACTTGCAGGGTGTGGTTGTACACAGAAGTAGCTGCTCATTGCAGACCTTCAGTGATTTGGACCTTCAGTTCATACTAGATCACAGCTTGTTTTACCTGTCCTTGGTGTCTTACCAAGCATGTCACATCTCTTCCAATTAGCAATCACAAGGTCCTTGTATTTCTGTCAGTCTCAGATGCTCTGGGTAAAGATAGCCTTTCTGTTTAGCATCCCTACCAGAATTTCCAACATTAATTTTTTCACGGGCCACATAGGCTATATTTTAAGTCAGATCACTCAAAATATGCACCACAAATTCTGCAAAATCAATCCATCCATTTCCTTCTCATGTGGTACAGACAAATATCAGAAGGTTACCTGTCTCTGAATGAAAGCCTGCCCAGAGACACGTCTCTTGCCGTTGCCTGCCTATAGAGTTGTTCCAGGGGTCCTGCAAGAGCTGATGTGGTACGTGCACGTGTGTATCCATGTGTACATGCATGCACACACACACATGCATTCATGTGTCTAGCAGTAGTTTTCCTGAGCAAATGTAACATGGTGGTCCCAGCTCCACTGTGCTTAGAAGACCTATAGCCAGAACCCCTCAGCACCTCCCAGAGAAGGTGCAGATAAGGAAGCAACCTAAGGACCCCTAGACATCAAAATGGGGCCATCTGCATCTCTGGATTGTGAGGCTGACATCGTCAAGCTGGGAGGTGGAAGGGCAGTTCTCAGTCTGTGGCAGCTGAGAGCAGAGCAGAGCAGGTTGTGACCCTGGCAGTACTGATAAAACGTGGATCCAGCCTGATTTTTGCAGCCTGTTATCAAGCCTGGTGGAGTAGGAGGGTTTGATGCAGGAGCCAAAGAGGTTAGGTTGGGTATGTGAAAAGAGCCAACAGTCACTGCAGAGTGGGTCTGAAGAGCAGATAGGAAGACAAGGACACTTGAAGGAAAGAAAACAGGAGCCTCAAATGTGCTGAGTGCTTTCTTCATGTCAGGACTTGGTCTGCTGCGTCCATACAGTTGGTCTTGGTTAATCCCAGGGGTAGCATGCTTCAGGGGAAGCCAGATTTTGATCTAGAACCCAGATCTACCATTTGCAAGTGGTGTCACTTAAGGCCAGTTGTTTTGTCTCTCTTAGCTTTAATTTCACATCCCAGAATTGCAGCAATGATGCTAAGAGATGGTATAGCATACATGGGCTCATAAGCCAGTGAATTGTGAGTTTGAGTCCTGGCTCCCTAACCTTTGGACTAAGAAACTTTGGGCAAATCACTTAACCACTCTGTGCTTCAGACTTCTGCAGACGAAAAGCACTACCCACCTCATAGGGCCCCATAAGCTCTCTGAGAAAATGCATAGAAAACAGCTGGCCTGGCACCAGGCTCATAGCAAACAATACATTTTCACTCCCATCATTATTATTGCTAATTCCTCCTTTATAATGTTGTCAGTAGGACTCACATGAAATAATATATTTAAAGTTTCAGACATATTATAAGCACTTAATAAATGTCAGTTTCTCCATTTCCTTTCCCCTGATTGTCACAGCTATATTTTAGGTAATTTGATAAAAAATGAACGTAGACTCAGATTAGTTGAGAAACTTTCCAAAGATAATACAAGTGAAACTAGCAGGACTGGAATGGCATTCGTATTAATCCACTGCAGTGCCAGCGTTCTCTTTGAGATTAAGAGTTGGGTAGATCACGTGAAACCTCCCAGCATTTGGATGTTTATGATCCTTTCATCCCTCCTCCAGAAGTCGTTAATCACTGAGTGGTGTCCACATTGGCCCAAATTCCCCAAGGTATATGGGCTGACAGACATCGAGGGTGATTGTATATAAAGCCGTCAGGGCCCTTCCTAGAGGGTTATCCATTCTTTTCATTCCTGCAGAGGAACTTGGAAAGGGTGCACCAAATTTCCCACGGGAATAGGATCTTTCTCAAGAACTGATGAGACCCAAGGAGCTGAGCCCATAAAAGCCACTAGATTCATAAAGGTGACCTGCAAATCCTCCACTGTCACACAGCAGCTCACCCCATGGAGACCCCCAGGGGCCATGAAGAAGATTTGTGCCACCATCCAAAGGGCATGTGATCATAAATAGTCATAAGAGATTTTAATTTGGAGATGCTGAGCCTCCAATCAACAACAATGAAAATCAGTAAAACTGAGTTATGGGAAGGGATGGCATGATGCCAGAGAGAGCTGGAAAATTCTCTACCATTCCGATCCCCCCCTAGCCAGGCCCCGAGAGACTTGTGGGGAGCCCACAGTGGGAAGGCGAGGTGCATGACTAAGAATTTGAGTCTCAGTTTACTGGGCTAGGTTATGAAGTAAGCACATGAGGCTGAGCCTGCGTAGGGAGTCAACACCACCCTTGAGAAATTCCTGAAATTGCCCGTAAAGTACAGTCTATACAGTTTTATTTATACAACCTTGTAAAGTTTTTCTTAGGCACACTCAGGTTTGAGAACCACTAAACTAGACCAAAAAAAGAAAAGAAGCAAAGCAATGTCTATATGCAGATCTCTGGACATTTAAGCCATTCTTCCTTTGTGATAATTAACTAATCTTTAATAAAGAAGAATGTATGGGAAATTAACAAATGTTTTTCCTTACCTGTAATGTTTATCTTGATGTACAATAATAATAATATTACATAATAATATAACTCTCTACAACTTTAATACATGTTATTAGGTGTGTTGTTGGATGGATTAATCAGTAGATATATTGGAAACATTTAGCATAGGATCTGGCACGTAATAGATATTCAATGGATGCTTATTGAGTATAAATCTTGTCCAATCACATCCACATATACACTGTTCTTTTGTTGTTGCTGTTGGTAAGTAGGAGAAAAGGACTTGGCAACCTGCTCCCTGCCTTTACAAGGTGCTATTTGTTATTATGGTCCATCTTTCATGTCTCTGGGCATTGGTTTCATGACACCTTAGATACACCACGATGCTGACTCCTCCTTCCACCGTGGCTGCTGGGAACTTCTGTCCAAGGATAAACTGAAGTAAAGTGCTGCTGAACTGCAGATACAGATGCACAGGGGAGACACCATATCATACCCTGGAGAGACGCCGAAATGGAGTTAGCAACAGAACATTCAGGTCTCCATTCCAAAGAACTAGGAGTCCCAGTCACTAACCCTGCAACATGATGACTACTTAGGGAGGAAGAGGAGAAGAAGTCGACATTTATTAAATTCCCACTATGTGCCAAAAATTTTGTCCATAGAGAATTCAAACCAAGGACTCCAAATATAAGTGGGATCCAGGAAGCAAAAATTTCAAGAATTCGTTTCTTCAAGAAATATTTATTAAACAGCAGCCATAGATCTGCTATAAGTGTGGAAACACATCTGTGAACAAAGATATGAAAGCCCTTTCCCTCATGGTGCTTCAGTTCTTCTGGGAGATCACACTGTAGAATTGAGAGTAATAGAGCGGCCAGTGATAGGAAGTTTGGGGTGAAATCTGGGAATGCTGAGCTGATGTCTTTGGTGACCATTAACATCTTCTCAGCACCATTGTTTGGGGTAAAGGAGTCAGAATGGGGTGCACAGAGGATGTGATCTTCTGGGACCCCATAGAACCCTCCTCCTAAGGCATGGTTCAAGGGCCTGTCTTTGGCCCATCCTTGACCCTGGTCATGGTTGCACTTCCCTAGGCAGAAAAACATGGCAAAGAATTGGCCACAATAACCTTCTTCATAGAATAATCTCAGTGCTGTTGGCTTGCAGAGAGAGATTATGTGAATTTGACCAGACAGGAATCATGACAATGTCACTAAGAGATCTGCCCCAGGTAGACAATGTGGCTCCCACAGTCACCACCACCCCAAGGTGTCATATCTGATGATTCATTCACCTGGCAGGAGAGAGGCTCTAGGATCTTGTTCTAGAACCTACAGGTGGAAACACTGCCTTATGTACCTCTGGATCTCTACGATATGACATGAGATTTGGCACACAGTAGATATTCAGGAAGTGTGTATGGAATGAATGAACAAATAGATGAGTGATCAGGACAGACCTGTGGAAGCTGGATATGTGGATGATGGATGGATGGATATACTGCACAAATGGACAGATGGATGGTATATTTTGTGGGTAGGGGAAAGAAAGGAGGCTGTTGATATACCCAACTATTGAGAATTAGCCATGTGGGTCAACCCTGTACAAGGCAACCTGAAGATACGGTTCAGGCTAATGGGCAATATGGGGGTCCAAGAACAAAAGTCATGGGCTATAGAGAGGTGTGGAGGGAGGAATATGCCAAAATCAGCCTCTAGGAACCCCTGTCCATGGCTACAGAACAGACTCATGGTGACCCTGTTAAGTAGGTACTGCCATTACCCTTATTTTATAAATGAGAAAACAGAGGCTCAGAGTGGTTAAGTAACTTGCCCCAGGTCAAACATCTGGTATATCTCAGAGCTGGAATTTGAACCACAGCAATCAGACTTCATCCTTGTACTTGAACCTTTAAATTAAAGACCAATCTGGATGGACTGCAATAAACATTGCTCCCATGGTCAATACAGGAATTCTTTTAAAAAAGGAAATCCAGCATATACTGAATACCTGTCATCTTCAGGCTCCATGAGAAATGTGTTCACATTCATTTATTTGTCTGTTCAACAAATATTTACTGAGGGTCAATTATGTGTCAGATACTGGGAAGAAGCAGTGAGTGGGACAGATAAAAGTCCTTGCCCTGATGGAGCTGACATTCTGCAGGGTGAGGCAGACAGTAAATGTGTATATATATATGAAAGTCAGTGGGGATAAGTGTTAGGAAGCAAAGATAGAGAGGAAGGAAGACTGTAGAAGTTAACCTATTTCAGTAAAGAGGAGAAGGGGCTCCCTGGGAAGGGGAAAGTACAGAAACTTTGGAGGATCCATGTGGCTAGCTTGGGGAAGGGTCTTCTCATCTCTTATATTATTTAATTCTCACAAAAATGGCGCCTGGTATGAAAAGGTGTGATTATTAAAGGTCAGGTACTTCCTTCAAGGTTGCAGAGCTGCGGCGTATTTGGAGCAAGTCTGCACACCCTCAGCGACACACGCTATATGGGGCCCTCTCAGATCCTCTAAATTCATGCTCATGGGCACGTGACTTCTCAGTTTTCTGAAGCTTCCAAAGATTCCTTACTCCGTTGCCCTAGATTTTGAGGACTGGAGAGCTCATTATGGTATCTTTGAGTCACTCATTTATACCCTCCCTTACACCTACTCTGAATTCAGGGTGCAATTATACGATAATGAGAAAATTTTTCCATTCTGATTTATGAAAATTTGTCCCATTGCATTATTTTCATGCCTCACAAATCTCCCCTAGACAAACCCAAGTCATTAATACCAGCCTAAAAGGTATTATTTGAACTGCCAGCTGGCATCGTAGGGAGCTTTTTTTCTTCTTGTAACTCCTTCGCTGGTGTTTCATCCTTACCACGTTATCTTATGTGGTCTTCTCAGTAGTCTTCATGGTCTCATGAGGTAGTCCAGGAGGCTGTTACCAGCCCCATTCTGCAGAGGGGCCATGGCAGCTCTCTAACTGAGCCAGGGCTGAAAGAAGCAGAAGTGAGGGGGCCGGCCCAGCAGTCTTCCCCAGCTCCGTAAAGGACATCACCATCCACATGGTTCCCACAACCCACAGCCTGGGAGTTGTCCTTGCCAGCCCGTGTCCCTCGCTGCCAATATCCAGGTTGCCAGAGGCCCTGTTGACTGGAGCTTGGGTCTCCAGCCCACTCACTCCTCCCCATGTCCTATGCACACCCCCAGTCCATGCTACCACCCTCTCTCACTCCATTCTCCCGGTTTCCATTCTCAATCCCATCCATTCCCTGCCCTCCATTGCAAATCCATTCCTCCTCCCACAGGAGTTTAGGCAAAAGCTAAAAAACAAACAACCAAACAAACAAAAACCATTCTGCATTATCCCTTTACTCAAAGAGCTTTTTCCAGTGAAACCCAAACTCCTATGTCCTCCCTGAGCCCTGTCCCCCTCTCCTGTCCCATGTTAAAACCCTCTTCCTTGCTGGTGTCTCTGCAGCCAATTGGCTATTTTTAATTGCCTTGACTTGGCCCAAACCCATGGTACTCCTTATACCTGGAATACTATTGTCCCTGGCTTTCCTTGGGGTTAGAACTCAGAACTCAATAGGAAGTTCCTGACCACCTCAGTCTTCATCACCTCCTCCTTTGCTAGAAGGCTGTAGCTTCCCAGTGCCCATTCTGTCACTTTCGTGGTTTGTGTGCATGATCTGTGTCACCACACCCCTGCCAGCCCTGGAGTGCAGGTTCCATAAAGGCAGAGAACTAGTCTGTCTATCACGCCAGCGTCCAGGACCTGGAAGGTGCAGTAAGCTCTTGTGGAATGAATGGCCTTAAATAAGTGGAACAAATGGGTGAAGTGAAACATTAAGTTGCTTATATGTATTAACCATTGGAATGTCCCTTGTCTGCATTTCCATAGGATTCCCAATAAATTTTCCTGACACTTTTTGCACTTATATACGTAGTATCTAGCTGTAAAAGATCCTCAATCTCAGTGGTTATTGAATGAATAAATGTATGAATAAATAGGTGGGTGGATGGATATATGCTTTTTACTTTTGATTTCATAATTTTTCTTTTTAAATTTCTTTTATCTGTTATAACCAAGTAACTACAATAACGAGTTGTTTTCCAAATGCACTATTTTTTTTTTTTGGCACTAGCTCCCTTCCTCTAAGGATACAAGAGAAAAAAAGTTGTGAAATCAAAAACATATCCCACCTGCAGGCATTCTTGATTTACAGATACAGAAGGTGGTTCAACTGAGGGTGGCAGGGTCAATAAAACCTTAATCCCCAAACTGGCACATGACACTTGAAAGCCTAAAATCATACAAAATTCCAGTCTCTGTAAGTTCCCATGATTCGGTCACAACAAGAACTCTTTCTCATCAAAAACGCCTCCAAGGTGTTTGTGACCGTCATCACCCATGGTCACAGGTTCTCATACTTCTTCCCTGCTGTGACATTTGTCATTAGTTCTCCAAGCTCTTAAAAGGTGGTCCTTTGAATTTTCCCTGTTGCTGCAGGGAAAAATTTCTGGATTTCTTATCAGCACCATCACCATTTCAATTTCTTTCTTTCTCCCCTAGTCTTGCTTCCTATCCACTCCCTCACATGGTAACAAATCAAGCAAAGTAAAGTACTGTTCCTTGAAACAGCTGTCCCTTGGGCGGCATGAGGTGCATTATCCCATTAAAGATCTGGTACGTACAAAACAAATACATTCCACCTCCATCTAACAATCGCCATGTATTATGTCTACCTGCCACCTCTCTGGTTTAATGTTGGGTGATTTACTCACTCTGGGTTTTAGCTCATTTGCTCATGTTCTTTCCTGAGAAGCAATGTGCAAGAAAACATGCATTTATTTAGCACTTACTAGGTGTCAGATGTGGTCTAGATCAGTTTGGGTAGACTAACACAATAGGAGTTCATTTTTTTTTTACTCACATGAACAGTCAAGGGGATTGCATGTCACTGGGCAAGAGAAGGAAAGGTTTGCACCACACAGTGACTTGGGAGTCCAAGCTAATAAAGGCTCTGAAATTTTAAACATCAAGCTCCCAGGATTGTTCTGGGCATAAACATCCATCATGCAGAAGTGGAAAGAACATGGAGGATCATGAGTGGGAAATGTTTACGGGACAAGCCTGGGAGTGAACACATCACTTAGCTCATGTCTCACTGGCTGGAACTCAGTCACATGAACACGTATGACTGCTAGGGGGTTTGGGAAATGTAGTCCAGTTGTATGTCCCGGAGAAGGAGAAAATGGGTTTTGAAGAGTAGCTAGCCTAACTCTGCCAACCAGAGTTGAGTGTTTTACATTGTTACCTTATCTAATCCTCACAACAACGAGGTAAAAAAGGCATTATTATCACCATCATCAATGAGGAAACTGAGGCCCAGGACATAATGTAAATTGCAAGAGAACACATCACTCTTATAGCAGGCAAATTGTAGGATCTGATTCAAACACAGGTCCACATGACTCTAACTCAAGTTTCTTCTCTGAAAACTACAATTCTTCTCTAAGGAAGGGAGAGATCTGGCTTTGGAGCTCACAAATAGCGAAGAAAACCATTGATGGATAGCAAATGTGTGTGGGGTAAACTACCCCTGGCCCCATGAGGTGGGCGGTAGTTACCCTGGCTGTCTTGGTTAGGAAGTATTTATCCACCCGTCCTACCCCCTGACAGCCCCAGGTAACTTCTCTATGAGAACACTTACTTTATTCCTTCAAAGGAACCTATCTGGCTACTTTATTTGATCCTAATAAATGAGACTTTTGGTATATGGTTAATGAAAATCTCCCCAGCTTAATTACCTAACACCATTTTGCCCAGTAATAAATTCACTTAATGACCATATCATTTAAAATTCAATACCCTTGAGTGTTTCACATCCATTTGTATATTCTAGTTTTTCATCTGTGGAAATCAAATTTAAAGAATGAGTTTTTATCCATGTCAACAAAAAAGTACTTAAAGTATTCAAAAGTAGATAAAATATAAGACTACACCCACGCCAATACAGACAAAGCCCATCTTTCATAAATTGTGAAAATTTGATAAATACACACACACATGTGCTAGAAATAAAATGTTAAATTGAAATGCTTTTAAACATATTGTTTAGATTCCTAAGGCCATACAAAATGGTGAAAAAAAATACATTTGACTATGTTTAGAATTCTCCAGAGGAAGAGTGAGTTTCAATGGCTTAGCCACTAGATGAGTTGTTCATTAAGAGAAGTAGATTTAAATAAACTGGCTCAGTTTTGTAGACCTCCGAGTTACCTTGTTTGAAGGTATGCTTCCTCTGATACTACTAACTGGTAATTCTTTCTGAGTCTGTCGGAGACCAGACTGTCCTAATGAATGCTTGGGAGTCCAGCGCCCTCTTGAACGAATCCATCCCAAATTCTACTGTTGTCTATGTTTGATGCCAACAGCCTGTGGTGACCCTGCCTGCAGCTGTGATTGACTTAGTTGACAAAGGACAAAGACATATATATGCTGATTTCCATTCACAGCTCTCAATCCAGACCTATTAACTCTAGATTGTAAATCCAGCTGTCTCCTCAGCATTGCCACTGGGGTGTCTCATAAGCACTTCAAGGTTGACATGCCCCAAAGCAAACTCTCCCTGTCCCAACTCTCCAAACTCTCTTCCTCTGTGAGTCTTCCTCTCCTCTGAGAATGGCAGCTCCATTATTCTTTTGTTTAAGGCAGAAACCTTGGAGCTGTCCTTGGTTCTTCCCTTTCACAGCCCAAATCCAATCTACTAGCAAATTCTGCTAGGGCGGCCATATCTAATCACATCTCCAACACGTTTACCTTTATCCAAGCCACCAACCCCTCTCACTTTGATTATTTCTGTAGCCTCCTAATTGGTTTTCTCTCTTCAATCCTTCCCTGCTAAAGCTTTTCCCCACAGCAATCAAAATGATCTCTCAAATATTTAAGTCTAGCCATGTCCTCCCCTTCTTGAAAACCATCCGGTGGCTTCCATCTCACTCAAAGTAAAATCTCCAGTTCTTAGAATGGCTTGCAAGACTCTACGCTGTCTGGCCCCCTCTCCCTATCCCACACTTCTTTCTGGTCACACACACTGCCCCTTCCCTGATTCTCGGACATTGCCAGACATGCTTTCACACGAGAATTTTGTGCCGGCTATTTCCTCAGCCTTCCTCCATGTGGCTTGTTCTCACACTTCTTCTGTATCCCGGTCCAGATGTTACCTCTGGTTAAAAGCACCTGAGTGTGCATGTAAAGAATCGCTTCTGTCCCACTGTATGTGATCTGGGACTGCCACACGCTTAAATTCTAAACTAGGACGATCAGACGTTTTCTACTAGGACTTTGAATCTTTAGCAGAGTAGTATTGAAAAAGTAGAATAAGAGAAGAAAGTGAAAGAAGAAGAGATAAGTAAGGAATGAAAGAAGGAGAAAATGAAGAAGAAAGGAGAGAGTTGAACCTGATTCATTCCTGTGCTGGTGCCTTACCAAGACTGTTGATCTAGTCCTTCAGGGTTTCCTTGTTTCCTGCCTCTTCCCAGCCTATTCATAAGTGATTCCTCATCAGTCACCTCATATATCCTTCAAGTAAATTTCCTTTTACAATAGTTGGCCAGTGACATTTCTTGTTGCTTGTTGAAAACAAATGTTTTATGCGCTGAACCAAAAAGCATGTGTGTAAGTTGAAAGAAAAACCAAGGATACTGTAGAGGGTGAGGTTTGAATAACTCAAAGCGTCCTCATTTGTAGTCATATAGCTCAAACCAATCCTCTGGTTAGAATAGAGGTATGAAATAGCATGCCTAGCCGCCTACCTTTTGGACAGCTTTTAAGAGTATTTGACAATGGGCGTGAATAAGGGCCCAATGACCAGCTCCAAAACTTACAGCAAAGAAGTGAGCAGGAGGAAAGTGAAATCAGACAGTATTTCTTCTGGTGTTGATCCCCTAGTACAGGTGGGGAGGGAAGGAAAGATCTCGTGGGAACCATTCCCAAGCCTACCCCCCCACCTTAGCTTCTACTGCATCACCTTCCACCTTAATTTCTCTCCCCTACTGAGCACAGAATGAATTGTCTGTCATGCCTTGTAGACAAGAACTTAGGCAAAGTAAAAACTGTGACAACTGATATTTCACATCACCACATGCTGTTCACCTGCTATTCTGCTGCCTCTTTTGCCATTACAGCTTCTGACTATATGGAATGTTCTTCCCTGTCTTCACAACTTAGACTAGTTGTCCCCGCTGGGCCAACTCTCTTGGGGGCTAGTTATTCCCTTTTCTGACCTCATAGTGCCTTGAATAGACCTTTGTCTACATCAACTCTCATGACCCTGTAAGCATGAAAAGAGTTTTGTGTTTGGAGTCAGGTAATCCTGGATTTAATTTCAGCCTGGTGGCATGTTATTTGGGTATGTCTGTTTGGATTCCTTTCTGAGCCTAACTTTTCTTGATAAGATGGGAATCAGAGAGCTCACTTTCCAGAATTGTAAATTAAAGGATTTGTTGTCCATAGAAATCGCCTAACACAAATCTACCTTGTAAAGTATGTGTAATAGATGCTTAAACATAATTAATCCTCCTTGTTTTGTTTGCTTGCTTGCATATCAAAAGTTAGTACCCCATAGTGATTAAGAGAGCAGGAGTGGACTTGCTGGACTCCTGCCAGCTGAGCAATTTTAGACAAGTCACTGAACTAGCCTGTGCCTCAGTTTTCTTATCTGTGAAATAGGGATAAAAGTAAGTTTCACTGTAGAGGATTGTTGTAAGTATTAAATGAGTTTATTCTTGTAAAATTCTTGCAAAAGTGCCTGACATATAGAAGGACCTCAATAAAGAATAATATCAGACATTTGTTGATATGAGTGAGTTTTAGATATGATTTGGGATCTCCCAAATGAGCTGTGAATTCCTTGATGACTGGGACTATATAATATTGATCTTTATGTTCGAGGACTTAGTGATTAATCAGACATTGCTTAGTAAGTGAACGAATAAATATGTGTTGGGTAAGGAGCATTGGTGCCCGATGGATGCTGGCCAAACAGCCCTAAGAAGAATTCTGCCTCCCTGTCCCACCCTGCCCCACTGCCTCAGCCCCTCCCAGAGACACAGAATACCCTAGACTACAGAGACATAAACATGTTGAGGACTAAATTAAGTGCAGATGAAACCAGGAAGATGACATCACAGATAACCCCTTAAAGAAAAAGAAATGCTCCTTCAGAGCACTCTCCGGCAAAATGAACTGTAATTTACTCCAGCAAATTACCAACTGTAAAATATTTACAGCTAATCTCCTCTACCTTCCAGGGTGGCAGTGGCAGAGGGAGGCAGCCTGTCTAGGCAGTAAAAGCGGGATGCAATTTCTATTTCAGTGGCCCTGTTTTCTGCAGCAACCTCGGGCAACAGTGCCATTTATATCTTCCACGCACACAATCTTTTCTGCATGTGCGTGAGTCTCGATTACAGGCAGTTGAGGTTTGTGCGGTAGGCATTATGCATTTATGAGCCAGAGCAAACATTTACTAGTGCTAGTAATTCGTCTAAGGGTGGAGGGGAAGGAAAGCAGGAGCAACCGGGCACAGTGCTAGTTCCCTAACAGCTTAGCAGGGACCAGGAGGGGATGGAGAATTGGTGCACAGCTGGGGAAGAAATGTTCTGTCCACCTGGAGGCTCCTTCTGGCTCAGGCATGTCCATCTCCCCACACCTCTGAGTCATGAGATCAGGGTAGATGTACCCTGGGCTCAGTCCTTGGACATTTCCTCATCCCTATATATACTCCACTGTATACCATACGTACATGTTATTAATGCCCAAATATTTCTCCAGTTCAGATCTCTTCCCAACTCATATACTCACTGCTTACCTGAACATTTCCATTTGGGCATGTATGAGGCATCCAGCATGACACACCTGAGCAGAGCTCCTCAACTACCCGACTCCATGCCTAAGTCTTCTCCTCTCAATCTCTTCCTCCAAATCAGTAAATACGTTATTCTTCCAGCTACCTGGGGCTAATATCTTGGAGTTACCCTGACACTCCTCTTCTTCTTATATCCACACATAAATCCAAATCCTATTGGCTCTTTCTTCTAAATACATCTAGAGTCTTCCCACTTCCCCACCCCACTGCTATCTCAGACCTGGACTGCTGCAGTTGGTTCCTTGTGCTTTTCCTGTGCAGTCAGTTCTCAATGCATCAGTGAAAGTGGTCCTTGGAAATTGTCATTCAGATCATGACACTTGGTCCTCTGCTCAAAAACTGCCGAAGGCTTTCCATTGCATTCAGAATAAACTTTCATCATCTGGGCTTGCACTACTTCTCTGATCTCATCTCCTGCCACTGTCTCCCTCTCTCATCTTCTCCAGCCACACTGGCCTCTTTCTTGTCTGCATGCATACTAAAAACTCTCCCTCCTCAAGACCTTTGCACTGTTTCTTGTGCTTAGAACAGGCTTCCCCTTGCTCACTTCGGCAGCACATATACTAAAAATTGAAATGATACGGAGAAGATTAGCATGGCCCCTGCGCAAGGATGACACGCAAATTCGTGAAGCGTTCCATATTTTGGAATAGACAACAGAATGGGAGAAAATATTTGCATGCTATACATAAAATAAAGGGCTGATTACTAGAATCTATAGAGAACTTATGAAAATGAACAAGAAAAAAAATCAAACAACCCCATTAAAAAGTGGGCAAAGGACATGAACAGAAACTTTTCAAAAGAAGACAGACTAATGGCCAACAAACATAGAAAAAATTGCTCAACATCTCTGATCATCAGAGAAATGCAAATCAAAACCATAATGAGATATCACTTCACTCCAGTGAGAATGGTTTTTATCAAAATGTCCCCAAACAACAAATGCTGGCGTGGATGCAGAGAGATAGGAACACTCATACACTGCTGGTGGGACTGCAAATCAGTACAATCTCTATGGAAAGTAATATGTAGATACTTCAAAGAACTAAAAATAGAACTACTATTTGATCCAGCAATCCCACTAGTGGACATCTACCCAAAGGAAAAAAAGTCATTCTATAATAAAGATATCTGCACTTGAATGTTTATAGCAGTGCAATTTACAATTACAAAGATGTGGAAACATCCCAAGTACCCATCAATACATGAGTGGATTAATAAAATGTGGTATATGTATACCATGAAGTACTACTCAGCCACAAACAGCAGTGGTGAATTAGCACTTCTTATATTATCCTGGATGGAGCTGGAGCCCATTCTACTAAGTAAAGTATCACAAGAATGGAAAAACAAGCACCACATGTACTCACCATCAAATTGGTACTAACTGATCAACACTTATATGCATACATGGAAGTAACATTCATCAGGTGCTGGGCAGGTGGGAGGGGTGAGGAGGGGATCGGTAAATTCACAAATAATGGATGCAGAGCACATTGTCTGGGAGATGGGTATGCTTGTAGCTCTGGCTTGGGCAGTGCAAAGGCAATATATGCAACCAAAATGTTTGTACCCCCATAATAGTCTGAAATTTAAAAAAAATAAGTAAGTAAATAAATAAATAAATGAACAAGCTTCCCCTAGAGAGACTCACAGTTTGTTCCTTCAGTTCTTCTAGTCTGCTCAAATACTTGTGTGTACAGATGAGAGAGTGTGTGTGCGCACACTAGTGTGTGTGGTCTTAGGCAGGAAAGGATTTCTTAAACAAGAAACAAAAGTACTGGCCACAAGATAACTTGAGAAATTAAGCTACTTTAATAGTAAAACTGTTTACCATCAAATGACACATAAAGTGATAATCCACAAAGTAGGAGAAGATATTTCCAATCTATAGAAAAAAGAAGGGGGTGGTACCCAGAATATACAAAGAACTACAAATCAAACAGAAAAAGACAAACAATTCAGTAGAAAAATGGACAAAAGATGCAGATACTATAGAAACACAAACCACCAATAAACATAGGGAAGGGAAAGAGCTCTTAAATACAGGGAAATTCAAGTTAAGACAATAGCACAGATTAATTCACAAGGAGGCAGAGGAATGTGAACTTTTATGCACAGGTGGAGGAAGTATAACTTGCTGCAAGAACTTTATAGAACAAAGGGTGTCATTTCATAAAAGTGAGCATTTCCATGATTTGGAACATACCCTCGAAAGGCTCTTGCCCTTTTTTACTGGGAGGCATGTACAAGAATATACATAGCAGCACTTTGCATAAAACAAAAATATAGAAACAATGTCAATGTCCATCATCAGAAAAATGCATTAAAAATGCCATATTTGCACAGTGGATCATAATGCAGCAGTAAAAGTGAATTACCTAAAACTAAATGCAACGACGTGAATAGATTTTACAAAGATTTTTTTAATTGTTTAAAAAATTACAGAAGACTATTATACCACTTTCAAAAACAACAAAACTAAGCAATATGTTGTTTAGAAATAAAAACATATGATATGTGTACACACAAGAGAAGGATAAACTCAAAATTCAAGAGACTAATGTTTTAGTCTTCAGGCTGATTCTCCAGCTGTTTCCAGCTCTCAGCCTTCTTGGTTCCTTGTGAGCGAGTGGGTGATACAACTGGATTTGGTCAATCAGTTAGCAGAAATGATGAGAGTCTTTGCTGGGCAGAGCATTTAATTGCCAATGTGATAGTATACAGAATGCTCACATGCTCTCTCTCCTTGTCCTCCTCCTTCTCCTTTTCCAAACCCTTCCCCTACCCCCATCCACCCCTCTGGCATGACATCTGGCAAAGTTTGAGGTGGAGGGGAACTTCATGCAGATAAATGCAATGGTATTAGTAACCTTTAGTTTGGGTCATAGGTTCATGTGTGTGCATATGTGTATATATGGGTGTGTGTATGTATACATAAATGTGTGTGTATATATATTGGTGTGCATGTGTGTGTATTCTAGGGAAACTGTACAGAGGAGCAGGCCATTGCATGGGGCATGCTGTGAGCAAGAGTTAGCTCAGTCAGTGGTTAGGAAGGGAAGGGCATTTCAATAAGTTGGAAAATCACATGCAAAATGCAAGCTACAACAAAGTCTGCTGAACCCAGAATATGGCGAGAAGTTCCAAGAGGCTCAGATGCAGAGGATGTGGGGCAAGGGGCCAGACTGTGGCCAGAACACGAGGCTCTACTCTGGGGAGCTGAAACCCAGGAGTCAGCAGGGCCTGGATGATATTTATTCCTGCCATCAGACCCCCTCTTTGGGTTTTGTCCGTCTCTTATTTCTGCTCAGTTGCACCAAACCACAATAATTTCCACATATAATTATTTTCACATCAATATTTTTCAATGCCTAAAGCTGGCATGAAAGTCCAGCTGTTCCTAGTGCTGTCAGGGGCATGAGAATTCCCAGTAAAGACATGTTAATAGCATCCCAAGAAGCTCATGGTCTAGTACAGAAGTCAAGGAAATATACACACGCCATGCGGTGTGATGGGTCAGTAATGGAAACAGAGTCAGGCACGGGCAGGGAGGTGTCCTGTCAACTGGGGGAAAGCAAGACACTTGAGCTGAATCCTGAAGGAAGACTCTCAGTCACGTATTGGTAGAAATAAAGAGGTTCAGCATCATTACGAGCTGAAGAAAGGACATGAGACCCTCATACATCGTGGAGCAGGATTTGGCATAACACCATGGACAGCAACTTGCTGTATCTATTAAAACCTTTAATACACAAACCCCCATGACACAAAAATTCATCTTGGTGGCTGTATTAGGGAAATACTCAAAAAAGTGCATAAAGGGGCATGTGCCAGGCTGCTCTCTTTAGTCTTATTTGTCATAATGAAAAACTGGTAGAAATTAAAGGACTCTCTATAGGAGAGCAATGGTTTTCATATACTATAATGAAACATTTATTTAAAAAATGAGATGTGCACTAATATGAAAAGATCTCAAGAAGTGTTATTGAATAAAAACCCAAAATTTAGAATGCTACATAGAGTATAATACTATTTGTGTCAACTCACTCCCACACATACATAGGCACTCACCCAAAACAATATTATGTTTTCTGTATAATTTCTATGGTTGTATATGTATATCTCTATATATACATACATATAAGTATATATTCACACAGCTATATGTGTGTGTGTGTGTATATATATATATATATATATATAAAAGTTCCACACAGATACCAAAAAATGAACGAGTGCGTTTCTCCCCTGGGCAGTGTACAGAGATGGGGGATTGGTTTCCAAAGAAGATACACTCAAACCCAGGGCTCTGTGGAGGAGTGTTCAGCTATGACACTAAAGATAAAGCAAAGTCAGGGACAGCTTTTCTGATGGCTGATGGAGGACCCTGGAAGAGTAGGAAACACCTATCCAGAGAAGAGCCAATGGTATTTGTTATTCTGTGCCATTTGGAGCTAGAGAGGGAAACATTTTACTCACCTGAAGTCAGAGTGGTGTGATCTATCCTAACTCATGGTGCACAGGTTTGAGGCATATTGAGGAGACAGTCATGTAGGCTGATGAGGGTGTGAGGGAAGCCTGTCCCCTATGGCAGCATATCAACTATGTGTTGCACTCTGGAACCGGACAAAAAATCCTGTAGACCTGACAAGGTAAGTCCAGGCAGAAGATGAGATCCAACATCAGCTGGGGGCCATGCCCTGCTTCCCTGTGATCTTTCAGGCAAAGCAGAATCCTACCTTGCCAGGTCCACTGCGAGAGGGTTCCCCAGGCAGGAGCTATTTTGGAGAGAGTGGGTTAGAAAGAAAACAGCAAGGGGATAGTTGCCCTAAAAACGTACTCCACAAAAGTGGAGCTTTCTTAACATGTTGCTGTATAATGACTGTACAATTATTGTAGATAGATGTAAAAGGAAAAAGTCTGTAGACAGTATGATCAGACATGCAAAAAAAGGTATGGCTTTTTATGTGCCCCTCCCCCACTAGCCAGCCCCACAGATCCCACCCCCTGGGTCTGCATCTTCCTGAAGTTCCCTCCCTTGGGTGCTAGAATATGCCTAGGACTCTGAGTCCTGGCACATCTTGGGTCTCTGATACCTGAGAAGCCTGACAAATACAGATTGGAATACAGATTGAACATCCCAAATCCAAAAATTCGAAATCTGAAATGCTGCAAAATCTGAAACTTTTTGAGCATTGACCTGACACTCAAAAGAAATGCTCATTAGAGCATTTTGGATGTCAGATTTTTTTGGATTTGGAATGCTCAACCCATATAATGCAAATATTCCAAAATCTGAAAAAAAATTGAAATCTGAAACACTTCTGGTCCCAAGCATTTTGGATAAGGGATATTCAACCTTAGCCAGGCTATTCTCTTTGTCTTTCAAGGAATTTGGTTTAGTGATGTGTTTCTAAATCCTGGCTGCACATTAAAATCCTCTGGAGAGCTTTTGAAAAATACCAACAACTAGGGACCATCACAGACCAATTGAATTAGAATCCTCCCTGTAGGGCCTAAGGAATTCTAATGTGCTTCCAGAGTAGTGATGACTTCAGGGCATTGATCCTTTTGCAGTAGAATTGCACATGCAAGAATTGTTGGTGATACAGGCAGTAAGCCCTACAACCACAAACAAACCAGCAAGTTTCAACTTGTTTGTTTTTTGTTTTTGTTTTTGTTTTTCTTCCAGGAAAATAGAGTCTGTAATGAGGTGGCTGAGTTTGAGGGGATAACAAGCTGGGCCCTACATTGAACTGACATTCTTGTTCTCCGTCCTGAGTTTATCCCTGACCTATAACCTGATCTCTACTGTGAACCCTAGAACTGACCTTGAGTTAAAATCCCAGCCCCAGCTCTTCCTCTACTTTGTCTTTCCAGAAGCTGGAGACTGGTGATTCCATATTATAGCTACATTTCATTGTCGAGGCCTCTGCATATCTAATTATGCTGTGTCTGCTGCCCTGGCCAGGGCAAGGAATATGCATCAGCCTCTTCAGCAGGACAGCTTCAGACTCGCCTGCCCTCCCAACACCTGGTAGCCAAGAAATGGAGGCCTCCCTACCAGCAGCTCAGCCCTGCCTTGCCTCCTGGTCTGTGTGTGGCCTCTTGGGGTGTATGATGTGAGTGTGTGTGGGTATGAACATGCGAAGGTACATGTCCAGAGAGGTCATTCATTTATTTGGTCACTTATTAAGCCCCTATTATGTACCAGGCTCTATTGTAGGTAATCGAGATATAGCAGTGAACAAAGCAACCTTCTGCCATCTGGGAGCTTAATTCCAGGTGGGGAGGTACCAGCAACCATGTGGGCCAATAAGTCAATTAGATTAACGCCAGAGCCTGACCAGTGCCCCAAAGTGTGATGAAGAAAATAAAATAGAACAATGGGAGAGAGAATGACTTGGGGATGAGGAATGTGCTATTTTTGGTAGAATGATCAGGTAAAGTATGCCTCAGAGAGGACTTTTAAGCGGTATGTAGATGTCACCAAAACCATAGTTGATAATCTTGATCATCATCATCCCATGGAACTTTCTATGATGATGGAAATGTCCTGTGTCTGCACTGCCAGGGCAGTAGCCATTAGCCATCTGCAGCTGTTGAGCACTTGAAATGTGGCTAGTGAAACTAAGAAATTGAATCGTTAATTTTATTCAATTTTAGTTAATTCAGCTGTCCATTACAGAAGTTACCAGCCACATGCAGCTATTCAAATATGAATTCAAATATGAATAAACTAAAATCACTGAGTACATTTTTGTTAAGTATCGTCTTCTATCAAACCTTTAATTTATTCCTTGTATCTTACTGTTTGTTATGTTTGTGCCCTTTAACCCACTTCTCTTCATCTTCTCCCCACCCCCTTTCTTACCTTTTCCAGTCTTTTATCTATTTTTCTATTCTGTACCTCAATGTGTTCAAAGTTTTTAGCTCCCATGTGTAAGTGAGAACATGTGACATTTGTCTTTCTGTGCCTGACTTATTTCACTTAAGATAATGACCCCCAGTTCCATCCATGTTGCTTTGAATGGTATGATTTCATTCCTTTTTTATGGCTGGGTAGCATCCCATTGTGTATAGGCACCACATTTTCTTTATTCATTCATCCATCGATGGGCACTTAGGTTGATTCCATACCTTTGCTATTGTGAATAGTGCTGCAATGAACATGCAAGTACAGGTATCCCTTTGATGTACTGATTTCTTTTCCTTTGTATACATACCCCGTAGTGGGATTGCTGAATCAAATGGTAATTCTATTTTAGTTTTTTGAGGAATCTCCACACTATTTTCCATGCTGGTTGCATTAGTTTACACTCCTACCAACAGTGTATAAGAGTCCTCAGGAAGATTTACTATATAAGCTTTATGTATATTGGTTCACTCAATCCTCACAACAATAGTATCAGTGAAAAGTTATTATCATTAAAACATTCATTTTTAGATGGAAAAACTGAGGCATAGAGAGGTTAAATAAATAATATGCATCACACAGTTTGCAAATAGCAGAATTAGTATCTGAACCCAGGCAACTGGCACCAGAATCCGTGCACTTACCCGCTTATCCTGCCTCCCTCCCAGGCTTTTCAAACCTCACTCTTGCCTGGTGTGGAAAACGGCACATAGGGGAACAGGATAGGAAGAAACAGGCTGCTGGAGCAGTAGAGGCCAGAGATGACAATGCGTAGACTGGCATCGTGGCAGAGGAAAGATGGAATGATGGAAGGAAGGAGTTAGATTTAGAATGTGTTTTAGAAATAGAGCACAGACAGTCTTCTTGGATGTGCCAAGGGGTGAGCAAGGAAAGGCAGAATCAGTGCTGGCTCCTAGGCTTGGGTGGCGCAATTGAGTGGACGGTGGTGCCCCTTCCTGAGGCTGGGAAGACTGGGGCTGGGTGATACCTGGGCCCCTGGGAGACAAGTGGGGATGCTGCAATGAGGTGCCCTAGGAAACCTATCGGGTATACTTCTGCATCTCAATTTGGGCACGTTTTTCTTTCTCCCTTCTTTTTTTTTTTTTTTTGTTTTGACTCTCTTCTGTCTCCCTTTCTTTTCTTCTTTTCTTATTTTTTTTATGAGTCAACAAATATTTATTGAGACCCACTTGATGCCAGGCACTGTGTGAGGTGCTGGGACTATAGGCGGACAAACAGACTCTACACAAGCAAATGAGCATATAAACCAGATAATTTCAGATAACAGTAAGCCCTGTGACGTGAGCAGAATAGGCTGATGTGAAGGAGAGTGATTTTAGATGGGGTGCTTGGGGTAGAGGCTGCTCTCTGAGCAGGTGATGTTTGCCTCCAGACTTGAATAAGAGAAGGAGCCAATTATGGGAAGAGAAGAGGGAAGTGTGTGCGTGCGTGTGTGTGTGTGTGCGTGTGTATGTTAGTGTTAGAGACAGAGACAGGTACAGAGAGTGATAGGGACTCTAGGGGATTGCTGTGCATGAATATCTGATAATGTAAGAATCTTCATAGCACAGTATGTATGTATGTTTGTGAATACCTAACTAGGTATGCTCTTATTTCCTTTTCTATCTGTCATTTCCCCATCTGTTATATGATCAGATTGATTGGTTTGAAAATCTGTTTAGCATTTCATGCACCCCAAGCTGTGAAAGCCAGGGCTAAATACAGGCACAGTAGGATGCACTAATTAATTTGTGATTATATTTTACATCATTTGAAGCTAGAGCTTTTGATTTGGGGATGCAACTCTCTGAAGGAAACAGTTCAAGGACAACATAGAAGGCTCTTGCCTGGGTGCTGTGCAGAAGAGGTTGTCCTGCTCTCCTAGCCACATGTAGGGAGAGGAAGCTTCAGGGCTGAATGTATTCAACAGAGAGTGCATTTCCCCTTCAATACTATATCTCAATCTCAACTGAACTCTAGAGCTGGTGTGTGGCAGTGTGGCAACGCACACTTGTTTTGCACAGAAACATTCACACCTGTCACGTGTGTGGATGGATGCCGCCATCTTGACCGACCTATTTTACAAGTTTCCTTAGGCAAGCATGATTGATCCCAGGAACACTTGCACCAGTAAAACATCAAGTGCTTTGACCAAACAGTTTCTGCCTTGCTGACCAGGTTGCTTGGATCACAAGGAAGAAAAATACACAAATTATTTACAAAAAACAAAGTTCATTTTAAGGATGCACATGAGGTAAAAATTAAATGACCTCACCATCCGCACGGGTCAGGAGATGGCATTTTCTGAGAATGCACAATGAAGAAACGGGCTTCCTGTGTAACAGCAACAATAATTAACACTCGTACTGAGTGGCTAATTTCTTTCGGGCATTCAGCTAAGCGTGTCCTAAGCACTAGCCCTTTTGACCCTGATAAAACATGCTCTGAGATTGGTCTTGCTTGTGATCTCCATTTTATACGAGGAGGAAACTGAGGTTTGAGGTGGTTAAGTAGGTCTTCCCAAGCCACTTAGAGGGAGGACAGCAGAGCCAGGGTCACAGGGATCAAGAGCAGGTGCAGTCAGCTATGACAGCTTGAGGGATATTTACCTGGTAGGTAGACAGTGATGCTCAGAAGGCTCAGGTGCTACAAATGGGCAACAAGTGATGCTCTGGAAAAGCACCTGGTGGACCTCCATCAAGAGGCTATGGGAGTGTTTTGAAAAGCAGGTGGAACAAAGCAACAAGTAGCCCAGGAAAAGGCAAGACTTGAATGGAAACCTGGCAGGTTGGCGCTCACCTTCATAAAGAGCAGTGTCTCCATTGTTCAGAGGCTCAGAGTTGTGATGGTCCACACAGTTTGAGGGTGTAGGGCATAGACATGCGTTAGGGTGACAGAGGCAGATTCAGGAAGACAAACAGGGCTCAGGTCAGCTGCAGGGTGCAGGTGACAAGGAGGGAAGGCTGACAGTGTCCCCAAGGCAGAGATGGGCTGACACACAGCTGGGAGTGGAGCACGAGCTGGAGAGACCCGGAAGGCAGGCTTCCCGAGAGGAGCCCTCTGCTGTCACTGTCTGTTCAACTGTGAGCACAAGGTACCTGTGCAGACATGCTGACACCTCCGTAATCATCATTTAATTGTTGCACCTGCCCTTTGAAATGCTGAACCTGGGGAAAGAACACACAATAAAATAGCTGATAGAAGTTGGTGTGTGAGGTTGTACAGAGGGTTGGATGTGTAGGAATAAAGGATCGGAGAAGTACACTCCAGGTGGGATCCTCAGTCAGGGGCAGGTGAAGTGTGTTCCATAATCTCGTTAATTCAAAGTCAGCAAACATGTTTGTCTTAGGACATCTGGAGTGCGACAGTTCAATCGCACAAGAGAAAGGGGCAGAGGGAGAGTTGCCAGGATGAGGACACTGAAGTTGTGGGCAGACAATGGTTTAGATTTGAGACCCCTGCTTCCCAACCTGTGGGCTTGAGGGTTATTGCAACAGATCACCACAGCCCTATCCACACCAAACGTTGAGTATAAACTAAGTCAATAACAATCTCACACACGGCAATGTTTCAAAAATGTAGATTCCATGATGCTTCAATCACAAATACATCTCAAAGGATTATTGAATTCATAGTTGCTTTCTGTCCATATGTGCTTTGTAAATCAAATGATATGAAAAAGTTAAGTGCTGTTGTATGGTGGTCTATTGACGTGAAAGACAAGTGATCTCATTGAGAAAAGTGAGAGGTGACAGAAACAAATTTGTGCAGCATGAGGCACAGGCCTGTTGAAGTAGCCATGCATTGTCCAGCAAGGGGGCTTCCCAAATGCTTGGGCACATCAGAGTGGCAGGAGGAAAGAGATTTTTACAGATTCACTGGTATATGGGTGAAAATGAAGCTGTTTTGTGCTCTAAGACTGGGTTGTATCAGTGCCCACTGGAGGGGTGGGTTTCTGTGCATTTGAGTCATTTACATGGGATGTATATATGTTGCAACAGGTGACAGTAACTTAGACTAAGAATTTGAGCAGGGCTAGTCTCCGTCACTCACTCAACAGATAGATTTGTTTGCACGTATCATGTGCTCCGTTATACTAGCAGTGGTAACAAGAGGGGTCGTTACCAATATATTGTTTCTTGTGAATGAATATGAGATGTTATCATCCCCATTCCACAGAAGACAGAACTGAAAATCACAGACATGGAATGAGTTGCTCAAAGCAAGTGTGGTTCAGAGGTGGAGCCCTGAGACTCAACCCTCAGCCACAGGCCTCTGTCGAGACAAGGATGCACTTGGCCGGCTTCCGAGAGAGGTGATGAGGGGCTCTGGAATCTGGCTGACCTCAGCCGGTGATTCTCACTGAAACTCATGAACCACTATGAGTTCTGAGAGATAAGGATAGACCTCTCAAATTATTTTTACTGTTTCAGAAAATGAAAACTTCTTAAGGGCAAGATCTTACTCTTTGTTTACCTCCTAATACTAGCACAGTGAGTGTCTGACACACTATAGTTGACACATTAATGAACAAATGAATAGTCTCTCTCTCTCTCTCTCTCTCTCTCCCTTCCACCCCCCAGCTAAAATTTGTTTTAGTATAGTGACCTTGGTTTTCTCCTGTTAAGAAATACTAATAAGCAATTGCACATAGTTCTGATACAAAAAATAAAAATATATAAAGTTATAATTACTGGGATAAGTAATTAATTCCAAAACTCAGATCCCATGAAGGGAAACATAGGTAGTACAAGAGATCAACACAGAAATCCATTAAGAGCATGGGAGTAAGGCTTTCAGTCCGCCATGATAGACTGGCATCTCTGCACTCTGCAGGGATAGTGGGACATGCTGATGACACCTACAGGCTCTCCTGAGTACCAGAGAAAGTGCCACATGCCTGAATCCTCCAGGCCAGCTTCTCTTCAGGGCCCGAAGAGATGGATGTGGGAGCACTGCGTTCTGTGTGACCAGCTCCTGACTCTGGAGGGAGTAGAAACACCAGTAAAGTTGATGAAAAACTATAAAGTCCTCTTGTCCTCTTTTGGAAGAGTAAGAGCTCCCTTTTAAGAGCTGGGAGCCCACCTGCTAATGGGGTGAGGCGGGGAGAGTGGAAATGGCCTGGAAAGGGTCTTTCTCTTTTTCCACTTTGATTTTTGTTTTATTATGCTTCTGGACACAAAGCAAGAAGAAGTTGCCTCATGGGATCGGCTGTGTCCTTAACTTCTGATCCTTTGAGATAAGTTCCGTCCAAAAGTGGTTCATGACACTTGCGTGCTCTCAGAAGAGAGTAATGAGCATCATTTTTCCAAATAATCCTCTTCTTGCTAAGGAACCCACAAGGAAGGATTCAATGTTGATCACTACACAGAAGGCCAATTACAGAGACCACAAGGATTGTCAAGGGAGAAAGGATTTATTACAGTGGACACATCTACTGGGAGGGGGAGGTATGGACTGTCTCAAAGCCCCTTCCCTGACCAACAGGGTCAGGGTTTTTTCTGGAGGTAAAATGAATAATGCATGAGGGGAGTGAGCATCATTACCTATTTGGGGTGGAGTGCAGGGCACGAAAGCAAAGTGAGAAATCATGCTAGTACATATGTATGTCCCATGATCAAAAAATGGCAGATAAGTCCCTCCTAGGGCAAGGATTTTAGTATTATAATAAGCTAAGGTTAATATTGGTCATTCTTTCAGCCTTGTGAGCAGGCTCAGTGGGTCGTTGGACATGGTCTATGGTAGAGTATCGCTTATCTTGTCTTCTTCAGACAAACAGGTGGTATGAGGCTTTGTAGTTATTTTGTGGCTGCAGGAAGGTTCTACCATTTCTGGGAAAGAAACTCAAAAGAGAATTCATCAGTGCAACAGAAAGTTGCAAAGTTCTGGTCAGTAAATCTTATTTTCCTAGGAACTACAAGGAAAAAGAAAAAACTACAAAAAACGTTTTCTTGCTTATGGAACTGGTTACATTCTCAAGCTGGAGTATAGTTTCATAATTCTCTCTTCCCCTTTCTGGTTGCTGGCTCTACTGATACCCTGTACACTCACTGCATTCGTTTATAACCAACCATATCTTCAGAAGTTTGTCTGTATTGTTTTTGCCTTGGCAGAATCATCAGGAAAAACATGAAGAGAACTCAGTTCTCTTTCCCATTGTACCCGGAGAGGCAGTCAACCCTTCATCCCCAATGTCTGTAGCAAGATCTCTGGGCCCTGCAGAATTACCCATCCCAGAATGTTGACAGTGCTGATTAAGAAACTCGGGGTTCTAAGGGGGTGTGTCTAGGGTCCTCTAAAATCTTGTTATAGTCCATAAAATAGATAAACTGCTCACCTCCCCTGGAGATACAAATTAGCCAGACCTTGGAAATAAGGACTGGCTACCCTCCTTGGTGATGAGGGTGCGGGGTGGTGGGGTATGATGATGAATCTCCAACCTTTTCTTCCAGATGAGTCTCCAGAGGCAAAATCAAACAGGACGATTTCTCAGTAGGTCACCATAATCCATCAGTTTTTAATACAACCTCCAGCCACGTCCTGTTCCTTTTGAGTCCTCTACCCCCACTCCCAAGGCCCTGAAGTTTAGCAAATGACCCTACTCTTCTGCCATTGGGAATATCCAAACCATCAGGCAGGAAATTCCTAAATATTGCCTTCCCTGATCCTAACCATATCCCAATGGCTTAACCTCAAGACCTTGTCAGCTTCTACATCTGTTGTTGCCAGGGATTCTCCGCAGAGTAAGAATGTCTGTTGGACCCCCATTTCTCCACCTGACGTCGCTGTCCTGTGGCTTCCTCCTCCCCCCAGCTTCACGTCCTACCTTCTTCCCCTTCGCCATGTTGGATAGTGGTGAGGAGCACAGGCTTGGCAAGGGTTCCCATCCCAGCTCTGCCACATATGTGCTGTGTGATCTTAGATGAGGCACTTCACTTCTCTGAGCCTAATTTTATTCATTGATATTATGGGGAATAACAAGATTCTGCCCTCTCAGCCTACTTTAATAGGGATATTGTCACTGCCACCTCAGTCGAAGACTGAGACTGTCATCACCCTTCTAATCCTAAAATCTCTGTACTTGCCTGGCACCAACTTTAAAACAACAAAAATGCTTGAGAGACCTGGGTTTGCTATTTTCTGCCACAATGTGGTCATGCGTTGTTTAAACCTGGGATGTTTTCCTCATTCTTTTCCAGTTATTTAAACTGTGTATTTTCAAAGCCCAGTTTTCCCCTCCCCTTCTCCTCCTCCGTCTTCCTCTTGTCTTTATTTCTCCTTCTTCTCCTTTCTAATCTCTTTCATTGTTTGTTTCTCCTCTTCTCCTTCTTTTCCTATCCTGTTTCACACCGTTCTGTCTCCTTCTCTTTCTCACAGGCATGTGTGGCAATGCAGCTGAGACTCGGCAGGTGCGATTCTGTTTGAAAAGAGAACTCTGTCCGCAGCAGAGATAGCTCATCTGAGCCACAGACCACCTTACTACATGGGATATTCAGGCCTTTCTTATAGTCTATTGAAGGGCAGGCACGATGCTTCCTTTGTCAGCAACATATACCTAACACCCAGTCCATAATAAGCACCAGTGCTCAATGGGATTAAGGAGGAAATGAATATTAGCATAACCTGTTCATTGTTCAGGAGTTTGAGGTCCAAAGAGGGGAAGTCCCTGTTCTAAATTCATTCAGCAAATCAATTGTGAAGTCAGCACTATCACTCAGGACTCCTTCTTTCTCAGCTTCAATTAGGCCCCAGGGCCATATGTATGACCGCTGTTTTTGGGTCTATTTGATAAAAATGTGGTCTCCAAATGGTTTGACTTTTCACCTTTGGGAATTTCAGGATTCATGAAAATGGGTTTGAAAACCACGATGAACTTTCCAGCATAACTGGACAGGGCTGTGCATCCTTGGACAAGGTTTATTGTCTCTCTGACTCTCAGTTTTCACATCTCTATAAAGGGCTCGGTGGTATTTGTGAAGTTTAACCAGCCTAACACATGAAATCGCCTCTCTCAGTGAATGGCAAGTAGCAGGTGCTCCACTGAATTTCTAAGTGAGTTCCTTTCCTCAGTGCAGAGGAGCTGGCCCTACCCTCATGCCCTTGCTCTAACCACCATTCTCTTGGATTCATCAGGAAGGCTCAGAAAATATTGCTAATTTATGCACCATTTGTTCCACTGGATAATGCATTTGGGAAAACGTAAGGTGTCCACATACCTCTAATTCCGGCAAATCAAAGGCAAGCTCTGTTCCTGACCCTTTCAGAGAGAATGGGCACTTTATATCTCATACGGGTTATTGCCTTCTCCCTCGGCATTCATGACGGTGCCCATTTGCTTCAACCGAGGAGGCTCCAGAGAGAGATATCACAGATTGAATGATGTAGCTTGATCTGGCAAGAATTTCTGTGGATTCTGGACTAGGTTTCTGTAACTCCCAGTGGTTAATCCTGGGTAGCTCACCTTGGCAGCACGCATAATGAGTCTCATTTTAAGATGCAACTTTGTCACCTACTAGCAGAGTGACCTTGGACCAGTCATGTAACCTTGCTGAGGTTTTGTAGATTGACTAAGCATTGTCAGACTGAGCCTGGGCTGTGGTGCCAGACAGACCTGGGATTGAATTGTGGCTTTGGCCAAAGTAATCAATCACTGGGTCTCTGTTTCCTGTTCTCTAAAATGGGGGAAATTATAATTGTACCTTCTTAAAAGAGTTTTTTTAAAGAAATTTAACAACTAACATATTGAGAAGCTACTGTCTATGAGGCACTCTGCTAGATAGTAGCTCACTTCATACTCACAAACTCCCTATGGGAAGGTATTATCAGTGCGATGCCTGCTTTGCAGAGGATGAGACTGACCCAGCTGACTTAGGTTAAGTAATGTGCCCAGGACCACACTGCTATTAACAGTAGGTACATGCAGACTCGGCAGGTCTAGCTGGAGTGCATGCTCTTCACTACGAGGCTGGAGAGTCTAGTGTCTAAAAGTGCTTAGAGGAACCCTCCAGCCTCAGAACTTGAACTCTCAACCAGGACATAGCAGGGAGTGAGCACTCTGTCAATGGTGGTGCTCACTCTAGGCTGTGGGTTATCCACTCTTACCTTTGCTTCCTGTGAGGCAGCCAGAGGCTGACCTGCATTCCCATAGGGCTGTGTTTAGCAAAGCCTCAGGCCCAGCCAGTGGGGTCGGGGCAGGACGGGTGAGCTGGAGAGCGTCTCATAAACATTTGGGACTGTGAGAGCAGATGTGTGATCTTGCAGAATGATTCTCGCTTCAGGACTGTGTGTTGACGCTGATGTCACGGCTGCTCTGAGCACCCGAGATACTGTTAACGAGCTGTTCCAAGCCCAGATGCAGTGTTTTCTCACCATATGGTCCGCGCTGAAGTGCGTGGTCTTTCAGACTGGGACGGCAGGAAGCTCAGAGACACTGCACCCTGTGCATGGAAAACCTACTTGGAGGAGCTGCGTCCTCCAAAACTGCCCCAATTCTCCTGACTTCTAGGGACCGTATATTCATTTATATGTCATTCATTTATTCATCTAATAACCAAAACTAGTTATATGCATCTAATAACCAAAAATACAATGTGGCAGATACCATGTTAGGCACTGGGGTTACAAAGGTGAATAAAACATCGCCTACGATCTCAAGGAACCGAGCCTAGCCATGAAGCCATATTATGACTTTATTCTAAGCTATGTAATGCAGGTAGTTATTAAGGACTCTGGGAATTAAAAGAAGTTAATGAAAATATTTTTAATGGAATGAATTTTTTTTTTTTGCACACCTAGCATCTGAACTCCTTTCCTATTTGAGAGAACTCCCCAAATAGGCAAAAGGCAGGTCCTATCTTATACTAGTGACGGTAAAGAGTGGCAGTCACTCCTCTTATGTGTCATAAAGTCCAACCTGAGGTTCCCCTGGATTTCAGCTTCCTGGATGAAGGTGATTACTGAACACCTCTCCTTGGGCATGTAACAGATATCTCATATCACAAGTCCCAAATCAGACCTGGTATCTTCCCCCATAAACCTACTCTGTTCCCAGTATTCTCTACATCAGTGAACTACACTACCAGTCAGCCATTGGCGGAGGCTGACAGTCTCAGAGCCATCTGTGACCCCTCTCTTTCTCTTGCGCACACATCTCACTCATTGTTAAGGACGGTCACCCTTATTTTTAAAATCCATCCCAATTCTGATCACTTGTTACCATGTTGCCCTCTCCACCTTCTTCCCGGCCCTGGCCATGTCTATCCCGCTTTCCTGAAATGGGCTTTTAGCAGATTGTCTTCCTTCTACTCCTGCCACCCTGCTGTCTGTTCTCAACAAAACCACAAGGAAAAAAGAAAATTAAGTGTAAATTATACCGTATTTTCCTTTGCAATATTCATCATTACCTTCTCAACAGATATAGAAAAAATTCCAGTATCTTTCCCTTGGCCTATAAGGCCCTTCATGGTCTGTTCCTTGAGCATCTCCTTGACCTTATTGTGTAACCTTCTTACCTTTGCTCACTCCTCTCTGGCATTACCTGTCTTCTTTCTGATCCTCCAGCACACCAGATGTGAGGACATGAGCATGCTGAAATGCCGGATGCAGTTGAGACGAACTTACTTAAAACCTAGGAGAGAGAAGGCGAAAAGTTCCTGAGAAGGTGGAGGGAGGGTAAGAGCCTAAACCCAGATTGGGGAAGGGGGTGTCTTTTCCAGTGGAAGAGATGCCTCCTCCCCTCTCACAGCAAGAGGGAGAACAGGATGGTATAGAAATCGTTGCTGGATCAGGGGCCCAGAAGAGAGTCCTGGGGAGGGGACAAGGGAAAGGAAATGAGGGGTCCAAACCCACCACAGCAGACACGTTAGCACTGTCTAGACATAGGACGGGGGGTGAATGGCTTGCCATTCTCCCATCCGTTCATCCAGCAGTATTTACTGAGCACCTGCTATTTGCCAGGACCTGGTGTTAGGCATTGATGCTGGTATTGAATTAACCTTTGCTCAGCCACTGTACTTAGAAACAAAAGAAACACTCACTCAGTGAGACCGTATCTTTAGGTTCTGAGCCCATTTCCTTCTCCGTAAAACTGAAATAATAACGATACCTGCTCTTGTTGATTAAAATAGTTCATTATGTGATGTTATAAAGAGCTCAACATTTGTCATCTGTGCAGGCTACACAGGTAGCTTAGTGGAGGAAGGGACCCTGTCTGTTGTGTCTGTTATTGCCTTACCAGTAAGCGATCATTTACGGAATGAATGAGCGAATGAATACGACTGATTCAGAATCTGTTTTAGAAAGGGAGAATTGCTACTTCATCGATTTTGAGCAGCCACTAGGTATCTTTTTACTGGCAAAATAAACCTGGCAACTGAGGCCACATGGTTGAGGTAGACTTGCCATTTTAATCCCTAATGTAGGAACTCTCTTAAACAATGTGCTTTTAACCCATCTGTAGCAGGATGGTCAAAGCCACATGGGCTCCTCTGCTCCCCTCCACCTTCTGCAGAGCCTTTTCTAACACCTCCTCCCCAATTCCTTTCTGCACCAAGCACTGAACTAGGCATACACTTACTCTCTTGTATCCACCAGCTTATAGGTTGGGTACCATTTCATCCCTGACGCCTCAGATACAAGACTCCAGATCCACAAAGATCCTGACAGGTTGTCAATTAACTGGAATAAAGGAGATGAATTTGAATGGGGCTCAGTGTAAAGACAGGCACTGAGGTCTAAGGAGTGAAAGGCAAAGAATGGGTGAAGAGAAAAGTTGAGCAGCTGCTCCTGTGCTAAAGGAAAATATAACATAAGCACACACACACACACAAATACATCTGAAGGGCTAAAATTTGTAAAAGGCCATGAAAAATAGCTATTTTCAGGTGTGTTTTTTTTTGCATCAGCATTTATTTAATACTTTTATAACATGATATGAGTTTTATCATTAAATAAAGGAATATATCTGTCCAATTGAAATACAAATAGGACATCAGTATGTTTCCTCTACTCGGGCTGAACTAATGGTAGCTCCATCGTTGGTCACCAGCCTCCAGATCAGGAAGTGCAATTGATGATATTGGCTTGAACCAACCATCATATACTTTTTCTAGATCAGTCCCTTAGTTCCCATGTTGTTCAGCCTTTTCCATTTGATCAAATGTAAGTATTAATATTTTTCTTGGCCCTTCTGTAAGAATTGCTGGAAGAATGACCTTGGCTCTTGGGCAGCTGGCTGAAGTTAAAAAACGTTGGCGTTACTTGGGCACTATTCTAAGTGATTTACCCGCATTATCACATTTAATCTTCGTTAAAAGCCTATGAGAGATGGACTCTTATTAACCCTGTTTTTAGAAGAGAAATTAAGTCTCAGAACGGTTTTAGTAACTCCATCACAGTGATGTGGGAATCACAAGTCTTAACTCAGGCAAATCCTCAGCCCCTCCCCTGCAAATTAGACAAATTGGTCTGGCAAGGGCCAAATGAGGCATGCACACATCAAGACATTCAAAATACTTTGGAGAATATGTCACTCCAAAATGAGCACAATTATTTATGGCCAGAGCTATTGCTTGGATCTGAAAACACCACGCTGCCTAGCCATTCTACTCTAACAATGTTCAGCTCTGTGTGAATTTCTCCATGAGGCAAATTCTTCTTGCCTAATAAAAGTGTTTTGCCGAGAAAGCTCAAAACCCAGTTGCAATTAATTATTGACAGAGCATGTGAATTAGAGATAAAAGAAAAGTCATTCTTCCTCCACACACGCGATAGTAAATAAATTTAATTATGGTAGGAGAAGCTAAGGGATCTTCGTCTATATTAAGTTTTATTAGCTGAGACATTTAAAAGCATGTCATCATAACAAAGAGGTCTTGTGTAATCCTAAATGTACCACTTTGGTGCAGGGCTCGGGAGTGAATAGACTTAATGGAGCACATGGTGGCAGATGGCCTGCTGTACCGACAGGTAGTGAACAGGTTTATCGTCAATTAACTTTAGTCTACATATGCCTATAGCAAATTGACTGTATAATAGGATCCTAAGCTTCATTTTATCACTGATAGGCCTGCCATGTTGGGATGATGGGAAGAATGGTATCAAACTCTTTTAATATCCTGGAACTCCCAGATAAGATCAGGCCACTCGGAAGGCAAAACGGATGGAGGGGTCGGTGTGGAGTAGCAACCTTGGCAAGAAAACCAAGAGATGTGGGCCCTGGTGTGGGATCTTGAATCAGGGCTCATTGGGCACCCCCAGGAGGAAAGAAAGAACAAAATCCCATATATTGAACCAGACCTGTCTAGATGTTTTCACTCTATCTGTCATTTTATTCTCAACTGAACTTGAGAGGTAGGTTTTGGAATTTTACAAATGAGGGACAATAAGGCTCAGAGTGTGATTACAGTTTGTTGAGGTCACAAAGCCTGTTGGAGTCCAGCGGCCAGTCCCTGTCCCTGGGCTGCTGTCTTCTCATTTGCACACTAATGCCTTTGGAGTCAGGGGTCAGCCAACTTTTTCTTAAAGGACCAACTAGTAAATATGTTAGACTTTGTGGGCCATATGGTCTCGTTGCACGTACTCGGCTCTGCTGTTGTAGAGCAAAAACAGCCAGCGACGATATGTAAATGAACGAGTGTGGCTATGTTCCAATGAAAGCTTATTTATGAACATTGAAATCTGAATTCCATATAATTTCCCATGCATCAAAAGATGTTATTATTATTTTGGTTTTTCTTCAACCATTTAAAGTTCACAAATCATTCTTAGCCTCGGGGTCATGCGAAAAACAGGAGGTGGGTGGTCGTTTGCCAACCCGGGACTAGATAATCTTTGAGGTCTTGTTGACTGAGCTCGAACGGTTTCTGAAAGCCTCTGCAACAGTAATAATATCCTTAATTTATTAAGCTCTTACAACATGCGGGATTCTGTGCTAAATGCTTTTCAAACATTATCTGCCTTAATCCTTATGCTACGGTGTGAAGTCAGTGCTGTCATTATCTCCATTTCAGAGATTATAAAACTAATACATAGAGAAATTAAGGGTGTATCTAGGTTAATCATAACCGGTAAGAGGTAGAACAGCAACTTAAACCGTGGGGTATAATGTTCCCAGAAAGAATGCGTATGCCTTATGCTGCCTTTTCTGAAAGCACACAGTGAAGACTATCGTGGGGACATATATTAATAGGGAAAAAGAACTTCCATGCGTTTTTCGATTTCCTTTGGTGACTCCTCACTAGGTTATTTATGTCACACATTTTGTGCAAGGAAGTTACACTATGTCTGGACAGAAATAACCATTCTCTTCCCCTTTCCTTCGTCTTTCAGGAATGTGATGCCCAAGACTCTGGATGGACAAATCACCATGGAGAAGACCCCGAGTTACTTTGTGACAAATGAGGCTCCCAAGCGCATCCACTCCATGGCCAAGGACATCAAGCTGATCGTGGTGGTGAGAAACCCCGTGACCAGGGCCATCTCCGATTACACCCAGACGCTGTCCAAGAAACCCGAGATCCCCACCTTCGAGGTGCTGGCCTTCAAAAACCGGACCCTGGGGCTGATCGACGCTTCCTGGAGCGCCATTCGAATAGGGATCTACGCTCTGCACCTGGAAAACTGGCTCCAGTATTTCCCCCTCTCTCAGATTCTCTTCGTCAGTGGTGAGCGACTCATAGTGGACCCCGCCGGGGAAATGGCCAAAGTACAGGATTTTCTAGGCCTCAAGCGTGTCGTGACTGAGAAACATTTCTATTTCAACAAAACCAAGGGGTTCCCTTGCTTAAAGAAGCCAGAAGACAGCAGTGCCCCCAGGTGCTTGGGCAAGAGCAAAGGTCGGACTCATCCCCGCATTGACCCCGACGTCATCCACAGACTGCGGAAATTCTACAAACCCTTCAACATGATGTTTTACCAAATGACTGGCCAAGACTTCCAGTGGGAACAGGAAGAGGGTGACAAATGAGGCTAGAGATGTGGAGGGAAGGCTAGTGAATAGCTAAGGAGGCTCCCTCCCTGAGTCCTAAATCCCTCAGTTTCTGCAGCTTCACTTGCCGGAGTGCCAAGCACATCTGCTCCTTCATCCGGCCGGGGCTGCCTCCCGTGCCGTTGGCTGAGGCAAAGGGGTGGGTCCCACGGCATCCCATGGAAGAGCCAGGCCTGCCTGGGGAGCAGCATCTGGTTGACCAGATGGCCACCAGAACCCACTGTTAATGCTTATCTTCTGCTAGTCGATAGCATCTGAAGACAGAGGATAAACAGCTGCCAATGTCAGAGACAGTGCTATGAATGTTTGAGTGACCAAAAGAAAGAAAGGTCTACTTTATGGGGTTCTCACTGTAGGTTGGGGAGCCAGGGTTGTAGCCCTGTAGCTGGCACAGGCACCTGCTGTCTAAACCTCCAGAATGCACTTTGCTGCTAAGTGCCCCAGGACTCCTAGGGAGCAAGGCCCTCCTTCTAAGGTGTTTCTAGCCTTCTCTTTAAAGCACCCATCCCACAACCCTTGGACTTCCTCCTTCCCCACATCATGAAGGCAGAGGCATGCACGTTCTTCACCAAAAAAAGCTGATACCCCTGGAGCCTTCTTCCTAAGAGCCCCTCTAAAGAGGGTTGGCTGTCTCTCCTCATGAGCAGCCCTGATGATGGAGAAGCTTGGCGTATGCCCTTGCGTCAGAGTCAGGCCCATGGGGCTACATGCAGAGCAGTATAATTGTGGCAGAGTTCAGAGCCCTGAGGTTGGCAAAGGCAAATGGCCGTATCTGGGAGTGAATGAAGAAATCCAATCCTCTTGGTGGGAGGTCTCCTTACCTGAACACCCTCTTCCCCAAGCACCAGGCTTCTGAGGCATGCTTTTGGGGTGGGCTTTGTCCCCTCGGGTCCCCAGAAGGGCAAAGACCAGAGTTGGCATGCCTCTTATTATGAATAATCCTTAGCAATGCCACGGAGAGGGGAGCCGTCGCCGTCCTTCTATTTGTCCCCCACCCCAGCCGCTCAGGGTCATCTCATGCTTCGTTTTCTCTCTGCAGAGATGGCAGATGCTGGGCAGTGGTGAGGGGCTCACTCCATTTGTCACAGCCTGTTTATGGGGGGTGGGAGAGAGCAAGGGCTGTCTACAGATGCCCCAATCAAGGGCTGCCGAATAAAGCGTCTCTTCCCATTAGTTCGATTCGATTAAAATGTACCATTTGACATAAAGCACTTGTTCGCAGATCTCCAAAACCAGGAATTGTTCTAGTAAAATTGGAAATTTGTATGAGTGGGGGGGAGTTAAATCTGTTCAGCTGTTATTAAACTGTCATTTCTCCCGCTAAATGAAAACTGTGTTGTTATAAAGCTTCATGCAACCTGATCGATGGGTTTCAATGGTGTGTTTGTGCAGGGCACCTCCACCCCCACACCACCCCAGGACGCCAGTAGCATCCTTCCACTGGGATGGCCAGAAAGGCCCAGATTCCAGAGTCTTGGGTGGGTTCTGTCTGCAGGGCAGGATGATTGTTGCAATAGTACAAAGAAGGTGGCTCCTGAAAGGGGTGCAGCTTGTTCTATCTTAACCAATCAGGCAAGGAATGGACTGACATGCCAGATTCAGAAGCAGCCTTACAAATATTTTTTCTAGATAAAAAAGTGGTTATTGAACTGAAGGCAACAGATATACCTGCACTATCAAAGTAAAAAAAAATATATAGATTAAAATACGCACACACACACACATTTGAAGGAAGAAAATGCATGCTTGTTCAGAAGGGTGAACCGTGGGACTGGCTGACGTGGGGCATTGTTTCATAAGCACAACAAGGAGTGAGTTTCAGCCCCAGCTACATGTCAGAGTCAGTCGTGGAGTTTGTTCAAGGTACAGCTCCCAGAGCTCCATTTCAGACCTGTGAATGAATCAGAAACACGAAGGTGGGGCTCAGGTGTCCATCCTTTCCAAAATATTCTTATGGAACCTGGAACTTAAAACCACGGGAGGGAAGTCTTACCTGTGTATTTCTTTATTTTTTAATTTTTTTAATTTTTTTAATTTCAGCATATTATGGGGGTACAAATATTACGGTTATGTATATTGCCCATCCCCCCCTCCCCCCTCGAGGCAGAGCCTCAAGCATGACCATCCCCCATACGTTGCACATCTTACTCATTATGTTTGTATATACCCATCCCCTCCTCCCCCCTCCCACCCGCCCAACACCCGACAAATGTTTTTCCTATATGTCCACTTAGGTGTTGATCCGTTAATACCAATTTGCTGGTGAGTACATGTGGTGCTTGTTTTTCCATTCTTGAGATACTTCACTTAGTAGGATGGGTTCCAGCTGTATCCAGGAGTATACAAGAGGTGCTATATCACCATTGTTTCTTAAAGCCGAATAGTACTCCATGGTATACATATACCACATTTTGTTGATCCACTCATGTGTTGATGGGCACCTGGGTTGTTTCTTTGCCCTCTCTTCCTCCCTCCCACCTGCTTTTATGCTTTCGTGGCAATTATTCCCAAGGGAAGTGGCCCCCAGGGCTGTATGGCATCTTTGCAGGAACATATTCTCCTTTGGAACAATGACAGGTAGGTAAGGGGTGACTTCATAACTTAATCAATGCAGTGTCTGGTTTTAAGAAAGCTTCATCGAATTTAATCTACTGGCTAAAAATGACAATGACTCTAGCCCACCCTCATCTCTTCCAGTCTGGATGGACACATGTTCATTCAGCCCCCAATCACACCTGCCCTCCATTGTCCATCTCCCTGGCTGTCTATCTGTCCACATAAACCCAGAACATAAAGACCTGCTTCCAAAGAAAGGTATTAAGTGTGTGTCCTCACATAAATATGTCACATAAATGTGACAAGCAAATCCATTTTTAATATGGTCGGCCAATGGTGAATAAGCCATTTCCCCTAGGAAATAAATGTGGGAACCCTCCCCCTTAAATGATTTATATACCCTTGCATATAACTAAAATTCCCTGGAGAAAGAGGGCAGAGGCCTAGCTAAGCCTTGGGATCTTGAGGATATTTATATTAAAGAGTCTGTTTGGTGATAGAGTTGAAAGCTCGTGGTTCTGAAAAGAAATGAAAATTTCACATGTTTAAGGTCTATTTTTTGCAGCGTCTACTCTGGCTTGATCCTTGTCACTCTGGGAGGGCCATGTCCCCTTCTTCAATAGGGAGACTTGACAAAGGAATTATTTTCTATCCAGAAACGCTAAGTCAACTTGCTGAAATAGAGCCAGGTTAATAATACCTGCGCCCTATTTGAACGTGAGCATTACAACTCACAGGAGATTGAATTTTGTATTTGATTTCAATTAGCAAAACGTAAATTATATTTAATTTTCTATCCCCCTCCCTCCCCTGGAATGGATGATTCGTGGCTCTGGAAAAGCCGCTGTGTGTGGTTCAGAGATGTGAAGAGGAGAATTCATCCTTCCAGTAGTGCAGGTATCAAGGCCCCACTTTCCTCTCTCATGGCCAGTATCATTCTGTACCTGAAAGGTACAAAAGCCTTGACGTTGCCACTTAGACTTCCCAGCTCAAAACACAACAGCAATAATAACAAAAACATTCAGCAGCCCCGTTTATCTGTAGACAATATATAGAAACCATGACTCCAGAGCAGTAAAGGGGTGGCCATTCATGGGGATTCCCTGCAACCTGCAGGAGCCCCTGAGATCAATTTTAAGTCCAGAAGAGTGTGGCCTGCTCAGTCCCTTAGTACTGGGAGTCCCCAATCTGAGCCACATTTCTTTAAGACCTTAACTCTTGGTTCTTCCAGTTTCTTATCTTCCCTGTCCCCTACCATTTGCCCCTCTCATTATTTTCCCAAGAAAGCATCTCCACTTCCTCACTACAGTCAGAAGACAGGCAGCTGGGCCTTATTCTTACCTCTGTCTGTGTCTTGGACAAGTGGACATACCAGCATGAACCTTAGTTCTCATATCTACAACATGAGCGTATTTAGTCCCTACCGGCCTGCCAGCTAGAGTTGCTGAGATGACCAAAATGAGTTCATAGACGGGGAAGTACTTGAAAAGGATGAGGGTGCTGATAGTGATAAAGATGAGGATGGTGATGATAGTGGAGATGAGGATAATTATGAAGAAGATTAAGAAGGAGGAAGTGGAGAAGGAGGAGAGAGGTGGTTTCCGAAACCCCTTCCAGAATAATATGCCTTTATAATGTTCCAAGGGGGTATCTGCAGGTGAGACTACTATTTTATTCAGAGTGAACAATTATGAGAGTGCTAACAGAAAGTGAGACACCCCTGAATTGCCTAAAGCCAAAGTCAGAAGAAAAGCTCTCTATAAATAGCACTGAACTGGCTGAATTTGCGGCATTCAAATGCAAGACCTTCCTACCCAGGGCAGGGCCCCTTCTCCACCCCATGCATAGACAAGTTCTCCTCACTCTGGCCTTTCCCTTGCACCACACTCAAGGTGCTTTTAGATATATTAATAACAAGCCTTCAAGATTCATTCGCACAGCACCAAACAGATTCTCTTGAGATACAAGTGAGAGTGAAGTTTTCAAACATGGATTCAGTGCCCGACGCTTTGCCTCCTAACTAAAAGTCGACATGGAAGACAAAGATGACTGAGAACCAGGGCACCTGCCTGGGAGCAGCTCTCCTATGTTTCCGGAGATAAGTCGGGGCTGGGGGAATCTCTATAGGTTCTTCTTGTAACAAATTGGGGTTGGGAGAGATGAGTTCATATGTTTCCCAGTTTCTCGAAGGGATGAGAATTTGTCATTTTCAGACATAAAAGATACATGAATCCCTTTTAAAACTGTGAGATATCTGCTATGACAGGGTCATGCTAGTACATCATCTGTCATCAAAGCAGGAAATAAAGGCCCAAAAACTGTATCTCCACTGATGGAAGATAAGCAGGAGCCTCTACTGTCCCTAGATAAAGGGAAACAACACTGCTCTTGTGTCAGTCACGTTTCATTCAGTCTCTTACTCTCACACATCTATGTCTATGTCTGTAGAGTGACCAAGAAGCACTTAAAGGAGAAATGAGAAGAGGAAAGCTGACTTGCCTTGACAGGACCCCCAGCCTAGTTGGGAAGCTGGAAATGCTGTAGCAAAGGATTGGCCATTTACAGTGTCGCGAGAGGGTGTGCAGAGGGTGCACAGGAAATGGGGCGGGGTGCGGGGAGGTGACATGGGGGATAACCGACCCGGGGAAGGGAAAGACCACCAAGTACTTGTGGCATTAAAGACCACACTCAGCAGCATTTCGCTTCATCCCAAATCATAAACTAATTCTTTGCTCTGGTGTTAGGCTAAAGCACAGAGTTGGTAGATGCTAACAAAATAAAAGATAAAAAAATAGAAGATTGGGTAACTAAGAAGGCTATGAGGCTGAGATTTGGGGGGAAAAAAGAGAAGAGTGCATAGGGATATTGTTATTAAGAAAAATCTTTTCCCAAAAGGGAAGATGCTATCTCCTTTCTTTAAATGGCCATAGCCAAGCCATTAATAGGCAGCATAAATCCTTCCAGACACCTTCCATCACCTATGGTTTCCTTGACTTTGTCTGAGACCAAGGTCAAAGGATGACCCTCTTCCCTTTGTGATCAGATGCCAATTGATTCATATATCAAGAGACACCAAACCGATAGAAATTTGCCTTTTCTGAAAATGTGTTAAAATCCATACTAGTGAAAATTAAAACACACTTACATGTTCACGCATCTTTATTAGATTAGAATAGAATGCAGACTTGTCCTTTAGATCAGGGATGATCAACAAACCTTACCACTGTATTTTAACGATGGGGACTGTGGGCTCTGGGAATTTAAGAGTGTCCCAAACTTCCAGAGCAATGTAGTGACGGCAATAAAACCCGAGCACAGGTGGCTGCACTAGGAACAGTCGGAGAGGAAGCGTCAGTACAAGGTGTCCTAATAACAGAGTAAATATGATTTCAAAGGATATTTTCATCATCTTTTTTCTAAGCCCAGAAAAGTTCAGTTTGGATAACTCTGATCCCGTCTAATCATTCTGGACCACTTGGAAAAGAATTCTCTGGAACTAGGAGAACTGATACTGAGCTTTAGTTACAGAGAGTAGGGACTCGTTGGGAAGTCATCCCTGCACCATGAGCAGACTGAAGTTAGAACAGTTTCTCATGTTTGGGGATCAGAAAGATCTTCAGCACAGCTTCCCTCTGGCTCTGAGTAAAGCCAGAGCTCTCTGTTGTTGTAATAATTGTGGGGAATAAGTAAGAGTGAATGCGAGACATGGACCTCTTTTGGGTTAACACGTCTCCTTCTGGCCAGTGTCAAGCATCATGGACCTAGTCCCTGGTTTCTTTTCCAAGAGAAAATAAAGATTTACATTCAAATTGAGACCCAGAGCAATGGAGACTTCTCTCCTTAGTCACCTGACCCCAGGAAATGCTTCCTGGCAAGTTTTCCAAATGGATCGTTCCTGGGATAGCTTATCTCCCCATTTAAGTTCTTATTCTTCACTCTTATCCGCAACACCCACATATTACCTGGTCTCTACAGAGAAAGCCTCCCCTTACAAAGATGCCAGTCGTCTATCCCATGTGCCTCAGGATCCCGGCTCCTGTAGCATTTTTCTAGGGCAGGCCATTCTGAGAAAAAAGGCAGTGGAAACTCAGAGAGGCACTTCAGGGCTGCACCGAGCACTATAAAAGTTGATGCAAGAATTCAGGTGCAGGCCAGTAGTGGGGCTGAGAAATTTGGTGCATAGAACCCTCAGAGTTCATGTCATGTGTCTTCATTTTATAGATGCAAAATTAGAAAGGTCTTGCCTAAGGTAACAGAAGAACTGGGCTTCTAACCTGGACCTACCAACTTCTAACCCAGTGCACTTCCCACTACCCTTATATCAGAGACTCAGGAGGTAAACCAAGGGTATTTAAAGGTGGCTTTGCCTCACAGATTGGTCTCAGAAATGAGATGCTTCTACAAATGCTAAGAGTGAGTCTCAATGGGCCCCAGGCTTGCATCGTCGGAGTGCAGCCCAACTTTTTCTAATAATCTTCCTAAAATCAGAGGGTGCTGATGAGATACTAACCATGCTGAGCTGAGGGTGTTTCAGAGTTCTGCAAAGAGCATACCTTTGGATGAACCTGCACTTGTGTATGTATTTGACAAGTGCACACACCTTTCCACTGCCCTTTGCCAATTCTACATCCAATCTGTCAACAGGACTGGAGAAGTAGCTTTGAATGAGGAGCAAGATGATGTCCTAAGGAGGCCATGGGAAATCATCTCTATCCAGGATCAACTAAATCAGACACAAGAAGGAGGTTTTAGGCAGTGACAGTTGTTAAACCAAACCAGGTAGCTATGAAATCTCCATCATTTATTCCACTCCTTCACTTATGTGGTGAACATTTATGTGTCATCACTTGTTCTAGGTGCTAGAGAAAGGTTGTGAATGAGAAATTCCATTCACTGTCCTCATGAAGCTTTATAGGGAAAAGATGCCCATCTGTGTGGGAAAGTATGAGAGCTGTCCCACCAGTAAGCAAGAACAGATAGGGTGGCTTCCCAGGGGGCACAGGGCTCTGGAATTTGATTATTAAAGGCATAATGGGCTATAGAAGACATTGGATATCTCCTTACTTTGTATCTCTACTTGAGAAAAGAGTTGATGTTAAGATTTTTGAAAATTTCTAGCTAACTTTTGTTGTTGTTTTTTCCACTCCTCCCTACCTGGAAGAAACACAAGATATCCTGGAACAAAAGGGAACAAGATGAGCTGGAATTACAGGACTAGACTAAAACCAGGTTGAGAAAATGACACATTGTGGTTCTTGCACTATTAAGAGTCCCATGTCCTGCTCGCCTCTACAGTGGGCCCACAGAGGCAAAGAGAGATGAATACACAGCATCCGTCACATGGCTTTGTGTTAGATGGAAGGACATGGTCCTCTTTCCCCTCAAAATTTCAGGAAGCCCCAATTCCCTTGGCGGGTCTGCCTGTGCCGCACCTTTGCTTACAGCTCAATTATACCTATGTGTCTGTAACAAACGACGTTTCCATCTTGAATGTCTTTAGGGGCTGAGTTTTTGTCACCAGTTTGTTTCTGAGATCATGGGAACAGCCTTGGGACAATCAAAAATCTACAATAAATGCTAAAAATAAAAAAGAAGTGGCGTATGTTCTTTCTGATAACTCATGGAAAAAAGCACTATTTAGCAACCACTTTGGTTCCTCCTCTCCCCAGAGAAAAGAGCAGGAAGTGTCTGAGATGATGGCTACAGATTCCGCTGTGACTTTGCCGATCAAAGGCAAGACTTTCTGATTGAGCAGGAGATACTCTTTTTTTTTCCTGTCATTTAGGGAAGAAAACATTTCTTAGTTTTTATCCCAGTGGAAGTGTCTATAAAAGGTGCCAGGGGAGAGGACTTGCTTCTGGGGATGCATGGGGAGAGGGCTTTGGAAATAAGGGCTTTCATTACCCTTTGCATCCCGCTGAGAGGAAAGAAAAAGCCAGAAATAAAATGGGAACTGTTTATGCCACAGGAACCAGGCGGAGGACAGAGTCTAAATCATAGGCTCGCAGACCAGTCCCCCAAGCCAGGATGAATCCCAGCGTCCATTTATTCTGCTCCAGTGCCCATGGCAGAGAATACAGATTGAGGTCTCTATAAATTTCTGGTTTCTAACCTCAGCGAGGCCCTCCGCTGTGCGATTCATTCCTTTTATTGGTCCCCAAGTAGCTCTTTTTTCCCAGGCTCCTTGTATTTGTTTCAGAGACTTCCCCCCTTTGTTCAAGCTCTCTGTCTGTACTCACGCTCCCTCCCTTTTGCTCCCTGGGCCAAGGGAGTTGGCTTCATAAAGAAAGCCCAGGGTGTCTCTTTCTCCCTCTCGTGGGACTTGGGTCCCCTCATCCCTCAAATGGAGACTGTGTCAGTGCCAGCCGCACAGGACATGGGAGGACTAAGATGACACGTGCATGGAGCTGAAAAGAGAGAGCGATGAAGAGAAATAGCTCAGTGGGCTTGCTATTATTATCATTATTAATTTTAAAAATGTACCAGCTATGGCATGAACCCTTAACGCTCCACCCATAGATAAGCATTTCCTACTTTTGCATTGGACCCCTCCTTATGAACCTCCAGGTATCCTGTACTCTATTCATTTACCCCCCCTTTCCACCTGGTCTTTATATTTACCGTCATTCCAAAACAGATCATCCTATCTTTAATTGAAGAAAAACAATACAAAAATTTCCTGCAGCACTTTCCAAAAAGCCATACAACATCCCTAAAGTCTTTAAAGGTAGAACCCACCCTCTCTCAACTCTCAGTGACTTTCCTCTTCTTATACCCCCGCCTCCCGGTGCCCTAAGGAAACTCTTGATAAGGCCACTAGTGATGTCCTAATTGCCCAATAGAGAGGCCACTTTCAGGCCTCATCTACTTGGCCTGTCTTTGGTGTTTGACGCCGTTGGCCACCCCCTGGCTCCAGGAAGCACTGCTGCTTCCTCCCTCGTAACAATCCTCTCCCCGATACCTCTCCCAGCTCTGTTCTCACCCTATCTCTCCTTTACAGATGACTCCTCTTCTTGTCTTAATTTAACAGTGGAGGTTGCTATCTTTGGTCCAGTTCTTATTATGTGGATGTCCTGGATGGTCTCATTCACTCCCACGGCTCAAACGACAAGTCATAAGCTAATTCTCAGACTTATATTGTCAGTGGCCATAATTCCTATAACAGATGTTGTTAACGGCCTATCCAGTGGTTATCTACTCCCCTTCCCCTTGTTAACAGAATCCTGGTTTTGTTTTGGGAAGGGGTGACAATGTGGGCGGGTCAAGTGGTCCTCTTCCCTAAAAACCCCAAGAAATGAATCATCTGAGCAAGTCATGTGATCTACTAGTGGCCAGTGGACGCTGAACAATGGTCAGCTCAGCACTTCTGAGAAATATAATAAAGGATAAAAATAAGACTGACCAATGATAAAAGGAAAGGAATCCGTTTTTCCTACTTTTGGATGCTGTGGCGAGAGAACCACAGATTTAGGGCTGGGGCAGCCGTCTTGTGACCGTGAAGGCAAATGTGATTGACACCGAAGAGGTGGGAGCTGGACTGATGACAACAGCTTGGGTCTTTCTTGGTCTTTATTGACTCATAACAGCCATGCAACTACCTACCTCCAAGCTTTTTGTCAAGTGAGAAAAGAAATATCTTTATTGCTTGAGACACTTAAAATTGTGAATAATTTTTTTACAAATGAAAACATCCTAGACTATCAGCCCTTAGGAGTCCATAGGACAGGAAAGAGAATCATGGACAATAGACCTCAGTATCTGGGGAAATCACTACGACCTCATGGTGTTAATGTCGGCATTGGGTAAGGCAGGGGTGCTTCAAACCTGCATTAAAGGGGAAGCACTGGTCTCAGACGTATGTGGACTCTACCTCGTTTTTCACATTACAATGCAGTTTCTTGTCCCCTCCCAATCCTATCCATGTATCACCATAAAACGTCACATCTCTTAACACGTGTTCAGATTCAGTGTCTTTTCTGTGCCACCATGATTATGAAAGTTACAGATCCCTCCAGGGACTTCTCATATTGGGGAAGCTAACATATCATATCAAACCTATAGATGATCTCCCGAAGTACAGGGTTGACACATCGAACATCCCAGGTTACACAAATCCTACTGAATACCAGACTATGAGCAACCCCCATTAAGGTCAACAACCCCCAAAGGCTCTATCTTAAGAACAAATACCCAAGACTAGTAATAAGATTTCTTGAGTAACCACAAGTTCATGCTACTCGGCTGATCACCAGCATTCATATGGTTGGTCATCTGTTCATGCCTGCCTTACCTGGCTTCCCAGTGACACCTGCCCTCCATATTTTCTGTCTGCACCACTGGCTACTCTTCAGCCCTACATGATGGTTGCTCCTTATTTTCCAAGGCTCAGTCCTTCTTTTTGTGCATTCACTCTAGGTAACCTTATACATTCTCAAGGCTTTAAACACTATCTCCATGCTGGTGACCCCCAATCTCACATGTGTAGCCCAGATCTCTCCCTTGAACTCTAGATTCTCATATCAAAGTACTCTTGACTTGTCCATTGGACAGTATAGTAGGTATCTCAATCTGAATGCATCCAAATCAAATTCCAGATGTTCTAACCCATCCAAACCTATTCCTCCCAAAGTGTCTTCATCTGAGTAAATGGCTACTCTGTCTTTCCAAGCCCTAAACCTATATTTATTCTTGCTTTTCTGTTTCTCTTCTACTCTGCATATAATTTGAAAGCAAATATGTCCGGAATCCAGCGACTTCTCATCACTCCCACTTAGCACTGTTAGATGTTGCGAATAATTGCACAGGACACACTTAAGCTAGACATTTTCATATCTCTTACTTGGTCTTCTGAGGTCTCCCCACAGTGGTCTTCCTTCTACCAGTTTAGTCTCTTTCTTATTTATAATCCACTCTACGTCTGGGGCCATGTTAACTGACAAGGGACACTGATTATGTTATCTCCTTACTAATAAACTATCAGTGACTCCTGTATCAGTCAGTCAATCCCTTCTTTAACTGGAAGTGACTGGCAGCACAACTCAGAGAAGATCCAGGACTAAAGGGAATAGGGGTTCCTGGTACAGATTTCCAAAGGGCCTCTGACGTTAGGTATAAGTTTTACCTGATAATTTAATAATAACAGTAAATTTGTTTTTTTCCGATTCCCTCCTTTTTAGCCCCTCTGTCTTTCAGTATTTTTCCTCTGCTGATCTTTTTTATTTTGTTTTCATTCTTAGAGTTTTTTCACATGATATGATGAGGGCTGCTTGCAGTATAGCCTATATCACTCGTAACAATTCCAAAGAAAAAGTCTTTTCCTAAGAGCTCCATCAAGAGTGGATCACGTGGCCCCTCAGAAACGAATCCCTGTGGCCGAGGATGGACAGCACTCTCATAGCCGGGCTTGAGCTGCCCTTGGGAGCTGGGCAGAGCCAGCCCCTACGCTTATGACTTGAGAAATGTAATTATTGAATAGAGGAGAATGATTCCAAAAGGAGATGCTAGGAAAAAAACCAATACAATGTGTTTCATGGTTCCTTCTTGCCTGCATGATAGATTCCAAATGCCTCAGCTTAGCACATAAGGATCTTTACAATCTGTCCCCAAACCATCCCTCCAGCCTCCTCTCTGGCAGCTACTCCCCACTCAGTGCTCCTGCCACACTGATTTCTCATCATCCTCTACACAGTTTCTGCTGTACCTTGTGCTTGTAATATCCTTTCCACATCAATCTTTTTTTCCTGCAAGATATTATTCATGCTTAATGCTTAAAGACCTGACCAAAATGCACCTTCCATGATTCCCCAGCTGAATTGGTTGTCCCATCCTCTGGATTTTAAATGCTACAGTGGCACCTAAATTGTAGAGCTTTGTCTTTACTTTAAGGTGGTGTTTCTTGAGCACTTACAAAGTGTCAGGTGCTGTTCCCTCTACCTGGAGTGCTCCTTTGCCAGGTGTCCCCACGGCTCCTCGCCTCACTCCATCGGGTCCCTGCTCAAGTGTCCCCGTCTCAGAAAGGCCTTCCCTGATCACCCCATTTAACATCACAATCCTTCTTCCCCAGGGCTGTGTTCCATCAGCCTGGAGTATTTTTGTTCGTAGCACTTCTCAGAGCCTATAACACAGTATACACCACCTTTATGCGTTCAATTCCTTGCTGTCTGTCTCTACCAGGAGAATATAAGCCCAGGGAGGCCAGATACCTGCTGGCTTATTTATAGCACTCTGTCCCAAGCTCCTAGAACAGCACTGGGCCTAAAGCAAGCACTCAGTAAATATTTACCAAGCAAATGAAGAAATATCAAGCAATACATAGATTATTTTACTTGATTTTACCAAATAACTGTATGAGGCCGGCTCTAATATCATTCCATTTTATAGATGAGGAAACTGAGACCTAGGGGAGTTGAGAGTTCACCTTAAAGTCACGTAACTAATCAGTGGCAGAGCGGAGAGACTCCAATGCAGCATCTAGTTGAGCCTCTCTCCCTTCGGGGCATCTTTGTGCTTCACTAGGCGAGCAGAGACAGGATTTTATATTCCTCTCAAGTACATAGCGGGACACTTGCCCACGATAGTAGTGAGCCATTCTCCATCACCATGGGAGGAAAGAGATTTACTGAGCTATTGCTGGACTGACACAGATGAGCTATGATACTGACTTAACTTTGCGACCCACAGGTTATAAATTGTTTTCCTATCCGGGATGTCACTTGACTCTGATTTAGGTTATGAACCCCACTCTGCAGATAAAGAAACAAAAGAGAGAGAATCATCTGTCCTGGAGGAAGATTACCGACTCGGTTCTGTTTCCTTTTGCCCACCTGTCTCCCAGGTAGCGAACACATATAGCCAAGTGAGGATCATGCAGGAAGAACAGGGACTCACAACCAGGGCTTCTGACACCCGGGCTGTGCAAGGTTATTGGCCATTTTTGCCAAATGGAACTTTTTAATAAAAAGAACTGTTACTCAACTTGCTGGAAAGCCCATTCCGTTGCCAGAGTCCTTCCTCCTTGTAGTCACGACATCAGCATATTGCATTCAAACAGGGAGGCTAGTCCTCATGGATGGCCCGTGTTGCTGAGGGTCGCCTTGGGAAGAGACGCCCAGATAACATTATTCTAGCTTCCTCTCCCTGGATTCTTAACCTTACAAAGTGCTTTGTGGCCAGAGAGAGTGAATACCACCCAGAAAGAAATGGCCACATCTTATCAGAGATGACTTTATTAAACCACAGGGGAATGGCCCAAATAATCTGTTATTCAGGAAAATTATTGGACTCCATCAGACTGTGAAACAAATAATTCCTATAATATCAAAAATGGAAGTAAAGTGATATAAGCAACATCGGGGGTACATTTTTTGGTTGGGCAGTCCAAACATTTATATAGTGCATCATGTTAGTTCTCAGACCAAATTCAGCTTGCAGAACTATTTTATCTGGCCTGCACCATTCTGTTGCTTTCACATTGAGTTGGAATGCTTGCAAGCAGAGTGTGTGGGGGTCACCACCTCCCCCCAAACCCCACAAGTCCTTAGAGTCTTACACCAGCCTGCCTTACGATACATGTCTGCCCCTAAAGGGTTCAAGATTTGATAATACAGGTGGCGGGGGGCGGGGGTGGTGGTGATGAAGCAACAGAAAGAGTTTTCTAGGCCTAGAAATCATAATATTTTCATGACACTTAATAATATGAAAGAAAACAACAATACCCAGAATCTCAGTAGCATCTTCTTTTTTTTTTTTTCCAGAACATACTCTCACTTGTTATCTCATTGGCTGCTTACAGGATCCCTGTAAGGCATTGGTTCTCAAACACTAGCATGCATAAGAATTACCCGAAAACATGTTAAAACACAAGTATGTGGAGCGTAGCCCTAAAGAGTCTCTTTCATAGTTTTGGGGTAGGGCCTGAAATTCTGCATTTCTAATACGCTTCCAAGAATGCTGCTGCGGCCGGTCCACAGACCATGACAACAGCAGCAAGCAGGGGAAAGATGATCACGCCTGCGTCACAGATGCAAACACTGGTTGGCATTTACAGAAGGTTTGTAAAAGACACCGAGAGCCTCTGTTTGTACTGAAAACAATGGCAACTCATTTCTCTACTGGTCATGACTAGAGAGTTCCAGAAAGGGTCATCCAAGCAAATTCTTTAGCAAAGCTTTAGCAAAATCTTTAGTAGACTCATTTTTATCACTCCATTTCTCCTGGTTTCTCTGGGCTAGCTGGGAGGAGAGAGGGAGGGGTGAACTTATGTGTTGTAATGAATATTTCTACAAGCTCATTAAGGAAAGATGCATCAGGCCTAATAAGAAAACAATTTTCCTCGTTACTCCCACTGCTAAGGTTAAGAGCTCCCAAGGTCAAGGCTAAGCCATCCCCAAGCTGCTTTCCTACAACTTTCCCTTGATGTTGATTAAGGATAATTTATTGCAGATTCAGATGGTAGATCGGGGGCGGGTGGAGATAGCAGCAGAGGGAAAGAGAGGCCTACATTCCGATGGATGAAACTGGGTAGCCAAACAAGTTTTTAAAAAAATATTTATCTCTTTATGCAACCCTTTCTTACCTGCATCTGGGGCAAGTGATTTCACAGCACGTTGTATCGTGGTGCCTGATAAAACCATTGAAAAAAAAAATTATCCACAAAATTAGGAAGTAGTGAGCTATAAAATTGCTAATTATTTTCTAGTAAATTTACTTTTAAATAACTTTAGACATCAATTACAGGCACCATTAGGCACCATTAAGCGCTGGGTGTGTTTACCAAACAAGGGCAGTGCATTGCTGATTCCTGTCCCATCTGCGTGCCCTCGTCATTCAAGTTCACCACCCCCTGCAGCTCCCCTCCCCAAGCCCTCCTCACAACGCAGAGCTGGTATCGAGAGCCAAAATTACACTCCCTGAATGATGGCAGACTGTTTCTGTTTTAAGTGTCATTGACCACTCAAGCCCCCGGTGTCTTCGATGAAGGCAAGTTTAGGGGGAGATTTTAATTCTAATTGTCAGTTGGAGGTGCATTTCCCAGCCTGCTATGTCCCTACCATTGCTACACGTTAGAATCACCTGGGAAATATATCTTTATCTCAGGGCCCCATTCCAGACTAATTACATTGGGACCTTTAACTAAATATTTTAAATGTGTCCCAAGTGATTCCAATGTGCAGCCAAGGGTGACAACCACAGCTCCAGCCACCCCCAGCTGCAGGCGCAGGCCTCCCCGGACCAGAGATGGGGCAGCACGCTCATCTCTGCCTCCCTCGTCTGTCCTGCACCACTAGATGGGTGGAGTTTGGGATTAAATACCGAGGCAGAGCCACAATGTCTTGGATCAACTATACCTGTGGGGTCTTCTCAAGTGCGGCTCTGCCTGCCAATCAGACACAAAGCTTGGGGTCTTTGTGACCCATATTTGTATGAGATACAAATATCTCATGTATTTGATGAGAGCATGCTGTCTGTTGAGTGACATTTGCTAGTAGATGTGTTCACTGTTAATGTGTACTATGGTCTCTCACTCTCCCAGACCAGCCTGTGCGTAGAGAGAAGAACTGAAAGAGGAGATGGGAAATGTTCTCCAGCTTCTTCCCATTCGATTGTGGATCAGCTCTGGGTCTGCTGTACAGGATGACATTGCCACAAAGCATGAGAAGCAGAACTGGAAACCTCTATTCCAGGGTGAGGTCTAACCCGTGCTCTCCAGATGGCCTTCCTCTGTAGCGAAAGGGGTCAAGGAGGGGGTTTGGGTTTCAATAAAATTGATGGTTAAGTTCCCACTTGGCTGTCAGTTTCTTCCTTTATTTTTTCTAGTCAAAACCCAGAGCAGGGTAGAAGTGGGCTTTAAGTACCAGAATCTATTGTTGCAAATTGGTTTTATTCTCCTCTCGATTCTGTTGGCTCAATCCACAAGACAGATCTTCGATGTAGGTGTTCTCAGTTAGGATTGATCAATTTCCCTGCCCAATACACCAGTCCTCTGTTCTTGCATCAGAGCCTACGTGGTTGCCATCCACAGGGCATTTGCCTAGTGTGACATCATTTACAAATACCCAACTCACAATGTTTCCCAGTGGATGAGGCTGCATGGAGTGGTGGACTCGGGGAGGAATGGCTGGATGCTTACTCTGCATCTGGGCACAGTGTGGATTATCACCAGCCTCCCATTGTGCCATGCCCTGGCTGCCGAACTGGCTTTCCCATACCACTCTAAAACTAGATCCCTCTTAGACGCCATGCCTGAATCACCCACTGTGATCTGTAAGGCCAACCTGTGATCCATTTGTCTCTTCACCCAGACTCTGCCTCTCTTTCTGTTGATTCTCACTGCAGAAGCCCGACCATTTCTGAAACACAACCTTTTTCAGAAAGAGCCTGGAAATGATGGATTGGGTTGGCCTGGCTCTTGGTGCAAAGGAGATATCATGTTGTAATAATGCAATGAGAGCATGTGAATTCCCATATGTGACTATTACTGTCTAGTTGGAAATGCCTTGGTTGTGTGCTCAGTGGTGTACGTGCTTGGGGCCAGCAGGTGGACTGTCCACTGAATTTCCCCCAGCAGGTCTGTACCCCAGGGCAAGCAGCTATGAAAAGAAAGACTGAGCATATTAATTGTTTTTTTCTTATTATAACAATTTCTCCCATTAAAAGTTATGAAATCAATGTAATAACAGTATGGGGAGTTTGGAAAACAGAAGATAACTTCCTTAAATGCCAACCTCTAACATAATCCAAGTTTTATTTTTGTACCTTTTCTTTCCCTTGCATCCCTAATATATACACAGCCTATTTTTATAAAGTCACCATCATCACTTTGTTTGATAAACAATTACTGGACTCCTACTGTGTGCGTAGCCTTCAGCTAGGAGGTAAAAGCCACGGGAGATTCACACCCTGGCCTTGGCTAGCTCGCAATTTTGTAAGGGAAACAGACGCACACAGAAATCATTGCAGCACAAACAGAGGCTAAGTCTCCTGTCTGAATACGAGTAATGAAGATAACAGCCTAATTCTTCTTAATGCCTCACCATCCATCAGATAGGCCTGGCGATCTTGGAATCCCACAACAACACGGTTAATGCAAAGGACTGAAACTGGGTCCATTTTTCACAATTCTATAATCAGAGTTATTTGGGGTGGGGGCCGGAGCCTAGGGCTTTGACAGAGTAAAATTCATTGCTAGTATGAAAAGAACATCAGGAAGTTGCATGTGAAAATCCAGATTTCTGGCTTCTCTTGATAAGCAGATCAGGTGACATTGGGCCCACCTTCTCTTCTGGGGACAAGGGAGGTGAGTAGGGGGAGTCCCATTCAAATCAGGCAGGCACACCTGTGCCATAGTGCCACCCGAGCCACACGGCTTGTCACATCACCTGCCTGGCCGTTGCGGGCAGCTGAGTCTGTGACTGAGGCTTTCCTGGGTTTCTCATATTAGAAAGCCAAAGTCCTCACAACGGTTCCTGCGACTCCAATAGTTTCCACACTCGTCTTCCCGGCTGACGTCATCTCCTGCCACTCTCTTTGTTATTCTCTGTTCTCTTTGCTCCCCTGATACTGACCTCCTTGCTGTCTCCAAGCATGCCAGCACGCTTCTGCCTCTGTCCCCACACTCCTCCTCCTGTCTGGAATGCTCTTCTCTCAGTTATCCGCAGCCTCATTCCTTTTCCTCTTTCACATCTTTATTCAAAGTTCACCTTCTCATGCATTTAAAATCGTAACCTCTTGAGCCCTTCCAGAATAAAGCCTCTTTATTCTGTTCCATGGTTCCTGTTTTATCATACATTTAACTTTTAACTTTAACACACTAAATGGATTATTTATCTGTTATGTTTATTGCTCATCATCCATCTCTCCCCCACTAGAAAGGCAGACGCAGCACTGAATTCCCAGTGCCTAGATGGGTACCTGGTGCATAGCATGCGATTGATCCATTTCTGTTAAATAGATAAATGGCCCCCAATTGGACTGTTGGAACAATGCAGGGGGTGGGGTGCCAACTCCCCGTTAAGTCAGAAATCCAAGTATAACTTTTGACTCCCCAGAAACATAGTGACTAATAGCTAACTGTTGACTAGAAGCCTTACCAGTATCATAAACATCAATTCACACATATTTTGTATGTTATATATACTTCATACTGTATTCTTACAATAATAAGCTAGAGAAAAGAAAATGTTATTAAGAGAATCATAAGGAAGAGAAAACATATTTACTATTCATGAAGTGGAAGTAAGTGGGTCATCATGAAGGTCTTCATCCTCGTCATCTTCACATTGAGAAGGCAGAGGAGGAAAAGGAAGAGGAGGAGCTGGTGTTGCTGTCTCAGGGGTGGTAGAGTCAGAAGAAAATCCATTATAAGTTGACTGTCACAGTTCAGACCCATGTAGTTCAAGGGGCAACTGTATCAGGGGTCCTCAAGCTACAGCCCGCGGGCCACATGCGGCCCGCCGAGGACATTTATCCGGCCCGCCAAGTGTTTTTGCCACCGCTGCCCGTCCTGCTTAGCAGCCGACTCATCCCGGGCCCACAGTGCGCATGTGTGGAATGTGCGCCGCACTCTCCAATGGCCCTCCAACGGTCTGAGGGACAGTGAACTGGCCCCCTGTTTAAAAAGTTTGAGGACCCCTATGGGCCAGGTCCGTGGTCGGTCACCACATGCTAGGCATGTGAGGCCAGAGAGCATTAGTGGACAGTAGTTATTTAGAAGTCAGTCTGGCCTCAGTTTGTCCCTTAGCGACCAGAGGATTTGGCAAACTACTAAACTTCTTTATGCCTCAGTTTCCTCATCTGTAAAACTGGGGCCCACAAGACTGCCTCCTCATATACTAGTTAGGAACAATAAACAACATGGTGTGTGAAGGGCCCATGATAGGCCTAATAACTATTAATATTAGATGTTTCCCCTTTTTCCCTTAATAATGAAGTTCTTTAGGGCACTTGGAACAGATCCCTGGAGCTCTGAGCTTTCAAGACCAAGAATCTTCGACTAGTAAAAATTTGCAGGAGGATTCTAGGTGGGGCGGAGGGTAAAGGCTTGTGTTCTTTGCATGCGAAGAGCCTTAATGTAAGTTGATGGCTCCAGAGACACGAATTCACAGTGGCAGCCTGGAATTCCCATAGGTGCGTGGGAGGGGTGGCGGGCAGGGCAGTGCCAGCGTCGGTGCTTCGTTCCATTGAGATGAGCCCATTCAAGGGAACCTTCAGCTTCTTCAATGTCCTCTGGTCCTCCCGCAGCTTTGGGGACAGCTAGAGCACCCAACTCAACATGGAGGACAACAGCAATGCTTTCTTCCCAGGCAGCTGATGTGTGTGAAAACACTCCCGGTCCAGCGTGCTGGCGTTAGCCTGGGTACCTGGAATCTGATGGTAAAATCATCAGTTTGAGAGCCTCTTTTTCTTGTACTTAAGGTTTCCAAGGCTTAAACATAGTCTTCATGACGAGAAGAGCCATCGTGGCTTAGTGCCGTTGCTGGGTCGGAGCGCTTTGCTAAGTGCCTGCACAGGTCATCTCATGTCAGGGCCAGCTAAGAGCTGGGTTCCATTAGTATCACAATTTTGGCCAATTCTGTCAAAACTGGTTCAGGTTGAGAGCTGTAAATGGCTAGAAAGGAGGCTGGTTAGGTGGTCTCGGGGTAAATTGTGAAGAAACTCACACCCCACCTGCTGTCCCCTTCCCACCTAGGAGGACAACTGGATGGTTAGCCTTCTGGCCTCAGTTTCTCACCTTTACAAGGGAAACCATGTGGTCTACTTCCCAGACCCATTTTGTAAGGCTAGGCATGCTGAGCACAGTGTTAAGCCCAAAGTACGCTCTCTAGAGAAGCTGGAGCTCTCCTCTGCCACCCTATCTTTCGTAAAGTCTGTGTTATGGGCTGAATCGTGCCCCCTAAATATGATGAAATCCTAACCCCTCGTACTTCAGAATGGGACTGCACCTGGAAAGAGGGCTTTTAACGAGGTAATTAAGGTAAAATGAGGTCATATGGGTGGGCTCTAATTGAATATACTTGGTCTCCTCATCAGAAGGGGAGATTAGGGCACAGACACACAGAGGGACGACCGTGTGGGGACACAGAGAGCAGACGGCCACCTATGAGCTGAAGAGAGAGGCCTCAGAAGAAACCATCCCTGCAGGCACCTCAAACTTGGACTTGCAGTCTCCCGAACTGTGAGACAATGAATTTCTGTTGTTGAAGCCACCCCAGTCTGTGGTACTTTGTCATGGCAACCCCGTGTTAGTCCGCTAGGGCTGCCGTAACAAAACACCACAGATGGGCTTACTCAAACAACAGAGATTTATTTCCTCACAGTTGTGGAAGCTAGAAGTGCAAGATCAAGATGTTGGTGGGTTTGGTTTCCTCTGAGCCCTCTCCCCAGGGCTTGCAGACGGCCACCCTCCTGCTGTTCTTTACATGGTTATTTCTCTGTGTCTGAACATCCCTGGTGTCTTTTCTTCTTCTTAAAATGACAACAGTCAGATTGCATTTGGGCCCCATCCTAAAGGTCTCATATACTTATTTATTCTTTAAATTTTTTGACACATTTTGCTTGCTTTGATGAAGCAAGCTGCCCGGCCGTGAGCTGTCCTGTAGAGAAGACCACATGGCAGAGATCCAAAGGAGACCTTTAGCCAACAGTCAGTGAGGAACAGAGGGGC
>VBSM01002153.1:17031948-17069121 GCA_008086735.1 Cheirogaleus medius
GTTGGCCATTATTCTGTCTTCTTTTGAAAAATTTCTGTTCATGTCCTTTGTATGCAAATCTATAAATGCTCATCTTTTTTAAAGCCCTATCTCCAAATATAGTCCTATTCTGAAGTTATGGGTGTTAGGACCTCGCCACGTGAATTTTGGGGGAACACAATTCAGTCCATAATACAGACCTAGTAAACCAATACAGTCTCTGAGCAATACGGGTTGTTTAAATCAAGGCCTGGCTGGCCCCAGGAACAAGATCAGCTCAAGGGTAAAACCAACAGAGTTCTCAGTGACTGAGTACTTGTTGATTGTACTTTGTACTGAGTACTTTGTCAATTGCTTCATCCCAGTGGCTTGTTAAACGAAAACGGAGGAATGAGTTGAGAGCACCACTATTCCAGGGCCTTGCTATCTCCAGCCACTCACAGGTTTATTTATGTAAAAAAAAAAAAAAAAAGGCCTTCCTAAAAAGAAATAATGAAAAAAGTTTTGTGTATTCTCTCAGTAAATTTTCATTCATATGCATATATTTAATTTACAAAAATAGTGCCATATTGCATATACTATTTGGTACCCTGCTTTTTCACTTACCATATGTCATAAACTTTTTCCTTTAGCAATAAATAATATTTAACGTAATATTTTAATACAGTCAGAGTACATCATTATCTGGATCCGACAGAGTTTACCTGATTTCTTCTTAATGGATATTTTGTTGTTTCCAATCTTGCAATATTATAAATAGAGCCATGTATTTGTTATCTCTTGCTATGTAACAAGTTACTCCAGAACTTAGTGGCCCAAAACAACATGTATTCTCTATTTCCACAGTCAAGAACCTGGGGGTGTCTTGGCTGGGTCCTCTGGCTCTGGGTCTCTCATAGACATTGGCTGGGGCTGTGGTCTCATCTCAAGGCTCGACTGGGAAGGATCTACTTCCTAGATTGCACCATGTGGTTGTTGGCAGAATCCAGTTCTTTGTGGGTTGTTGGTTTGAGCCCCTCTGTTCCTCACTGACTGTTGGCTAAAGGTCTCCTTTGGATCTCTGCCACGTGGTCTTCTCTACAGGACAGCTTACGGCCGGGCAGCTTGCTTCATCAGAGCAAGCAAAAGAAAAGGAGAGAGAGAGAGAGAAAGCAAGACCGAAGTCTGTCTTGTTACCTAATCATAGAAGTGGCATCCCATCTATTTGCCACGTTCTATTTGTTATAGAAACAAGGCACCAAGTGCAGCCCACACCCAGCAGAATAACGTAAGGGTGTGAACACCAGGAGACAGCGTAATTGAGAGCTACGTCAAAAGGTGCCTACCACAGGCTGATAGGAATATCTATGTCTTTATCCAGAGATACCTACATCCACATACATATTTGAGTACATCGCTGATTACTTATTCAGAATACATTTTCTAGGAGAATCATTGGGTTGGATTATGCATATATTTATTACTAAGTCAAGTGCTGTGCATGTTTTATAAGGCTTTTGATACATAAAGCTATAATGTCTTAAAAAATTAAAAATGTTAGGACAGTCCCCCCCAGCCCTTTCCATATTATATGGGTATGTCCTTTGTCCCCCAAACTCGTCAACAATGGTTCTTTTATTCACTCTCAAGTTAATGGGTGAAACATATTTCACAAGAGTTTTTAAACGTTTTTTAATTGCTAGGGATCTAACAATTTTCTTATGTTTATTGAGTATTTAGATGATTATTATTTTTTAAACAGCTATTTCATACCCTTTGCTCATTTTCCTAACAGGGCATACACACTTTTTAATGATTTGTAAGAACTCCGCATATTTTAAATATTCTATTTCTGGTACACAAATAGAAATAGAATAAACAAAAATATTAAACAAATTTCAATATCCAGTTTCTGTTACATAGTTTATAAATACTTTTTCACAGTTTCTAATGGGACTTTCAGTTTTGTTTATGATGTTTTTACTATAAATACTTCATTTAAAGAATATTTAAGGTACACAAATCTATCACTATGTCCCTTTATTTTTTTTTCTTTTGTGTTATGCTTAAAACGTCTTCCTATCTATAGCAAGTTTGCTCATAATTTTCTCTTTTTCTTTCTTTTTCTTTTGCTTTTTTTCTCTTTCTTTTGCTTATAATATTACAGGTGATATTATAAATCACATTTAATTCACCGTCATTTATTTTGTTTTATGCATTCAAGTAACTATGTTACTTTTTTCTTTTTATTACTATTATTATTTTTGTTAAAAAATAGTGAGTTGCCCTAACACTATAGATTGACTGCTTCTTCCTTTTCCTACTATGTGAAATGCCATATTTACCACATTGTACCTTTTTATACATGTTTTGATCTTTTTTGGGGCTATGTTTGTTCTTCAATCAAACTATACCTTCTTGAACCAGTTCTCACACTTTCCTACGGAGTATATTAATTTTATGAAGACTGTAATTTATTGGTATATTTTCATGAGCACATTATTACATTAGTAGAAAATAAATCAGTGTATGAATATACATTATTCTCACTGATTATTAATATTTTTCTAGGTATTCCAGATTGTTTATTTTTAAAACCTAGGAATCATTTTGTCCAGTTGTAAATGGCTAGGGTTTTGATTGAAATTGTTTACACCTATATAAATAAAGTAGGGGAGTTCATATTTTTGAAATATTCTTCTTCCAAACGAAAGCATAATACGTCTCTGTTTTTTCAAGTCCACTTTTTATGAAAACTCAGTAAATATTTGTAGTGGTGTTTTATAGTCTCCCGCATTTTGGGTCCTCCTTTTACAACACTTATAACTACTATTTATATTCTATGTCTTTGTAACATCGGGGAAATTACTTCCCGTCTCCGAAGTTCCTTTGCTCATCTTTAAACTGCGCATGTCCACTCCCACGCTCACCGGCGCCGTGAGGGTTAAATGCGGTGCGTGGTAAACCTGCGGCTCCCAGAGCCGTCTGGAGCGCGCCAGGCGTGCCGCACAGGGTGGTAACGCTGTAGCTAATTTAAAGGAAATTGTAGAACAGCATTAGGTCATCATGACCACACTGAGGAAAACTCCTCTTCCACATGACAACTCTCTGTACCTGGTACAATTAGTCTATAAATCTTCTGAAGTGAGGCCATGAGGCCACGGGACAGCAAAAAACACTCGAGTTGAGATATGGTGACTTTAACTCTTTTTGCTCAGTCCTGCTTTTCAGACCAGATCCATGCAACAATTACTTATCAGATGAAAGCTGCTTAATTTGTTTTCTTTTCTTTTTCTTTTTCTTTTTTTTTTGAGACAGAGTCTGGCTCTGTTGCCCGGGCTAGAGTGCCGTGGCATCAGCCTAGCTCACAGCAACCTCAAACTCCTGGCTCAAGAAATCCTTCCACCTCAGCCTTCCGAGTAGCTGGGACCACAGGCATGCACCACCATGCCCAGCTAATAAATAAATAAATATATACATATATATATATATATTTTTAGTTGTCCAGCTAATTTCTTTCTATTTTTAGTAGAGACGGGGTCTCACTCTTGCTCAGGCTGGTCTCGAACTCCTGGCCTTGAGCGATCCTCCCGCCTGGGCCTCCCAGAGTGCGAAAGCTGCTTAATTTCTGATGGATGTGGAGATGCCTATCATGTTTGCCATTAAGTATTACTCGACCATTAAGAGTGATTCATACATATATAAATGCAAGAGTAAACAGCCGCTGTTTACCTTCCCACCATCCTCATCCTAGGCAATGTAACTCTGGGCTTCCGTGTGCTGGTGGTACAGGGTGGTTCTCTGTGACAGTCCTCCGTGGCGGTTCTATGAGTTGATGCTGGAGGGTGACTCTGTGTGACAGCTCTATGTGATGATCGTGAATGATGGTCTCTCGGTACTTTCTCTACGGTACCGTTTTTAAAACTCGTGTGGAACTTCCGCTGGGAGCCCCTCTAGCCTGTCGTAGAAGACGGACTGTTGGTGGATGGAAAAGTAAGAAAGAAGAACTGAGAGCTGACAGAAGGGTTCGGAGGAAGAAAAGGGGGACAAAGGGTGGCACAAATGTGAGTAGTGGAAGCAATGACAGTTGGTGGGAAGACACAGGAACTGGCTGCAGGGTGGAGATGCAGAGCTTCACAACCAGCAGAAAAGAGCGGAGGGAGCTAGAGGGAAAGGAAATGAAACGAGAAGTCTTAGATTATTCAACTTCTGCAGAAATCATAGTGGAAATGTCCCCAAATGTTGCCAACAATACGTTCTGTGACTAAGTCATTATGCAGAGAGATGAGCTGGGGGCTGAAGGACAGAATTAATATAGTGAGTAATTCTGTCCCTTTGGCAATGTCTTTCTGCATGAAATAATGATTTTATGTCTCACTTCTCTCCAGCCCGCACGTTCCTCATAACAAACAGTTCCACAGTGAGTGACTATTTATGCTTCAAGGCAACAGCATCGGCATAATGGACTATCCTCTGAATCTTTTTCTGCAAAGGAATGCCAGGGCTGCCTGGGAAACGTGGGAGAGCTTTCCATTTGGGAATATCGCTGCCGTTGCTGGCCGTAGGAGAAGGAGTTTGGAATGTGGAATCAGGCAGATATTGGTTCAAGCCCTTCCACGGCCACTTACTGACTTTATTTTCTCTGCATCTCAGTTTCCTTGTTTGAAAAATGGGGATGTTCACATTGAGCGCACACATGAAAACACCCGCACGGTGGTGCCTGGAACATAGGCAGAGCTCGATAACGGTCGACTAGGAAAATGTCAAATCTCCTTCCAGCCTCTGTGCTTGGGGGAACACAAAGCCTTGGATGGTAAAATTCCAGCCTGTGAGTATAGATGGAGAAATGCGAGGGCATCTCCTAGTCCATGCACCCCCATCAATGCTCACTTCATTCATTCAAGCATAATTCATGCCTCCTTTGTTCTTACTACTCTGTTGTAGGGATCAGAAGATGAACCGACATGAAACCTGCCTTTGATCATCACTCTTATCGCATTACCTTACCACATGCTATACGCTAGCTAAACCAAGCGATGGCATTGCTGAGCATTCTACGCTTGGTCCATATCATAGGAAGAACACAAATTAGTTGCTATGGTGCCCATTGTATAGATTAAAAATATTTCAAGCTCAGAAAGTTAAATAACTCCCCCACCCCCCAGTCATACTGTGTTGTAGCCTGGATTTCAACTGAGAACTGTATGATACCATACCCTAAATTATCAACCTCTGGGCTACATTGCCCTGAACCTCCGTTTCTCACAGTCCAGCAGAGGAGGGAGATGTGCAGAAAAGTGCATCGGTCTCAGTGTTCAGAGCTTCGAAACCAGTGCATACGGTTCTAGTAGGGTGATAGGCAATGGATTATTATCTGCAGATCAGTTGAATACAACTGAATTATCCTAGGCTTTTGGGGATGGTTTGACAAAGGGGATAAACACCTGATTTGAGTCCTGGAAAATTAGCAGGACTTTGCTGCACAGACCTGGCTTTCTCAGTGGAGACAGTGGCCTCTTCAAAGGCATGATGACTTTAGTATTCACTGTGCCTGCAATCAGGAGATACCAGGTACTCCATGGCTTACGTGAAAGAACTTCTCTGGAGACATGGCAGGAAGTGGAACTAGATTGGAGGCGGGAGGACTTTATTGCCTACCTAGGGAATTTGCACTCTGTCTTAAGGACAATGGACAGCAACTGAAGCATTTTACGAGAGGAGAGACATGATCGAATTGGTGTCTTAGAAAGATCATACCTGCTGAAGGAATGGATGTCTAAAGCCGACACCAATGGTGCCTTGAGCTTAAAGGCCTAGGTAAGAAATAATGAGGTCCTGAACTAAGGCAATGGGACTGGGTAAGAAAGGTTCATTCATGGGAGATTTATGGGGAAGAATCCATAACTGCGAGGTTGTGTGCATTGTAGAGGGAAGCATAGGGTGGGGAAGGAGGGCAAGGGAGAATTCTAGAATGCCTAAGGAGCTAGCTTGGATACCTGGTGATGGTGCCCCCCTCACCTGCCCAGACAGAGAAGACAAGCAGGCCTGATTGGACATCTGTATATAGCCTGCCAAAATATACCAAAGGTCCTTCCGTTTAAAAAGCACAGCGGAAACTTCTGATTATTCCCTTTCAATATCCTTTTGGTCCAAAGGCAAATTTCATCAACCAGGAGTCCACAGCAGGGGGTTGAAAGCAAGGCCCAGCCATTCTGCCTCTTTGATTCACGAGGATAAATCTCTAGACCTAAACGGCTGAGTCATCCCTCCACCCTTCCATCCCCGTGGCTGTCTGCTTCTCAGGGAACTCACGGCCTGCTGATCCCAGCATGTTAGGATATTCAGGATGAGGGTAGAGATTGGGATGGAACTCCAAACCCATCCCTGCAATCCTGGTGAGGTGCTCCCACAACCATTGGCAATGCTTTCATTTATTCAACAGATGTTTATTTCGCACTGATACGTTCCAAGAGCTGTGTTATGTGCTGAGGATTCAACAGTGAGCACAGGAAGAATATCCAGTTCCTGACCTCATAAATCTAATCTTCTAATGGGGGTGGGTGAGGTAGATGTTGTCTCAATATACAGCGAAAACTGCAAGTGCTGAAAAAAAAGTGGAACACGAAGCTACGAGACCCGACACTAATAAAGAGATTCCCCCTACTTAGTGAAGGTCAGGGGAGGTGCTCCTGAGAAAATGACAGTTATGAAATCTGATAGATGAGATAGCACCTTTAAGTGAAGGTAAAAAGAGGAAGGAAGAGCTGCCCAATATAAGCTCACCCTTCCCAGTCATCTGAGAAATCTTAAAATATTGCTTTTGTAAGATCAGACTCTCAAGAATCTAAAGTAGCTCCTTGCTGCTTACAGGTCAGGTTGACACTTTTTGAAATGGGGTGCCAGGCCCTCTCCTGGGCATTGCTGAGGCACTACAGGTAGGAGCCTTGGATTTGGTGCCAGACAGATCCAAGTGAAATCCAGGCTCCATCCCTTCCCTTACTAGCTGCATGATGTTGAGCAAGTTCCATTGCCTTCCTGTGCCTCCATTTCTAGGCTGGTAAAGTGAGACCAACACCACCCTACTTGCTAGTGATTCCCAAGAAGACAAAGGAATGACGGGCATAGAGTATCCAGCAAAGTGCTCAGTTGTTGACGTCTCTTATCGACATGGACTTCTGAGTTTGGCTCCAGGTCAATTCACTGAAAATCAATTCCCCTAAAACCAATCCACTGAAAAACAAACTGGAAAAAAAATCAATTCTCCGAATGACCCGATTTGCTGCTGTTACTTGATGCAGAAAGCATCGTAACTGGTACAAAATGGAAATGTAAAGCAAAAGGCGTCCTGAATCTCAACATTCTGTTCCTCTCCCTAGCCAAATGACTCAAAGAAGAGTTTCGGTAAATTCATTAACTCCACTTCTTCACTCCCATTCACCACCCATCCCTCTGGCTGCCTCCTGCCTTCAACAATCCACCAGAACATTTCCTTAGAGGTCATTAATTACTTCCATTGGCTAGATCCACGGGTCGCTTTCCATTCTTGACTTTCCTGCTCACTGCTTGGATAGGATTTGGAATAATTGACCACCTTCTCTGGAAAGTGAGACTCCCTGAGTCTGTGGTCTCCTCTCTCTCTTGTACCCAGCATCACTGGCTAATTCCTTTTAACCTTCAGTTTTCAGGGTAAACTACATGAGTTTCCGAGTTATGAGCTCACTTTCTACTTTCCCAATAGTCATTGAACAAGGAAATGAATGGTCAGTTAAAACCTATACATTCTATGAGTACAAGATCCATATCTGCCTTGTTCATTAACTATCTTTAGCATGTTGGATAGTGGCGGGTGCACTGTAGGCACTCCACGAATACTTTTAACAGAGGAGATAAATGAATAAGTAAACCTGTATTTCTGACGATATCGTTTGTGAAAATGAGATAAGGCAAGGAAGTGAAAATGCTATGAAAACCGTAAAGTGTTGCATAAACCCCACTCATTTTCATTACGAAGTCTTGGGCAGACAGCTGTAATGCCAGGGCAGCCAGGTATGAAGCCGGAGCTGACAGGAACAGGGCTCTCGATGTGATCAAAGATGACAAACTGGATCTGACACGTGTTTAACGGTGTGCGGAACCTGTAGCGTGCTGCATGGGAATCGAGTCCCACCTGCCTAATTGCGTAAGGTGGCTGGATGATGCCCCCAGGTTCTCTGATCACTAGGAAAAGTCATGAGATGGCATGTAACACTGCGTGTGTGTAAACAGAGAAGATAAGAGGTCCAAGGACTCTAGGACTTGGTGCTCCCACATTAATAGGTTAGGGAAAGGAGAACTACAAAATACACTGAGAAGGAGTAACGAACGAGACGGGAGGAAACGAGGAAAGTCAAGTGAAGAAAGCACACTGCGGGTGGAGGAGGGAAAGAACAACGATGTGAAGGGCTCCTGACAGTTTATGTATAATGGGACCAAGAATTTGGTACAGGGTTTGGCAACTTGGAGGTCACTAGTGATTTGGAAAAGAGCAGTTTTTGTGGAGCCAGTTTAAGAGAGAAAGAGAAGAGAACTAGAGATAGAAAATGTAGAAGCTATATATTTTATAGCCAAAGAGACCAAATAAATGCGATAGGAGCAGCAAGAGAAGTGGCATCAAAACTCACTTTTGTTTTATTTGTTGTGTTTTTAAATGGGAGACCTAACAACATATTCAGTTGTAAACACCACCTCCCTATCCCTTTCTTTGAATGGTATATTCATGATGCGTTTTATATAATTTCCTATAGTAGCCCCTTCCTCTTTCAACATTTTTTGGAACGGGACATTTTTTCAGATTCACCGTTCCTGGTGTATGGCTCCTGAATCTCTTACTGGCTTGAAGTCAGAAAACATTTGGACGAAGTTCTCCTTTTCTCTGTCCCAAGACCTTCAGCTGCAATAGGAGCAGAATGTCAAGCCTAAGCTAGTGTCCATTTCTTTGTTCCCTCCTCACAAGAGAATACATTCTATTCATGTTAGCTCATTAACACCTGTTACACTTCAGCTTTTGGCAGGGACATCATGTCCCTAAGAAAGGCCTCCCTGGCATCCCTGAGTGTCCCTGCCATCCCATGAGTCTCCCCCGGGGTCCTTTGTCCTACTGTCTCCTAGCACTGTGCAGCTCTTCTCCAGAGCGCTTACGCCAGTTGCTTTTTGCACTGGTATGATGACTTAACTAACTTCTTAAATGTAAGCTTCATGTCAATTTTACTTTCTTTCCATAACCCCAGGTCCCTGGAATTCATTCAACAACCTTTTCCTGCATATTTACTATGTGATGGACCCACTGGGGCTACAAAGAAAACTATGATAAAGAACTTGCCCGTGAAGCACTCAAAGTTTAATGAAAGAGATAAACATACAACAACATAATTATAAACATTGTAGTATAATATCTAGGCATCCAGGATTGGCTACCCAGGGACATGAGAGAAGTGTTTTTTATTTCGTTTATCTTATCCAAACAATAGATGAGTATGGATAAAAGTATAAAATAATAGGAGAATCCACAATGAAAAAACAATAATCATTTGCTGAGCCTTTTCTCTCATTTTGCTTTCACCTTGAACCATTTCTTTTCTTCATTCTCTTGGTGGTTACCTCCATATTTTTAAAATAATACTCCCATTCTATTAGTTTTTGGTTTATCAACTTTACACATTGTTGTTGGCTCCCTGTTGTGATAGACTGTGAGTTATCACTCTTGTGTCACCCAAACACAAACTTCCTCTCCACCTTTTCCTTCTCCCAGTATGATCTAGCACTATTCTTGGTAATTCCACTGACCTCTCCTGCCCATTCGAACAGTATAGCTAAAATCCTTTCTTAGTTTCATAAACCATGGAGAGATAGCAGTTGCTTGAGCTTGCATTTGAAACAGTAGTTGTTTTTGTTTTTGTTTTTTAGGAGGACAGGGATGAGTAAAGTGGCAATAAGGATGGACATTCCAGAAGGATGATAAACCATGTGAAATGATGCAAAGGATGAGAGGAGTATATCAGACCTAAGGGACATGTGACACTCATACTAACATAGAGAACCTAAAGTATAATGTCAAGTTGTCTGGTGAATTATCCAGGGTGCTGTGCGTGGACAGACTAGGTCCCCAAAATAAGAAGGAGTAGGTTAGAACAAGTCAACTCTGGACTTGTCACAAAAGCAATTTCTATCCCCCATAGAGTCTCATTAGCAAAAAAGGAGAAACCCAAAGCACTTTGCATTGAAAAAATACTTTCCCATTCTGATGTGAAATGTTTAAAAATGCCACGGCCTTTTTAGTTACTTTCAAACCAAATAGAAAGAGGTATTTTTCAATTAAGTCCTGTCTGGTATAAATTTGTAAATGGAAAAGCTGCATGAAAAAAGCCTTATATTTTGCTAATCTTCAGTCTGAGAATTTAATTAAAAGAACATCATATTGCTAAAGCCTAAACTTTTCTCTTGTATAGATTGCTGCATATCAGATTAAATTTTAAACAACATCAGAACATTTACTTAGAATGTGTCAGTACAGCAGAAACTCATACGTGCCACGGTGCAAAAAATCCTCAACAAAACCTGGGAGATAAGTATTATTAGTTTTCAGCGAAATAGTTGTAGAGCATAAGGCTCACACGGCTTAAGAGACTTGTTTAAGGGCCGGGCGCGGTGGCTCACGCCTGTAATCCTAGCACTCTGGGAGGCCGAGGCGGGTGGATAGCTCAAGGTCAGGAGTTCGAAACCAGCCTGACCAAGAGCGAGACCCCGTCTCTAAAAAAAAAAAAAAAAAGAAAGAGACTTGTTTAATGTCATGTATATAACAATAGCAACCATTTACATATTTAGCACTTAGTAGGTGTCTTGTTCTTTGCTAATCATTTCACCAGCATTATTTCATTTAATCCTTACACTATCCCTGATAGGCAGGCTTTATTTCCCCATTTTGTAAATGAGAGAATTGAGGTTCAGCGAGTTGGAGTATTATAAATTTCCCACGCCTATTGGGTAGTTAGATGGGTCTTAATGCAGCCCTATATCTTAACCAGTAAACATGGAATCAAAAGGATAACCTCACTCTGCCAGCCACTAGTCTAATTACCTTTCCTCTGTACCACCCTGATTCCTAGGGCAAGAGACTGCTGGTGATTGCATCCTTCCTCAGTGTTGAAAGGCATGCCATTATGCCTTGTAATGGTGGAAAGAATAATTTGCTATAACTGAATGTTTCCTGAGCATGCTTGTTAACCCCTCCTAACCAAACACAACCTTGATGGACAAATTTGCATCTAGAATCATCATACTGCCCAGGAGTCTTAGTGAAAATATGAGAAGAAAAGCAAGGTTAGCATGCCACCCACATGCTGAGCTCTAAGATACACTAGGAATGTCTCTGTCTAGCACATTTTATATAGTAAAATAGCAGAGTTATAGGTTCTTAGAATAAGAACAAACCTCAGAGGTCATCCAGTCAATTTCTTCTGTCCCCACCCTATGCCCAGAGCAGGGTTTCTCTCTGTAACATCACTGGCAAAATTCAAAAGCACCTGCTTGAATACTTTTCTAAGTTCCTTGCTTCTCGGAGCAGAATCTTGTCACTTACCTGTAATTGCGACTCATGCATCTATATTTTTATCCTCTGAATTCACATAGAAATCTGCTTCCTTTTTTGAAACTTTGTATTTATTGAATCAATAATATTTGTTGTACTCATACTATGCATCAAGTAGACATGGGAGGGGAAAAATGGTGTAGATAGCTAGACGAACATGCCCAAGAGCCCTAAAGCAGAAGGAAGAGCTCATAATACTTAATGGGGAAAAAATTCCAGCATGGTTGGATAAGAGATTATCTTAGAAAGTAGCATATGATTAGGTAGACTGAAACATCCTGTGCCTTGCAACAATACCTTGCTCAGTATCATAGGAACATATTGAAAGGGCAAAGGAGACAGGTTGAAGGGGCAACTTCTGGTCAAATCAGGGACAATTTGCTCATAAAATTAAATACTATTGAAATTTATTCTAATCCATCAAAAGAAATATAAAACCAATGTATCAATTCTGGTATAAATTGATGAATAAATACATAAATAAATACATAAATACATAAATAAATACATAAATAAATTCTGGAGGAAGAGGTAGTTCTTCCTTATAGAAGAATATCATTAACAAATACAGAAGAAATAATGGAGTTAGAAAATTATCAATGGAGGATACAATTGGTGAGCAAAAGCTTTATATGGAACAGGATATTTACTTATCTTCTTACAAGATACTTATTAATAACAAAAGGAAAAACAGAAACTTTGAAATGGGAAACTTAGTAACACCACTTTAAGCAGTTGATCAGAGTTAGCATCACAGATATTGGGAGAACATGAGTCTGTGCACCTCTTAATAATATGATACACTGAGAAGGACATGACATCATCTCCGGAGTTTGTGTCAACATTCTTAACCCAAACCCAGTCATGGAGCAATATCAGGCAACTCAAATTGAGGGACATTCTTCAAAAATGTCAATGTCAAAAAAACAAAGAAAGGCACGGAATGGTTCTTAACTAAAGGAGACTGAAAGAGACATGATGACTAAATTCCATGCATGATTCTGAAATGCATCCTAGATTGGGAAATAAAAATAGCTTAAAAGGATGTATTAGGACAAATTTGTAATATGGCCTATGGATTATGTAATAGTATTGAATCAGTCTTAAAATTTCTTATTTTAATAATTGAATATGGAAGAGAATGATCTCCCATCATTAGACACTGCCCACTCCATCCTCCACCACCCACCCCAAACCCACAATAATTCCCTGGGGGCACTTACCCTGTACTAAATTGACAGTTTTGTAGCCTGTAAAACTTGGCCTGGCCTGGGTAGAAATGAGGAGGTTTTCATTTACTAACTGCATGACCTTAGTTTCTCCTATGTAAAATAAGGACATGGGTTATAATATTTTAGCTCTAAATTTTCTCTCATATCTTCATTCATTCATTTACTCATTTATATTCATCAAAAATGTATACAAGTCACCCTATTACTTGCCAGACATACAGTGGTAAGGGTCATACACATAATCCCGTCTTTGTGGAATGTGTATGGTCTAGCAAAATAGGCGGACAATTTTAAAAGCAATTGTATTTCTATGTAATAAAGACTGTGTTTGGAATAGAATGTGCTGTGGGTCAACACAGAGAACATAACTTCCTTTTAGGAGATGGGCTGGGCCAGGAAAGACCATTGGGGTGGAGTAGAATCGGTCTGGTAAAGTCACAAGGGAAGATGATTTTGATATTCCTCGTGCAGGATGAGCAAGGAGAAAATATGGCAGCTTGAAGAAGGTGAAGGAATTTCAGTGTGTCTGGAAGCAGAGACAGTGGCGGAACACAAGGCATATTAATATTCTGGAATATTCAGGTCTCCGTCTATTGTTAGACCAGCCCTCGTCACTAGCCATCTGAGTTTTCTTATGCCCAAGGCGTGAGAGATATAAGCTCATCCCATTACTAGAATCCAGTGTCTTTCACACCCTCTATTTCCTCCCAAATGTCTCTGGCAATTGCTATGTCTGGGCTCTATCCAACTCTCCTGGCAAAAGACAGAAACTCACTCACATCTTCCAGCCTGGGCTCAGCACAGGCCTTCTTCCCTCCGGAGAGAACTGCTGCTTGAGACATCTAATTTTACAGATCATGGTTTTGGAGGAAAAAAAAAATGTCACCCCAGAAGTGGATGGGAAATTATTCACTTCTAGAGTGATGGAAAATGTCAAGACAGATGGGTCAGACCCCAAGCTAGATTCCTGGGCGGCTCACTCAGAGAGCCGGGAAATCCAGCACCTTCTTCTCCTGAGCCTGTCGTAAGTAAGATTGTGCGGATTTGGAAATTGGCAAACACCGCTGGGATCTTTCTCACCTCTGAGCCATTTTTCATGCTGCTTCCTCTGTCTGGCCCTTCCCCCTCGCTCTTCTGAATAACTCTTACATATCTCCAGCTTAAATGTCACTTCTCTAAAACTAATCGTGGCTCAGATGACCTGACTCCGTGCTTCCATGGTATATATTAATATAAGTTTATCAAAATACTGATCCTACTGTTTTATAATTCTTTAAATTTGTTTTACTTTCTTCTCCTACCAAACCTGGATATTCATGAGGTCAGGGTAAATGTATATCTTTTCTTCCTATTTTCCCCCTGTGCATAGCATCTGGCAAATAGATAATGCTAAGTAATTTTGGTTGGATGAATGGATGTACGAATGAATCCTGGGCGCCTACAGTCTCCCTTATTAAACTTTTTACCCTAAATCATCCTCACTTTTAAGGCCCCAATGCCTAGAATCATCAAATTTCAGGGCCAGAAGAGACCTGATGGTAACAAGTCAGTGATTCCCAAATTTGGTTGATGGGAATGCTTCCCGGGTGAGGAAGAACGTGTCTGAATCTGTGTAGAAGTGAGGGCAGAGGAGATGTGTAGCTTAAATAAGCACAGGCTATGCATTTGTGAATGGGGTAGAGAGAGGGAAATTGCAGGTAATTTCACATAACCTGCCACCTGTAGGATCCTTGCAGTCTATATGCCATGCCTAAGAGGAACTTAAAGATGAGAAATTTTGGCGTAGTCTGACTGTCCATCAGACCTGGAAACCATAATATAGCATCGCCAAATGAACAGCCAAGCAACCTCTGCTTGGTCACCTTTCCTGGTGGGAAACTGTCTACAATCCAAGGCAACTCATCGCCTGGACCAGGGGTTTCCGACCTCAGCACTATCGATGGGAGGGATAACAGTTGGTTGCCGGGGACTGTACTGTGTGTCCTTAGACGTCGAGTGGCATCTCTGGCCTCTACTCTCTAAATTCTAGTGGCATCACTTCTCCGAGTTGTAACAACCAAAATTGTCTCCAGATATTGCCCAATGTCCCCCTGAGAGAGGCAAAATTGCCCTTGATTAAGAACCACTGACTTAGAGACATGCTATCAGTAGAATGTAGGTTTCATTATATTGCATGTCTATTGACTTTGCTCACCTAAGATCCGTTTTCTTTTCTTTAAGTAAAAAACAAAACAAAACAAAACAAAACAAAAAAACAAGCCAAACAAAAAACCACCACTCTGATTTTCCTTTTGGAACTATTTCTTCCCCATACCCCAGAATATTTGGTTTAAGTGGGACTGAGTACACAAATGAGACTTGGTTCTGAGAAATACCTTCAAAATCTTAGGGAATGGTATCCCTTTCTCTACTGGAAGTTCAGAGCGAACAGCAGATCTGAAGCTACTGCAGCTATCTTGTCAACAGGAGCAAACAGTTCACCTCAAATGGGTCTCACGCAGAGGAAAACAGTGCTGACATCATCAGATTCCTGAAGACATTTTCTGAGCCTTTAAATTAGACTTGGCCCCAAATTGAATGATCCCTGCATTTTTCAGTTACATGAACAAAGGATCCCTTTTGGACCCGGTAAGTTTTAGTTGCACCTATATCAGCTGCAACTGGAAAAAGACATGACTTTTTCACATATATTTTTCAATTCCTAGTTCTTCCTCAGAGGAAAGAAAACGTGCATTTGCTCTCTTTTATACAATCAAACGTCTACTCGATTGTATTTGGGTTCTGAAGGTGTTGAAACAGGTCAATTTGCTAAGGTCTGAGTTCCCTCACCCCTGGGCTACCACCCCGTGTGTCTCTATTTTCCATAATTCTTCCAGAATGATCTTTGTAAAGCATAAAGCTGTTGTTCATGCCTGTTTTCCATTTAGTAGCCTTTGATAGCTCTGATTACCTACAAGATATGTCCTCACTCCACAGTCCGGGGCTCAGGGCCTTTGCAACTTGGACTCAGACAACACCTGCAGTGTTAACGTTGGCTGTGCAACTCTTTCCTCTAAGCCCCCCAGGGTATCTGTGAGACCCCAGCGTCCAGCACAGAGCGCGTCACAGCGCAAGCCTGCAATGAACGAGCAACTACAACATCCCTGCTCTCCGTGAGGGAGCTCTTTCTCCCCAGGCACATTGTCAGCTTCCTCCCTTTGCCAAACGCATTCCCTTCTGTGTGATAACGAGTAGGAACTGAGCTGGCGATTCCTGTGCCCGACACCTGCCCAGGATCCTGCCTCCGCCGGGCTAAAGGAGGCCCCTAGCTGCCCCTGCCCCAGGAAAGACCACGTGACGTCCAGCCGAGGATGCAGCAGCTGAAAGGACCCTGAGTAGCACTTGCCCAGTACCCATCTCTCTCAAGCTTTGACAGCTCAGCCATCGCCTCTTGGCCCCAGAATATCCTGTGAAAATCTCACTTACAGGATTTACCACTCCACGCTGTGATTATTTGATTATCTTTCTGTCTCAGGCATTAATTTGTCCTCTCCAATGAAAGAAAGAGTACTTAGCTTATTGTGTTTTATTCAGCCGGTGCCCAGATCAGTGTCTGGAATGCAGCCCAATTGATTCCATTTGTCCAGTTGAAAAAAAAAAAATAACTAAAGGATGAAAGAAGAAAATCTGGCAATAATAAAGAATACAAACGTTGGATATAATCACACCTGGGTTCAAATCCTGACAACCTACCTTACCAGCTGTGTCACTCACTGTAGATAAGACTCACTCACTTAGATAAGACACTAAGTATAGGCAGAAGCAGATAGATTTATTGAAAGTGAAGTACACTCTTAAGAAAAGGCAAAAGAGTGAACTGATCCAAGGAAGAGTGCCAACCCAGGGTTAGGATCTGTCCTTTTATATTAAATCTTAATCCCATGCTAAACTGGGCGTGGAATATTCATGGGTTTTCTGGGAAAAGGGCAGAGAGTTCCTAGAATCGAGAACCCTCCCCTTTCTTGTCCTTGTAGAGTAACTTCCAGGAGTTGCCGTGGCATTTGCAAACCACTTTCTGTCCCTTCTCTTTCACTGTGGTGTCACCAGTGCCTAGAACGGTGCCTGGGACATGGACTATGTGTAGTACCTATTTTTGAAAAACTAAGCAAGCCAATGAGGTGAGTATTATTGTTGTCCCCATTTTACAGATGAGGAAACTGAGGTTCAGAGAGTCTAAGTAGCTTGTCTTGAAGTGAAGAAAACTATAATTAGGACTCAGGGCATTGGTGCCCAGACTTCATGTGCTTCATCACTGTGAAAACAACAACAAACAAACACACACTGGGAAAATGTCCATTAGGTGCGCTACAATCTGAGAGGGATTCCATCCAGATTGGCTAAAATAAAATTAAAATGTGAGTGCTTCAGTGGACCAGAAACTAGCAGGGCACATTTCCGGCAGAGGGGGCCGAGCTGGATAGTGGGTGCAGATCCTTCTGCTTGCTCAGACATAATTTATCTGTTTCTGGGGAGAGTGATGCCATAGCTCATCGTCAGGGGACCTCGAGAGGAAAACAATCAACTCACTTTCCCCAAGGCCCAGGGTGTATCAGAAAGGGTGCATTTTAGACAGTAAACCCACCAATATAGAAATTATGTTTTCTGACATATGAAATGCTTTCATTTACATTACTCACTTAATTCTCAGAAAAAAAAGGGTGGTTATACCCTTTTCTCCACTTTCCAGATGAGGAAACAGAGGCAGAGGGAGAGTAACTGACTAATTCAAGGTTACACAGAGAAGCGATAGGGCCTAGACTTGAACTAAACAATTCTGCTTATACTCACTGACTGTAAACCTTGGGGGACCATCGCCCCCTTTGAGAATCTGATGGAAACTGCAGACCCCCTTCCCAGATTGCCTTCTCTGTCCTCTCCTCTTCGCTCCTGCTCCCTCCCCCCTCTCCTTGTGTTTTCTTTTGGTTTATGAAACCTCTTAAACCCAGCTGGAAAACCCCTCACTCTAAACCACTGCATGGAAAATCCAGAAATGAGAACATCAGATAAAGCAGCTGATTTAGCTTTGAGGAGTCTCATTTTCCGATGTGTTAAATAGAGAGAGAAATTTCATCTGTGCTTTGGGGACCCCTGACGTCCTCATATACATAAGAATATCATCGCTGTCTGGAAATGCTGTCCCTTGAGGTGACTGGAGACAGGAGATCCATATGTGTTCCCTACTCCAGCATTAAAGACTCATGGGACTTTGGTCCTTAGCATGCCTGACTGGAAAATGGACTTACAGAGTCAGGGTCCTGAAGTACATATCACAAGCTAAGGTGATGAGTTCGAAAATCAGCAAAGGGCGGAATGGAAATCAGCAGATTGAAAGGAGATGAGACGATTTGGATAAATTACAAGGGTAGTTTATTAGTAAGGGTAAGGCAATCTGCCATAACACAGAGACCACAAATGACAGTGACTTAAACCAAATTGAGTTTTGTTTCTCTCTCAAATAACAGACCCGCGGTAGCCAGGTGGTAGAGAAATTGAGCAGGTGGCTCTGTGACCATCAACATGAAGCTTGCACCGGTGATTTGAATTAGGCCAACGAGACCTGATCCTGAGAATTTCTATGGAGTTGCTCTCCTTCTGCCAGGGCGACGAAGAAGATAAAATGCAAACTCTGAGTTATTGGTGGCCGTTTTTGCCACTGTATAGAGGAGAGGCCGCCTAGGAACGAAGCAGAACTGAGAGATGAAAAGAGATCGTGGGTGACATTATTCAGAACTCTTGGATCCAGCCATGCCTGAAGCTATTAATGCTGAAATTCATTTCATGAGCAATGAATCCCTGTTTTGGCTTTTGCCAGTATGAATTAATAACTTGGAATGAGAACAATCCTGATACATCATATTACAAGTTCCTTGATTTTCCTCCCGTACCTTGGCTCCCAAACTGGGCTACACAGAAGAATATCTATGGAACTTTATAAAAATTAGAGATTCTCCAGACACATTTAGTTCAGCCAGTCTGAGGAGAGACTAAGCAATCTTCCCAGGCTTTTAATATGAAAGCTTCCCACAAGTTTCTAATAGGCAGTGAGATTTCAGAACAACTAATTAACACATGCTGCCTACCAATGTGATTATTGCTGTGTGATTTTGGAAAATCACTGGCCTCTTTGGGTTACTTTTGCTTTACTTACAATAGAGAGAGTAAAAAGCCAGATGATTTTTTTAAGTGGTCTTTCTGCTTTAAAAGTCTACTGTAATGACCGTTTCTCTTTCATGGGCGCCTTCTTCCCTGAACCAAGTTCCAAGTGTTCTAACACACATGTGCACACACACACACTCCCATTGTGAACAGGCACAGTCAAGAAACGCACCTCCAAGGCCTTGGCCCACTTTCCATAGCATCCTCTCGCCTCCACCGCAAGCACTGACAGGTGTGAGCTGAGAAAGATACGGGCCCCGTTTGAAGCCCCGTGATAAGAGAAGCTGGGAGACAGGCTGAGGAGAAGAAACGGAAATATTGATCTCAAGAGCTGACAGGTTTCACTGAAGGCTCCAGTGATAGGAAAGGGTGAGCCCAGACTGAGAAGTTTACACTTTCCCCATGCAAAACTCTACTCCAGTGGCACCCTGGCTGATTAAAACATTTTCTGCGCTCTCCATATCCCACACTTCTGGGCTCCCCGTCTTATTTCTGACACTGGCAACCTTTGAAGTCGGAGGGGCTCGCTGCTCCGTGGGCACGCAGTGCTCTTTTATGTCTCTGTGCCCTCACCTGACCAGCGCCGCTGCCCGCACGTCCTGCCCCCTTCCGAGCCTGGTGAATGACGGCCCCCCTCTTCCAAGACCCAGGTCAGGCGGGCTGTGTCTGTGAACCCGGCTGGAGTGCCCCAGGCAGAGTTGTCAGCCCCTCCTTCTGCTGGGCTTCAAAGGCTCCATCTAGACCGAGTGACTGCTCCACTCTGAGTCGTAATTATTTGTTCACATGCCTCCCCCACTAAGAGAGGGCAGATACTACACGCCCGGGACGAAGTCAGTGCTCGGTAATTTCTTATGGAATGAACGAACAGAAAGACTGAACACAGGTGAAATAAATAGGAGGAAACCCTTATTACAGTCGCTGGATTGTAGACTGAAGGTGTCTTGGTGGAAACCTGTTTAATATGTGTCCTGCCCAGGTAGGTACCAAAAAGCATAATTCAATTTGTCACATAGCCGCCATCATTTTGAGCATTCGCTGGAACAGTGGTTCTCACTCTGAAGTTAGCGTCAGAATAAGCTGGAAACTGGTCAGCACAGATTCCTGCACCCCACCCCAGAGACTGCAATGTTGTAGTAAGGCTGGAGCAAGGCCTGAGGATCTGCCTTTCTAGCATGTTCCTGGTGATGCTGATGCTGTTGGTTTGGGGGTCGCACTTTGAGAACCACTAGACTAGATTCTGTTACTCTCGTTCAGGGTCTTTGAAATGGGTAGGGCGGTTGTCCCTACACCACGTTTGTCTGTAGCACTGAATCTTTTGAATTTCTCTGCTGGCTGCTTATCATGTGGTTGGAGTCCTCCTCAGTGACACCAACAGCTGTGTCCTTTCCATCACATTGTGATTCTTCACTGTGACGCTGTGTCGTATAATACAGGAAGGGAGGGACATTGGGCTTTAGTCGATGGGGAAAACTTACCGCAAGAAGAGAGGCTAAGAACTGGCACTTTGGGAGTGTGGGAGAGCTGATTAGCTAGGGAATGGAGAGCAATAAGAGGGGAAATTTTAAAAAGGGGTGTGGGAGGCAAGCTGAGAATTAAGAATTTCATTTGGATTGCAGCAAGAGAGACTAAAGCTTTAGGATGTTCTGTGAGCCAGGGGTTCTCACCTGCGACTTCCCATTATCATCACCCAGGGAGCTTCTACAACAAGCCAATGCCCTGGCCCCACTCCAGACCAATGGCGTCAGAGTCACTGGGGCACTGAGCCCATAAATATTGTTATGTTTTAAAGTTCCCCATGTGATTCCACTAGGAAGCCAGGATTGAAAATTTCCACTGGGATCCCTCTATTTCCCCAGATCTCCCAAATTATAATCCTTGGCCTTGGGCATTGTTCAGCCATATGCCTTGGCTGCACCTGCTATACCCTTGCCATTCTGCTCACCACGGGATCCCACCTGAATGGAAGATCTGAGCCCAGGAAAGATTACCTCCCTTTGCCTGGGCTCTCTTGCTTCATATGTGGGTTCTTGGTGGAAGCCAGAAACATGGAAAGGCTGTCTCCCTGACTCTCCTATCAAAAGCAACCACAGCAGCCTCTTTCTTTGTCACCAGTTACCCCTTTAGCTTATTTTATTTCCTAAATAACACTTATTACACTCTAAAAGTCTTATGCATCTATATGTTTACTTATGAAACATCTCTCTCTCCACTAGAATGTAAGCTCTATAAGAGCAGAGCTTCTGTGTCTTGTTCATGAATGCCTTGGTCTTCTTGAGCCATCCTAACAAAGCACTACAGACTGGGTGCCGTAAACAACAATAACGAGTTTTATTTTCTTATCATTCTGGAGGCTGGAAGTCCATGATCAGGGTGCCAGCTTGGTTATGTTCTGATGAAGGTTCTCTTCCTGGCTTCTAGAAGGCTTCCCTCTCACTGTGTGCTTGCATGACCTCTTCTTTGTGTGTAAGTGCAGAGAGAAACAGAGAGAGAGAGAGAGAGAGAGTGAGAGAGAGCACATGGGCTCCCTAGTGTCTCTCTTCTTCTAAGAACACTAATCCCATTGGGCCAGGGCCCTGCCTCATCACATTGGGAGTTAGGGCTTCAACATACGAATTTTGGGGGTACACAAGCATTCAGTCCATAACAACCACCCAGCCCCTGTATGCAGCATACTGCCTGGCATGCAGCAGGTGCTGAACACCTGCTGAAGGAATTCAGTAATCCCCGTCACAGAGTCTTGTGGGCAATCAGAGCCTGAATTCTTCCAGAGAAAACCAAAAATTGAAGACTCAACTAGAATGCTACTTCTTTCTTCTTCCATAAGCCCATCATAGTGAATACAGCCCAGATTCCTTCGTGCTGAATGCTAAAATGAGTGGCCAACAGTGGATACTCTACCTTGACTTTCTGAAGCCTGGTTTCCAGAATGTTTTGTCTTGCAAGTGCTTCCTTCCCACCCACACAGCAATTTTGGAGAGGAACAGGTTTTGAAAGGCTTCTTTTATTTCAGATCCACTTGCCAAGCATGAAGGAAAATGTAACAGGAGAAGGGTGGTCTACCAGAATAAGGTAGGGGTGTGTGTGTGTGTGTGTGTGTATACTTATGAGTGTTTGTGCAAATGTATAAAAAGAAAGAGATCATGTATAAGAAAGAGAGGGTGGTTTGTGTAGATGGAAGAATCAAGTATTTACATCCTAGTTCATTCTAGTCACTCAAAAATATTATTATGGAATGAATGAATGAATAAGTGAATGAATGAAAAAATGAAAGATGAATGTATGGGGAAAGCAATATGGAAAAAGAAGTGTCAGATCTTTATAATGGGGTAAATAGGCAAGAGGAAGGAAAAGGAGGAATCACTGATGAATTAGAAGTTCTTAAAGGAGGTCCCCTCTGAGAGAGCAAGAAAGACGAAAGGAAAGAGAGGGTCAGGTCCAGATTTCTGCAGTACCTATAAGCTGGTCACTGTCCTGGCCCCCTTTCTCTTTATTAAAGCCTAATTTATGTCAGTGCATCCTCACCTGAAGAGCAATATTAGCCTCAATGGACAGATGAGTGATACCTAGAACCATTCTTTTTACTTGGAGTAGAGTGACAAGTGACCACGAATTCCTCTCATCCCAATGTTCCTTTGTAATGTGACTTTGCCACCCCTCTTGATAAGAGGTGGGGTCTGTTTCTCTACTCTTGAATCTAGGTTAGTCATGTGACTTGCATTGGCTAACAGATATTAGTGAATGTGACAGAGGCTCACATACCTCTTAGGCATTGGGACTTGCTGTCTCATGCTGCCCTTGGAGCCCCAAGACCACCAGACAAGTTGAGAGAGCCCAAGCTAGCCTGCTGGATGGTTACAGGCATGTGGCCCAGTATCCTCTATTACACGAGCTACGAGCCTGCCAATCATCATACTTGTGAGTGAGGCCATCCTAGACCAGCCACCTGACCCCTGAGCTATGCAAAAATGCATGAGAGAGAATAGCAGAGATAGGTTCTATTAGCTCAGACCGTACGAAGCAATCAACCCACAGAGTTATAAGATAAATATGTCATTTATGCTACTAAAGCTTTTGCTTGTTACACAGCAAAAGCTAACTGATACATCACCGTAGACCTCAGATTCCCATGTGATGGATAGCAGACCATAGATTTTAGCCTGTTTGTATTAGCTTTCTATTCCTGAGTAAGAAATTACCACAAATGTAGTGGTTGAAGGCAATACACATTTATTATCTTACAGTTCTGTGAGTCAGGGCTGCTTAGCTGGGTCCCCTACTCAGGGCTTTGAAGGTTGCAGTGTAGATCAGCTGGGAATCAATGGATAGAGCATCCGGCTTTGCTGAAATAGGGAATTCCCTTATAATTATAAAAGCGAGGACCCCAGTTGTTGTCTGGAGGCTACCTTTAGCTCCTACAGGCCACGCTCAGCTCCTGGACACGTGGACTCACAACTTGGCAACCTGCTAATTCAGAGCCAGCAGTGAGTGAGAGAAAGACTCCAGACTACGGCCTTAGTGCATCATTATGTACACCTATCACATTTCTTCTGTCACCTTTGCCATCTTCCATTGGTTAGGAGCAAGTCACAGGTCCCACCCACACTCAAGGGGAAGAGGCTACATACAGGCATGAACATCAGGAGACAGGGATCGTGAGAGCCGTTTTAGAAGCCGCCAACCACATTAACTCTAACACACTGACCTGCAAGGGACTGGGGACTTCTACCTCATTTACTCGTCATCGAACAAACACATACCCAGTGCTTTCTGCATGGCCAGCACCTGGGATGCAGCAATAAACCAAGTCACAGTGAGGAGGGTGATGCTAATAATTAACAGCGTGTATGTCATGCCGAGAACTTTGGCTTTTCCCCTGAGATGGGGGAAGAGCCACTGAGAGTTTTGAGAAAGAGAGAGGCAGGATCTCATTCATGTTTTCAAATCACCACTATGGTTGCTATGGAAAGAGACTTCAGAGACAGCAGAATGACGGCTACGACAAAATTTTGGCGAGAGAAGAGGAGGGAGGGTTGGATCAAGGAATAGCAGTGAGGGTGGAGAGTAGAAGTGAGGTGTGACTTATTTCCCAGCCGGGGGCTGACCTTCAGGCTTCTCCTGGGTCTCCAGCCTGCGTGGTGGAGACTAAGTCCTTCCAGGGGGATCTGATTTGGATGGCCGGGATGCCTGCAGGGTCTTACCACCACCCCTTGCATTTGCCTCTGCTTGTGCTTGAACTTCAGCAACAAACAGTTACGTGTAGTGGCATCATTACAGTCTTTGGTATCAAGAACATCTGGGACGAAATCTACTGGTAACTAGCTGGATGAACCTTATTTTCCCAACCGTATAATGGGCATAACAATGCCCCAGATTTGTTTGTGGACCAAGTAAGATAATTCAATTAAATCCCTCTTAGAACAAAATCGGTCTCTTCTCCTTCCTTCCAGACAATGAATGCCTGTCTGATCTTGCCCTACTCTCGAGCAATTTTGCCTTCTTCTGACACAGTCTGTTTCTACTGCCTGCGTTTGACGGTGATGACTGGGCTAACAGAAGGAAACCACGTGGACGGTGGGTGCCTTTGAAGCACGTTGGCAGCTCTTCCAGGCTGCGATGGGCATTCCCCACCCCTCCTGCTTCTTTCCCAAGGGCACGGAATGCAAATCCAACTGCAGCCTGACGGAGCTGCCACTCAGCTCAGAGCCAATGTGATCAGGGTGTCTCAGAAGGGTCCAGAGAGGACAAGAAAAATTGCATAAAGTAACAAAACAGAATAAAGGCTGCTTTTCTCATCGAGTTTGGCCAGCACTACGGGCACTAGTGGAAATATCCCAGCAAGTGCCTGTGTTCCTGACCACAATACTGAGCAAAGAAAATCTCCCTGCAGACAGGAAAGACATAGAATTTACAGTGAATTACTTGAGACCATCCTTTTCTACATGCACCTGGTACTTGACTCTTTACCTAACTTTCATAAAGGTATAGAAGGATTTAAAAGAAAAACAACAAAGAATTCAGTTATCACCAAGAAGCATTTAAGGAGCATCTTCTCAGGAGCATCACTGTGCTCTCAACGTTAAGGTAGGGAAATAAAGATACAAAATGAACTGGTCTAATTACTACCATCTCCGAGATTCTAAGAGAAAAGCCAGTACAAAGGTGCTGCATCAATTGCTTGGGGGCAGTGATTAAAGAGCAGAGGGCTAATAAATTAAACTGTCGAGTTCTGGGCCATCAATGGAAACCCAAAGGAGATCAAGTGTCAGGCAGGAAGGAGTTAATTGAAAAAGGTTTTAGCTACCACCTATATGCTCCCAGTGACAGTCAAAACTATATTTTCATTTCCCCTAATGATGTTAATTAGGCTCATTAAGATTACAAAGAAAGGAACCATGTAGAGACATGGGAGTTTATTGTAAGAATGCAACGGAAGTACAGGTAACAATAACAACAACGCCCTGGGTCTGGCTGTCCTGTGATTACAAATGAGGGCACATTAGCATCAATAGCCAAATCTCCCTAACTCTGAGCCCCAGCTCCCATTTAGAAACTGCCCTCTCCCATGGCTTTCCTACAGAATTCAGGTGCTTGATAGGGTGTCTCAAGGGAACTTGGGAACAGATGTACTCATGTTCCTGGACTGGGGTTGGCCCCGTTACACTGACATGTCCCCTTCCATTGTCAATGCCGTATATAAAAACGCCAGTTTTTCAGGGACCGTTTCCTAATCTTCCCCAAGGTGTTCATCTTCCAGTTTTCAAAGCAGTTCTGGGTTTCATGCCAGTGTGGCAAGAATTCTGCCCCCAGTTCTGTGCTCAACATCGGTTGCCGTGGCCAAAAAGGCAGCACTACTGATGCCCTGTGACGCATGACACCTTTCAGCTTTTGTGCACTTCTGAGTGACTAAGGCCATATTATGCCCTTTATTGTTCTCTACCTACAGAAACCCTTCTCTCCACCTTTATAGGAATCATACTTGGGCACAGCAATTAATTTAAGTGAATACTGAGTATTATTGAAGGGTGGGATGGGGAATTGTTTATATGTACCGGTTCAAGGCATCTGAGTTCCAGCTCCAGCCCAGGTAGGATTCCCTGTGACGTTCAGCAAGCATCACAGTGTTCCAGGATGAACAGGAACACCATTCAGAATCTATCAGCATCTCCAGGGTCTCATTGATTTCTAGAGGCAAATACCTTCATCTCTGATTGTGCTGTGTCTACGGGGAATCTGTCGGATTCCAGTCTAGTATGTATTACCTCTCATCTTCTTTTTATAGCTTCCCTCTGTGGCTGTCTAGAGTTCTATGCTGTCTTCTGTGTCTCTGTTTTTTATGTGAACTTCTCAAGGGAAATAATCTGATTGAGTCATGTAATGACTCTCCAATATAGTCAATTAGTCACCATACAACATAGCATGTCCATACTGGGCAGGGTTCCCACATGGGCCCACTTCATTGACTGCTGGTCTGAGATTGGCCAAACACTGACCTTATCAGCCATAGCCACTGTTCCAAGCACAGACAGCTGTGCATAAAAATTTGCTTATGGTGTGGCTTCTCAGAAGGCACCTGTAGATGTAAGAGCTCACTTATATTGGATTAAAAATAGTTGAACTCATGGAAGTAGAGAGTAGAATAGTGCTTACCAGGGGCTGGGGAAAGGATATGGGTTTGGGGAGATGTTGGTCAAAAAATAAAGCATTTCAGTCAGGAGGAATAAGTTTTAAAAAATCCGTTGTACAGCATAGTGACTATAGTTATTAACAATGTATTACATTCTTGAAAATTGCTGAGAGTAGACTTTAAGCATTCTTACCACAGAAAATTATAAGTATGTGAAGTAAGGTATATATTAATTAACTTGATTTAGCATTCCGCGATGTATATATATTTCAAAATGTACACAATAAATTCATGCAAATTTTTATTTGTCAGTTAAATTTCTTTTAAATGTTAAAAATATGAAACTAACATGAATAAGATATCACTGACCCCAAATGGGACAATTAGAGCATCACCAAGAACACGAACAGCAGTAGATTAAAATGTAAGTAGGTTTAAATTCATGAGTTCATGATGATTCTTAAAAAAATAAACAATTCATTGTTTGATGTTGGAAAATGCCGGAGAACAAACTCATCGTTTTGAAAACTGGTAAATAAATGGAATCATTAAGCATTTATCTTGACTCTCCCATATTAATTGTGTATCCCAGCTAATGAACAAGGAAGCAATAATATAATACAAATATTACTATTTTGCAACTTCTAATGAATTAACGGATCTAGTCAATGGTTAGCAATGATTGCTACCATCACAAAAATGGAGACAGCCAGAACTCACATGCCTTCTAACGTAAGTACACATCTCTTATGATAGCCTTGAAGTTGACTTTGATCATGTCTCTGGATCTACCACCAATGTATAGAAAATACAAGGAATAGAGGAGCAATTGGCAAAATTCAGACTGCAAGAAGCTCAGAAAAAATGACACAGTTTTTTTCCAGCTGTCCATATTTATGTCTATACCTATGACCATGATGATGTCCATGTCTGTGCCTACGTATACGTTTGTGTTTATCTCTATCTCTATGTCTATTTTTGTTTCTATGTCTATGTTCATGTCTGTGTCACGTCAGTCTCTCTGTCTCTATCCATGTCTATGTGTCTACGCCTGACGTGTGTCCATACCTTCTTACCTAGTTATTGTAAGAAAATAGATACAGGGGTGACCTTTACATTAAAAGAGACAAGAGACACATAAGTTAATCACAGCATATGGACTTCATTTGGATTTTGATCAATTACATTGTATAACAATTTTTAAGTCAATTAGTGAAAGGTAAATACTAACTGGATATTTGATATCAGATAATTATTATTTTTGAGTGTGATAATTGCATCAAAGTTAGGTTGTTTTTCTAAATAGGTTCTTGTCATTCATAAACGTATATAAATAAACTATTTACATGGCATCTGAGACGTTTCAAAAAGATATTATAAGTATAGGAGCAGAGGAAAGCGGGTGAAGGTATAAATCAAACCAGATGGAGTTGAAGCAAAGTGATGGGACACGGAGTTTCATTGTATTATCTTTCCTGCTTTTGTAAATATTTGAATTGTTTTAAATGAGGGGGGAAGGAAAATATAAGATGACTCTTCCCTTCCTATTCCCTTTGTTAACTTCTGTTATTCCTCGATATATCAGCTGCACTGCTGACTTCTCAGAGTAGCTGCAATGGATGTTTGCCATTCTTTTTGCTACCTGACAACTGAAAAAGCCAGACACTTTTCTTTTCAGAATTTCTTGCAGCTGGAAAGAAGACCACCGCTCCATCACACAAATGCCCCAGATTTTAAATGGAAAGGACAGGGAATGTGCGGGTTCAAGTCTATGAGCAACCCAATGTCCTCCCATTAAATTGCTTGTCTATTTAATTTGGTGGATTCTGTTGCTTATAATCAAAAGCTTTGCTTAAACAAAAGCTTTCCCTAATTTCCAGGTTGCTTCACAGTTCTGTTATAGGTTTTCATAAAACCATTTGCTTGCCTTTTACACAACAGGACACAGTTATAATTTATTTGCATGCTTACTTGATTAATATGTGTGTCCCTTATCGTATCATTAGCTTCTTGACTGTAGGGATCACGTGTGTTTTCCTCCACCTCTGAATTGCCATCGTCCATCCCAGTACCCTGGCATATTGCACAGGCTCAATAAATATCTGCTGAGTGAATGTATAAGAGAATGAGAACAAGAAGAGGAGTATGAGGGTTTTGTATGATGCTCACCAATAAAAAGTTATATTCTTTAGGGCACATGGAAGAGTATACTTAATCCTGTTTTGGGTAGGTGGAAACACATAACTATTTATGTCAGGTAGTTTGCAGGGCAGGGCCAGTTGTACCTTTCAGTTGGAGGCATTTAACAGCCAGTGTGAAACCTTCTAACTCCTCTCTTTTCCTCTTGCAGAGACCAAGATGGTCCTGTGTTCCCAATGGTGCACCACAGGAGGGCAGAGTCCGTCAGCCTAAGTGCCTGAGTGACTCTGTGGAGTGGAGACTCTAAACTGGACTGCACTAAACATGTAGGTTGCGCAACAAACAAACAAACAAAAAACTGCTATTGTATCAAGCCACAGAGATTTGGAGATATTGTCACCTTAGCATAACCTACCCTATCCTGACACAACTAAGTGGAAGAAGAAAAAGAAAAAGAACAAAAAAAGAGGAAATGGAAGAGTTAGATATTTGTTGACAAAGAAGAAAATATTAGAACAGAGAATCTAGTCTGCAGTATACAAATTTGGGGGCTTGCTGATAGATATTTTGGGAGTTGAATCTCAACTCTGCCACTTACTAGCTGTGTGATATCGAGTGGGCTTCTTAACCTCTCTGAACCACAGTTCCCTCATTTAAAACTGAGAGAAAGAATGCTACCAACTTTCTTGGGTGATTGTATCTATTACATTTAAATGAGACGATTTATGTGGAAGCACCTAACCTGGCACGGTTTGGGAGCTCAAAGAAAGTTGATCAGATGAGTGAATGGATGGAAAGAAGTCACAGGTGAAACAAGGGAGGGGCAGAGGTGGAGGAAGCCACGTACTTGGAAACGGCCTCCAATTGCTAACAGAGCCCATACTCTGAATATCCCAAGTCTGTCACTGTGCATTGTAATTTAGTAAATCATTTCAAGCAGTGGGGTGTTTGCTTATTCAATCAAGAAGTGGATTTATGCCTAATTCTGGCGGCTCCTCTGCAAAGTGTTGTAAGCTCCGGAGGCTCCCCGGCTCGGGAGCCAGATTGCTGCACAGTGATTTATGCGATCTGGGAGGCTGGCCCAACAGCCATGAGCACAGGGCATAAATCTGAGGCAGGCAGCGAGCCCCGATTCAGCCCGGCACACCTTGGCAAAGCATCAGCTGTGAGCCCCTCCTCACCTCACTGCAGGGTCTTGACGTTGCAAAGGGAGAGGGCAAGGCCCAGGCTCTGAGGCTGCTGGCTTGCATTTATTCATTCATTATTCCACCAGTAATCATTGCACATTCTCTATGTGCCAGGCCCTGTGCTTGGCACTTGGGATATAATACAAGAGGCACAATCCCAGCGCTCCTGATTCTTGTGCTCCAGCAAATAACTGTATTACAATGTGAGAGGTGCTGTGATAAGGGTAAGTGAAGACACTGTGGGGGCAGAGGGGGGCATCTGAGCTAGTCTTGGTGCATAACAGTTGGCTTTTTAGAAGAGGGGATCTCTAAGCTGGGACATAAAGGAGACTTCTGGGAAGGGGGAATGGCATTTGCAAAATCAAAGAAATGAGCAAGAGAATAAAAGAGACAAGACAGAAAACTCTGGAGCAGACAGTCATCCAGTATGGAGGGAAAGCAAGATGGGAAGGGGGAGTGGTGAGAGGAGATGCTGAAGAGGTGGGCAAGGGTCTGATTGTAGAGACCCTCAAGCCATTCTAGAGAGTTTGGACTTCCTCCAAAGGGCAATGAATGGGGCGCTATTGAGATGGGGTCGGGGGTGAAGAGTGATCAGAGTTTCTCTCCCGAAAGTTCCTATGGGCTTTTCCATGCAGAATTGACTGGTGGAGACTATTTAACAGAAGACCATGTAGAAGGCAAAGAACTCCAGGTGAAAGCTGATGGTGACCTGGATTAGGATGTGGCAAGGAGTTTACAGGTTGGACATAAAGCAGATAATAAGGTACCACTTACTGTGTCAGTCACTGTCTAAAGCACAACATCATTGATTGAAGTTTTGCAAGTTTATGATGTAGGTGTTACTAGTACGCCCTTTTTCCAGGTGAGCAATGTGAGGTACAAAGAGGTTAAATAACTTGCTTGAGGTCAAACCGCTTGTAAGCGACACAGCTGGGATTCAAACCCAGGCAGTTTAATTCCAAGATCCATGCATGTAACCCGTGTGCTCTGCTGCCTTGTTCGACCAGGAGCTATCCAGAAAGTCAGGGTCCAAGGTCTGTGTTATTAACACACAGTACCTGGCACAAAGTATGGCACCCGAGCAGTGATTAATTGCTGTTTGTTGAAGACATGACTGAACTGATGGATCGAGCCTCGCCAGCCCGGCTTCGCATCACTGCCCTGCCATTTCCTAGCTTTGACCACCTCTAGCAAGTCCCTTGCTCTCTGCCAAGCCTGGGTCCTCTCCTCCCGAACAGAGGTTTAATTAGGAAACGAGGTGACTGCCTCTCAGAGTTTCTTTGCACATCTAGTGTGAGAACGAATGTGAAAGTGTTTCATAAATGACATGGCGCTCTGCCAACGTGGTTATTACAATTGCTATTGTGCAGGCTGAGACCCCACATTGGAATTCCAGGCAGCATTTCCCTTCTGTTGAACACCACAAGCTTCCTTTTCCCCGGAAATCTTCAGCACAAATTAATTACTGTTATCTGTGTCCGGGGGCTGTGGCCACCTAACCATCCCTCTCTCCCTGACAGCTGAGGCTTTTATAAGCTCGGGAGCGGGAACTTCTTTCCTCCTGGTGGCGGCTCCTTTTTTCCCCTATTTACTTCTCCTTTAATCTGCATATTATCATCAGCACAAAGCCCTCAGAATAACATCTGACAAATGATGCCTATTAAAAAAAAACTGTGTGCACTTCTCTTTCACCGCCTTCTAATTTGGAATAGCATTATAACTATGCATCGCTAGACAAGCAATATTATGTTAAGAACATGATAAAATACCAGCAGCTCTGTAATGGCACCAACCAAATGGTAATTTCTGCTTCAGAAATTGGTCATTTATTTTGCTGGTCTGTTCTTACGTTCAAATTAGATGAAGTTTAATATACTGTAAAATTGAATGTATTCTGTCCTTTTCAACAAATATGGCGTGTGTGAAAATGATTTACGGCTCGCGGGAACCTCTAAAATGTTAAATAATCTCTTTTTTGTGTGTGTGTTTCTTAAGTAAGTTATAGCCTGAGAGTTTAAACACAGGAAAAGCGAAACTTTATTAAGCTCCAGGCCCCAGCTCTCCCGCAAGCAGGCGGCGGTGAGCGTGGGCGCCGTGCCCCGCGCATATTACAGTGGGCTGTAGGAGCAGCCACATTAATTGCTACATTAATTTCCTTCTATTAACTGTAATTGGGAGGAAAGCAAGTCTTCCCCAGTGAGTGTTATAATTTGTGACTTAATTTTTAATAAAGCTGTGTCGGGACCGTGGGTGCTTAGCACAGGTCATTTCTTTCAGTGGGTGTTTTGTGTCCTGCTGTTGTCGTACCGTAAGAAGAGTGGCTTGAAATGTGTGGACGGGGGCAGGAAGGAGGGAGAGGAAGCTGGAGAAGGAGAGCTTACAGCCTTCCCAGGAGAAAGGGATAAGGAGCTCCCTTCTGGAAATTGCTTGACTTTTGCTTTCCTTCCCGCCTGCCGCCCTCTGCAGCCCCCCTCCAAGCCCAGTGGAAAACTTGAGAAGCCCAGACACATGACCAGAGGTTATGGTCAGATGCCCAAGACAGTGGCTGTGCCACTGACTCACTTTATGATGGCAGATGAGTCATTCAAACATCAGAGACTTAACTTTCCCATCTGTAAAATGGGAAGATTATATTAACGACAGCAACGGACTCTTTCGTCATGCGTACTATGTACCAGGTAGTGTTCTATGCACTTTACCTGTATTCATTAAATTCCCATGATAACCCTGTGATACTGATATATTTACAGATAAGGAAACTAAGACACAGAGACATTATGTAACTCGCTGCTGGTCACAGGGATAGTAAGTGCAGAGGCAGGATTGAATTCCAAGTTTTAAACCATTTAAGCTAAACTTTCCAGAATTGTAAGGACACTTAACGGAAGATGGTGGATGTGAGTGGGCTTGGCATTTCCTCATTGGCAAGTCCTTTGTTCAACAAATATTATTTGATTCCTGCTCTATGCCAGATACAGCCCTGGGGAAATACAGATGGATGACAGGAAGGTCAGGATCTTTAATGCAATTAAAATATTGTCTGGAAGCACTCTGTGAGCACACATCTTTCACCCACCAGCTAGTTCCTGGTGACAGCAGAAACTTCCTGCCACTCAGATTTAGTGAGAAGTTCAGCTCTGGCAGTTGGAGAAGAGAAGGGAATTAATTTTGGTCAGAGCCATTCCAGACATGGGCTGGTTTATTTATGCTATTTGTTTCATTCTCATAACAGCCTGGCAAGGTGTACTTTAATATCCTCATTTGACAGGTAGCCGAGAGCTGGTCTGCAGTTAGGAGACTCACCTGTGATCCTGGGGCTTCCTAATTAGCCTCCTGATTTCTGCCTTTAGTCCAGCTTTGCCCCAAAGCAGAGTGACCCTAGTGGATCTTATCTGGAGCTAAAGGGAACAATTAGTCCAGAGCAAGAAAAGTTCCTGAAAAGGTTACAGGGCAGTGAGGGGAAATTCGGAGACACAGTGGAAGCCCAGGTTAGGGGGCAGGCTCAGAGCAGAATAAACAAATGTGTGGTTGGTAAAGGACCATAGTGATTACTGATGGAGACTTCTAGCCAGTCAGACCTGGATTTAAATTCTAGATCTCTCAGTCCTAGCTGGGTGACCTGGACAAGTTTCTTAAACCTCTGCAGCCTCAGTTTCCTCATTTCTAACAAGGGTGTGCTAAAATGACTTCCTAGTGTTGCGGTGAGAATTTAATGAGATGCTGTTTGAGGGAATGATCTTAGCCCTGTGCCCTCCACAGAGAAAGCTCCTAATTAATTATTACTGTAATTATATTAGGAATTCTTGTTCTTGAGTCATATTGGTGAAGAAAATCACAACCAAGGTACTTCTCAGTACATCTGGGAAATATTCACCCCTATAAATTGTCATTGACTTTCTGCTTAGACCTTACCCTTTAGGTTGGAGCAATTTATCAAATATCCATCAACAAAGAAAGAAATAAACATTAACCCACTGTTGCTCACTCCTCAATATTCTCCTTCTCTGGGACCCTGGACTATGTATGCTTAATGCATGTTTGGGATGATTTTTATGATTGGGCAAATTTGGGAAATTCTGTACCAAGTTGTGGTTCTCAACTTTAATGTGTACGAAAGTCACCTGGGGAACTTTCTACACTGCATATCTGTGACCCTTTACCCCCCAAAACTGAAATTCATGGTGGAAGACCCCCCAAAATCTGCATCTTTCTAGTGCTGAATTACAGAAAGGAAGGATGCGCAATTGTCCCAAAATATGTTTCTAAAAATCTAAGTTCTTCCTTCCAAATTTATAAAGTGTTCCTGATTTATTTGGGGGGAGAAATTAGCCTCATTTCACATATAATGAAATGTTTTAAGGAAAAGAGGCAAGTTGTTTCCCGGGGACCATGGGCAAGTCACTTAACTTCTAAGGACCTTGGTTTTCTGGTCAGGAAACACGATGACAATAATCCCTCAGTAGGCTGTTCTGAGGGGTAGCCCAGATCCTTGTAGAGCACCTGGCACACAGTAGGGGCTTTTAAAAGGGTATATATTAATAATGCATTCTTAATCACAAATAGATTGTTTAAAGAAGAGTATTAACTGGCCATTATTTTCTCTGATGCCATTTCCCAAATGAATGGCCAGGAAGGCTCTTAATCCCATAAGGCCATCTCACATGCCCTGTTCTCTTTCTCTGATTTTGGAGTATTTTTTCCTCCCCCTCCATGTTTCCCTGCTCCCTCATACTTGGATTAATAGTCTCCATGTAGATTTTTCCCTTTTTCTTCCCTATCTTATTTCTTCTCTTCTTCCCTTATCATTCTTCTCTTTTTCTTACTCTTTTCCCCACTTCATCTTCTTGCTTTCCTGTTCTGCATTAAACCCTAACATATATCCTTTTTTTCCCTGATTTTCCATCTTCAATTTTTGGCTCTCTGTCTTGTTCAGGGACCCAAAGAAGTTCTTAAAGAACTTCTTGAAAAGAGTGCATCATTTATTTTCAAAGTAGATAAGCTGAGTGCTTCATATTCTTCTTTCAAACCAACAACAAAAAGGAAACACATCCCTTTGCAATAAAATCAAATCACGTGTGTGTATGTGTGTGTGTGTGTGTGTGTGTGTGTGTATGTATGTGTGAGAGAGAGAGAGAGAGAAAGGGAGGGGGAGAGAGAGAGAGAGAGAGAGAGACCTTCTGTGGGAGTGTAACCCCTTCCTGTGGGCCAGCAGCAGTGGCAGTGATATGTTTTCTACAGAGTGAAGGAGAAAAGACATTTCAAGACGGCCTGGTTCCAGCACTTACTCTTCTTCTAAGCCAGCTGTGGGAGTTTGAGGATGTCATTTGACTTCTCTGGGCTTCACTTCCACATTTATAAAAACAAGTGGGTCGTACCACACATCTCTAAGAAACTTCCTAGCACTAAATTTTCCATGGGATTAATCTCTGATTTATTTCCTATAGAAATGTTGTCAAGTGCCAAATTTCATCTGCTGGACAAGCCTCCCTAGGCATAAGCAGAAGGTATTCAGTTGCAAATAAAGGACAATTGACATTTTTCCCCCAATTTTCTCTGGATCTAATGCACGTTACTAGATTTTGCTTTTCTCTTAACTTTGTAAATGTATTTCTATGGAGTCCCAAAGGGTATGAGTAGGGTTACTTTAGTCATGAGGAATGTTCTCCAGTCCCTCTTTTCCTGTAGGCAAAGAATTTCTTTTTCTACTACTTGAAGACATTTAAAAGATGCACTAGTATGTTACTTGATCATTTAGTAGCTGCCATATTGTTTGGCCTTTTGGAGCCAAGTAAAGTCTTTCCTTCCCTGATGCTTAATAATAATTTCTTTTCATTGGGTTTTTAATACTGTCAAGAAAAGTCCTGCACACTTTGAAACACTTGAATTATTCACAGTAATACTAAGAAGCGAATGGATAAAATACTTTGCCACCTGATACAACTCTCAGACACCTCATCACCATGGCTTCCTTCCCCAAATGTGTTCTCATTTGTCAATTATCCACTTGAAGTGTGACTCTTCTTGTATTACCAGTTTATATTCTTCTTACATTACCAGTTTCAGAGAACTCCATTAAGAGATATTCAGCTGCCCAAATTAGAAATATCTTGAACAAGTTCCTCTGCTTCTCACTTCCCCTAGAGGTAGTCATATCCTGTCAATTTGATCTCAAAATTATTTCTTGATTCAGAATTCTCTTCTCTATTGCCATTGCTGTGATTTAGTTCATAATCTAATGTTCTACTAAATGCCTGAAAATACCTCCTAACTCATCTCCATACCTTTACTCTTGCTATTCTCTTACATTTTCATTTCAGGAGATAGGATGACATTTCCAACCTGAAAACTTTCAGTGGTTTGCCATAGCTTTCACGATGAAGTCAAAACTCCTTAACTCATTGATATGACACACAAAAACCTTTGTAATCTACTTCTTCTCTACTATTTTAATTTTTCAAACACCATTGGGAAAGCGACATGCTCTTTTTGATAGGTAGGCTAAGCTGATAGAGTGTAAGCTTAGAGCTCTTGGTAGACATTTTTGCCATCTTCCGGGGGTAACACATCTAATAAAAAAGCCAAAACAGATAAAGGCAGAGCTATGACACAGAGACAGAGAGTGTAACAGCATTCTGATGATTTGAAGATTGAAGATGTAGATTCAGCCATGGCCCTGAAGCTTTCTTGAGTTCCCAATTACGTGAGACAATAGTTATTTTTTTTCCTTTTCTGTACTTATATGGTAGTCCATTGAGTTTCCCAAATCTTACTAATATTTTACCCAATTTTTACTCAAAAGAGAACAAGCTAATTATTAGTAGAATTATTTCTTTTTCTAAATATTTCTAAATGTACTTAAAATGAACTTGAGTTATCTCATCATATCATTCAAAAAGAACAACTAAAAAATTTATTTAAGACTCCCAAGTCAGACTGTTCTTAGTACTCCTCTAAGAGGGAAACTTCTGTTGTATTAAGGTATATAAATGTTGGCGTGGATGCGGAGAGATAGGAACACTCCTACACTGCTGGTGGGACTGCAAACTAGTTCAGCCTCTGTGGAAAGCAATACGGAGATACCTTAAAGCTGTACAAGTAGATCTACCATTTGATCCAGCAATCCCATTACTAGACATCTACTCAAAAGAACAAAAGTCATTGTATGCAAAAGACACCTGCACTCGAATGTTTATAGCAGCACAGTTCACAATTGCA
>VBSM01002153.1:17088113-17145734 GCA_008086735.1 Cheirogaleus medius
GAACAAATGAAAAAAAAAAACAAACAGAAAATCTCAGCAAAGAAATAGAAGGTCTAAACAAGAACCAAATGGAAATTTTAAGACTGAAAAATATAGTAACTGAAACTAATTAATTTTAATTTTAATTTTCTGGGGGCCCAGGAGGCCCCAAAGAAGGGTCCCTGCTCTATTCCACACTCTTGTGTATTTATCCCAGAGAAATAAAAACTTACAATCCCCCACCCCACCCCAACACACACACAAACCTGTACATGAATGTGTATAGCTGATAAATCCATATCACAGAACTATTTAGCCATAAAAAGGCATGAACTATTGATTCACATAAAAATGTGGATGAATCTCAAGAGAATTATGCTAAATGATAAAAGCCCATCATGAAAAGTTACATATTGTATGATTCCATTTATATAACGTTCTCGAAATGGCAACTTTACAGAAATGGAGAACAGGTTAGGGGTTGCCAGAGGTTAAGGAGGTGGTGGAGAATGAGAGGGAAGTGAGTGTGACTATGAAAATGCAATAGGAGAGAGGTTTGTAGTGATGCAAATGCTGGGTATCTTGACGGTAGCAATGTCAATGTTCTGGTTTTGTTATTGTCCTGTAGTTTTGCAAGATGTGACCATTGGGAGAAACTAACTGAAGTATATTATGCACTTTTCTCTGTGTTAGTTTATACAACTGTATATAAATCTATAATGACTCCAATATAAAAGTTTAATGCAAAACAAAGGGATGTGGGGATTCTGTATCATTAACCATTGGGCTCAGGCCAAATGGCTTGAGGACAGTCAATACTTAATAAACCTGGGTCAGAATCAGGGTTCAGCTTCTTGGAGGCCTGACCTTGGGTCAGCCTCACTGCAGTGATCCTCAGTTTCTTACCTGGAAAATGGGGAGATTGAATCAAGCCTGACTTAGCTGGGGGTTCTGGGGATTTTACGGGGATGTGAAAAAGCAATGTGTGTCTTTGTAGCCTGCAAGTCCTGGAACCAGGAGGGGAGAGAGGCCACGGCTTGCACGGGCTTGAGGGCAGATCTGAACTGAGATCTGAGGGGCCGTGAAAGTGGACATCAGCTTAAGAAGAGAAAGACTAGAGTGACAGGTTCCCTGGAGAGAGCCCTCTTCCCGAGAAGTGACCCTGCCTCTCTAGTTTGTGGGGCACAGCAGTGTTGACTAGAGAGTTCTCTGAGAGAATGTGTTAAGATCAAGGCACTTTTAGGAGAAAAAAAAAGTTTCAAGTGTGAATGGGCTGATTTTCTTTCTTTTTTTCCCTTCTCTTTTCTTCTTTTTAAGGTCATTCCTCCCTGAAAGCAGTGATTCGAGGGAAGATGAGATGTTGTCATTTGATCTGTTGGACATATGTAGCCTCCCTCTTAGAGAAGTTGACCTGGTAGCAATGGACACCCCTGTTTAATAGACCACTCCAATTTCCAATTGGGAAGAAAATAGCAGGTGGCCCCGATTATGAAGGACAGACCTCCTTAAATGGATTGCTTTAGTTCAGTGAGTACAAAGGAGGAGCAAGGGGAGATGACTTGTTTTATCCATGAGGTCAGGAACCATGTCATTCCAAGCCAGCCTTGTCGTTCCTTGTGTCTGCAGTTCAGTACAAATGGACCCGGAACTCATGAATTTGGACTGATTAGCTGAACTTGCACATGTTGTTTTAGCCTTTCTGATCCTCAGGCTTCACTTTTGCTCTGAAATGATTACACCCATGTGCTTTCATCTAGATGATGTTGAGAAGTATGCATTTTGAGATTGGATACACCTGCTTTCAGGCCCTGGCTGGGGGACATTGGCATGCTACTGGAACGTGAACTCTATGAAAGCAGAGATGGGGTTGTCTCCATGGGTCTACCATGAGTAGGTGCACAGTGGAAACATGAACTGCTCTACTCCTCACTATTCCATCAAGGATGTGCCTGGGCCTGTCCTCTGCACCACACCTTCCAGGCAGTCATGCCTCTGACCTACTCAGCATCATAAAGCTGAGAGATGGTGATGTTGGTTGTGAATATAAGTCCCCAGTTTCCCCAGCTGGGCCATGTGGCTCTGCCAAAGTGGTAGAAGGGAAGACACCCTCTGAGAATAGGACGCCCTCTCCAGAGACCTCCATTAGGAAGGACACTGAGAAGCTACCTTCTCACTTATGTTCCAAGGGTGCTTTTGATGAAACTGACCCAAGGACTAACCTGAAGATAGAGGGGGAAAAAAGGCATTTAGAATCTGAGAGACCAGTCCTGTTCCTTACCAGCTCTTACCATGTCCCATATAAACATTTACTGACCACCTGCTGGGTGCAATGTACAATTTTAGATACTAGGAATATAGTACTGAACAAAAGAGAGAAGGCCTCTGTTCTTCTGCATCTAACATTCCAGTGGAGGGGGACGGACAATAATAGTTGACATAAATAATTAAAACAATTTCAGATAATAATACATTCTACAAAGGAAATGGTTGGCTCATTTAATGAGCTCATACAACAGATATTTATTGAGTACCTACTATGTATCAGGCACTGTTCTAGGTGCTGGGGATAGAAGAAAGAGTGAAGGAAAATAGACACTATTCTTACAGGATCTGCAATCTAGTGGGGGAGGACAGACAATAAAAGATAAATGAACATATATGTTGAGTGGTGATAAAAATTGTGTTGACAAAGCAAGCAGGTGAGGTGGAAATGTGTGTGTATGTGTGTTATGTGCACATGTTATTTTAGACAGGGTGGTGAGAAAAATTCTCTTTGACAAGATGACAGGCATTTAAGCAGTGACATGACTTCTAAAATCAGTTTGTGCTGAAAATGTGGAACATGGGATTTAGCTGTTAGATGTAGTAAGGATGAAATGAGGTGCTAAATTTGAATGTGCCTGACCAGGTCCCTAGGACACAGAACACATTCATGAAGTGCAGGCTATTATTGTTATGATAATTGTTGTCATAATAATAATTATCATTATTGGTAGTGGTCAGTGTTTATGTCAATGGTCTGTGAAAACTGAGTCAAAATCGGTATTCCTTCCACTGGAGTCTCAGGGGAGTGTGTCTCTGTTAAGGGGAGGGAGTGCTCAGGGGGAAGCAGAAACTGAAACCTGGGGCTCTTTGTTTTTCAGAGCCACAGTCAGTAGCATCTGCTGGAGGCTGAAGTCTTAATTAACTCAGACAGGTAAGCGTCCCCATTTCTAGGCTTTTTCAACCTGTGATGTTGGCGGCGCCAGCAGAACTCCTGACGGTGTGCCCTGCGGTGTGTGAGTATGGAAGCAGGGACTCCTCCAATACGGTAGGCAGGGCCACAGGATGGGACAGGCCTCGCTGCGTGTGGTCTGAGGATGCTCTGCTGTCGGATCCTCCCCAAGGGATGGGATGAGGAAGCTGCCGCCACCTTCCGTGGCCAATGCATTCATTCTCCACCACCTGGATGCAGCCCAGCTCGTTTACTAAGTGGCTCAGCAACCCAGAGAAAACCACGCAAGCAACAGCTACTGGTGAAGAGCATTCAGACATGTTATGAAAACTAGTGATGAGAAAATTAGTTCAGGCCATGTTAGTAAGAGGCCTCTCGCACAATAGCAGCCGTTAGTGACAGCTACTCTGGACACCTTTGTTTATAACTGGGAAAATGGTGCTATTTATGGCCTTGAATAAGACCACACAGTGAATTCATGATACGCTAGGAGTCAGGAATTAGATATTTATTGCTGACAGGGCATTCACTAAGCCCTGTCTTTCAAAGTACTTTTGTGGGCAAGTTTTAAAGATTCTCTGTGGCTCAGTTTCCTCATCTGGAAATGGGGATAATGGTACTCACCTAATAGGATTGATGTGAAGATTAAATAAGTCAATGTGTGTAAAGGGCTTATATAATGGACATAAAGCCATTATGTCAGTATTACTATGATGATGATTATTACTATCATTATTACTACTGTTACTATTACTGTTGTTGTTCTTATTGAGTAAACAATCCGGGCACTGTCAAGGGCTGTGGGAAATGGCAGTTAGGGAAAACGTACAAAGCGCAATTTGGAGTTTTGGCCAAGGCACCCAGTACTTGGGTCATCTTAGAGAAACTGCTTCATTAATACAAATCTTTCTTTCCTTGGTGACTGTTATGGGTATCTGTTATTGCCTTTCTGCCTAGCATCCTTACTGTTTTCTGGCAGCCCCTTCTTATGGTAACCGACGTTACTTTGTGTGACCATTTCTCACGTGTTTCCAAAGGGCTCTCGCTGCCCTGGGCTCCAGTGTCGGGCATTGGACGAAACTCTGACCAATCAGAGCTCTGCATGTCTTTGACCGTTGTAATTGGTTCAGGCATGGACACGTGACTCAGGCTAGTCCAATGAGACGCCTCCCAGGAATTCGACTAGCGCTACCAGGAACAAGATACTTTATTCTCCTGGTTTCCCTAAACTGCTACCTCTTGAACCGGAAGCTTGTGACAGTGTCTTCACCATTGCGACCAAAGAGCTCACCTGTGAATAAAATCAACGTCAAGGAAAACAGACTCGAAATGAGGGGAGTGAGGATTTTTTCTTTTTTTACAGCACCAGGGCATGCCTGAAGCCAGATGTCCTGTAAGTGTTCTAACTACCTGAACCAATAAATTCTTTTTTGTTGTTCTTTTGCTTTAACCAGTTTGAGTTATTAATAGATTACTTCACTTGCAACGACAGGTGTCCTGATTTATAGATCTGTGAATTGTGGATAATAATCCCAAATTGTGAAGATTAAATCGAATAACATTCGTGCAAAGCATAAGACATTTTACAAATCTTAATAAATGGTAACCATTTGAAATAACGAAGGAAATTCTTGGAAATATTTAGATCAGGAACTGAAAGCATCTTTGTCATTCTGAAGTCACTCAATGGATGAGGAGTGTAGATCACACTTGAACCTCTCCCAGTGACCAGGTAAAATGTTAGGATTTTACAGGCCTGTTCGATGCAAAGGAACTTATACATCCTTTCCCCCTACTATGGCATTCAAAATCGTTCATGTAACATGAGGAAGTTAGGTGTAACAGAAAGTATGTTCAACTCAGTAAATAATGGTACAATAGCCAGTACTGCAAATTACTATATGGCTTTGGGTTGTCAGTGATGTTCTCTGAATCTCAGCTTTCTCAGATGTGGCAGAACACGGCAGTAACTCTTCTGCCTGAGTTCACGATTGCTTTTTGATTAAAGGATAAAACAGTTTTGAGAGTACTTTGAAAAGAGTAAAACATCATCACATATTATTTGCATATATTTATACTTTAAAAGATATATAATCTTTGTAATATAAATATCCTGAGTGCAAGGATTATGTCCTTTATAAATTCAAAGATTTTTTTTTGGTAACACGTTATGGCAGATTTAAAACAAACAAAAAAAGACCACAAATGCTTCCCTTCCCTGTTCCCACACCCCTCCAGTGGAAGACTTTGCAGCCCCTTCCATAAAGACATGGAGTTTATATCCCTTTCCTGTGAATCTGGGCTGGCCTGTGGTTTGATTTGGCCAAAAGAATGTAGCAAAAGCAATGTTATTCCAGTTCTGACCAGCTTCCTTCCTGTTTTAGGACTCTGCCAGTCACTATTTAAAACCCTAGGCTACCCTGCTGGAAGGTGAGAGACCATTAGAGGTGAATCATATCAACTGAGTCCACCCTAAGCCAGCCAGCTCCCAGCTGAACCAGCAGCTGACCAAGGATGTCCAAGTGAGCCCAGCTGAGACCCAAAGGACCATTTCATTGAGCGCAGTCTAATTTATCAATGTATATATTGTGAGCTAAATAAAAGCCTGATGTTTTATGCCACTAAGTTTTGAGAAGGTAAAAACTAATACATACCAGGTAGAGTCAGCAGGTGGTATTATCTATCCCATGTGTCACTTTACAAGTACGATGATTTGAGTAGGTCCGACTCTGTCACGTATGCTCGTGTGACCTTGAGTAAGTCAGTCCCGATGTCTCTCTCCATTTTTAAATTAGGACTAATAGTCCAACATACTTCACATGGTTCTGAGGATTGAATAAGATAAAAATCAATGCTGGGGATGGGCAGAATGGGTCATGTTAGAGTTGGTGACCTTTAAGCTTCCTTGCAAACTTAAGGGTTTATACGGGCTGTATAAATGTAGGTTATCAGTATTATTGTTATGCATAAAGTAGACACATAATCAATACTGGTGACACTATTGAAATAAAATTTTACAAGACTTGAAAGTAAAAAGAGATAATCCTCCCAGGGCCCACTCACAGCGTTCAGACTTGCATTCTGTGAGACATTTAGGAAGGAATTGTGATAAGGTAATAAAGCTGACCCTGTCACACATGGGCACAAAAACTTACATGGCCCTTGATTCCTGTTGTGTTCAGAGAATACCTAAGAGGCAAAGGGAAAAAGAAGAAAGCCTGAGGGCAGTTTCTGACTCTTTGCTTCCACACATCTTCAGAGAATAAGGAACAAGGACTGACAATTTCCCAGGGCAATTGGAACTGAGGATGGAAGACATTCAATACCATTTTGTAAATAGTCAAGCCCAGAGAAACCACCTCCCAGACATTAACAACGCAGCTTCTTGGCAGGGACCATAATCTGTCCCATCACAAGGTGTTGATTTGGCCCTGATGAGTCAGTGTGCTGTGTGGGTGTGTTGTCCTAGGAAAGTAAAGGACACAAAGCCTTGGGGTCACTTGGTGTCTGAGCCATACCAGGACAGTTCTTTATTACTATTTCAAAATATTAGGAGGGTAAAAATGCTTTAGGTTTCATGGATCATTTTTGTAATGTTTGAGTCCCAGCTATAGGTGTGCCCGCCACCAAAATAGTGTTCATAGTACCCATTACATATGTAGGTTCATGCTCCTCCCTTCCTCCCCCTCCCCCCCTAATTGATTTACACTGAGTTTTACTTCCCTCTATGCACACGTGTGCTCAATGGTTAGTTCCAATTTAATAGTGAGTACATGTGGTGTTTGTGTTTCCATTCTTGAGATGATCCACTTAGGAGAGTGATCTCCAGTTCCATCTGTATTGTTGCAAAAGGTATTAATTCAGCTTTTTAATGGCCAAGTAGTACTTCATGGTATACATATACCACATTTTATTAATCTACTCGTGAATTGACAGGCACTTGGGTTGATTCCACATATTTGCAATTGTGAATTGTGCTGTAATAAACATTTGAGTGCAGGTGTCTTTTTGATGAAAAAAGTCTTCTTTTCCTTTGGGTAAATACCCAATAGTGGGATTGATGGATCAAATGATATGAATACTTTTAGTTCTTTGAGGAATCTCCATACTGTTTTCCATAGGGGTTGTACTAATTTACAGTACCCCAACAGTGTATAAGAATTCCTTTCACTCTGTATCCATGCCAGCATCTATTCCTTTTGGACTTTTTAATAAAAGTGGTTCTAACTAAGATAATGTTTTAATTTGCATTTTCTGTATGATTAGTGATGTTGAGCATTTTTTCATGTGTTTATTGGGAATTTTTCTTACTTCTATTGAGAAGCTTCTATTCATGTATTTTGCCCACTTTTTAATAGAGTTATTTGTTTTTTCTTACTGGGAGTTGGACGTCCAAGATCAGGGTGTCAGCATGGTGGGGTTCTGGCGTGGGCCGTCCTTCCGGTTGCAGACTGCCAACTTCCCCTTGTATCCTCATATGGTGGAAAGGGTATGGAAGAGCTCTCTGGGGCCTTTCTCTGGGACATACATGTGCACTAATTCCATTAGTGAGAGTTCTACCATCATGATCTAATTACCTCCCAAAGGTTCCACTTCCTAATACCATTACATCAAGGGTTAGGATTTAGACATATGAATTTTGGGTGGACAACAACTTTCAGTCCATAACAACCGGGAACTCAGAAAAGACCACCTGGATCTTAGGGCATCCAATCCTGGTGTGACCATTCATTCATTCTTCTTTTCATTTTCAATATCAAGAATGTGGACATGAATGTGGATAGTGGGTAAGAGCTTAGACTCTGAAACTAAGCTTCTTAAGTCAGAATTTCAGCTCTGCCACTCAGTAGCAGGATGAATTGGGGCAAATCTGAGCCTTTTACCTCATCTATAAAATAGGAATAATAATAATATTAATGCTAATAACAATAATAACAAGATAACTCTTTGGATGATGGTAAGGATTGAAGTAACATGTGAAAACCACTTAGAATCACGCAAGTGTGTAAGGACTCAATAGATGTTCATTATTCTTATTATATATTGAGATTCCACTATATGCCAGATTCCATGATACAAGCTGGTCAGGCTGTGGGAAACAAAATGTAAAATGACCCTGTCCTCTTTGATTTCACATTCTATAAGAAAAGACTAAGCAAATAATTACCCAAGTCAGTATGGATTTCCAGGAGTGTAGTGAAGGAGATACATGGAGAAGTGTGATTGAACAGGACTTGGAGGGAGGGAAGCCTTCTCTGGAGCAGTCAGGGGCAGTCTTTAGCTGAGGCCTGAAGTGGAGAAAGAGGGTTCAAGACAGTAGGAAGAACAAATACAAAGGTCTTGAAGCACGATGAACTTGACATTTTCAAAAAAAAAAAAGGAAAGAAAATCCCATGAATGCAGTTTAGGAAGAGAAGGGCAGAAGAGCAGGGAGTGAGCTCCAAGAAGTAGACAGAGGTTTGTTCATGTCGACTATGGCAAAAATATAAGAATAAATAAGTAAAATGAGAATAGTTTTTTTTAATGTGGACATATTCTCCCTATTTTACATGTGCTTTTATTTCACCCATTTACATTTTACTCCTTATAAAAAAGGTTAAATAACATCTGCAAAGCCACACCACCCTCTGCTCTTTGCCTAACTCTGCAGGTTAGCTGGCCCCTATTCAGCTCTGTGTCTGTTCTCCCAATAATTCCCTTAGGTCTACCTGGCTTTTATGGCACGGATGGTTTCAGATTTGAACATCGGAAACCACACACCACGGCTGGGATGAGCTAATCTTGGAAATACCAACTCCCCCAGCTACTGTTCTCTTGAAGTTGGTTTCCAGCAACTTACACCTGTTGGTGTTTTGGGGGTCAAAGAAAGACATATTGAACACATTAATGAGGTCCTTTCCAGTATAATGATAACCTTTCAGTATTCAGAAGTTTGTATAATAAGGACGCAGGGACAGTGATATCGCTGTTGTTCAAGCAAAGGATTAATGGCCGTTCATGACGAATGGGTATTTGTGTGCCTGAGAGCCTGCACATGCATGCATAATAGCAACAACACGGCCTGTGGAAACACTCAAACAAATTGTGTCAACTTTCTGAGCCTCAGCTACTCATGTGTGAAAAAAAATTAAAAATTTCTTCCCAGTATTATAGCAATAAATACTTACCATATGCTTTGTATGTGCCAGGTGCTACTCCACAGTCTACTTTATGTACCTTTTATACCTTTATGTACATTTTTACCTCCAGGCAACCCTAACGAGGCAGGCACTTTCACTATTCCTATGTCATAAATGACAACACCGAAGAATAAGGGAGTCAAGTTAATTTAGCCAAAGTCACAAAGTCGGAAAGTGGCAAAACTAGAATTCAAACTCACACTGTCCTGCCCCAGAGCCTTCATTTGTATCATATAAGAATGGCGTTTGGTTCCTATTAGGTGCTTAATGTATTTTAGAACCTTTCTTCTCACTTCTAAGGGGAATTTTGTGTTGGTTCTGCAGAATGACACCTGTAGACCAACTATAACGATTACAGGTTCTTTTTGTTCCCTGGCCGACTCTTATGGTTCACTTAACCAGCAGCCTTTAAACAATAGGGCATTTTAAAAAAGATGACAATGCCATCAACAGCCTGATGGATCTTGCTGTATCTCTATTCCAATGGATGTAGTTGAAAGCCAACAAGGTGTTAGGGATTTCTCTCGAGATCATGGCTAGGTTGGTTGTGTGGGAAGAACAAAAGGAATATTGATGCATCTTAGGTATTACCCTAACGGGATGGACAGTCACGGCATTCACAAATTCTGAGCTGGATTCATGACTTCTGTCCTGACCTTCCTACTTTACCAGAATACAATCAGCTTCCCTTCCATCCCTGCCTCTAAGACTATTACTTCAGATTTGGGGATGCTCATCACCTTTCGAGACCCAAACAGAGGAGAAGCAATACGGTTGCTTTTGTTGAAACTACTCTATCTTGCTTTGGGAGACTGATTAAATAATTCAGAACTCTATTTCTTTCTGGCTGAGTCCTGCTCACTCGTACAAAGTCATTCTTTGATTTGTGATTTTTTTTTTTTTGGCTGAAACATATTCTGTATCTAAACCCTGCCTGTTAGTATGAGCACAGATTCAGTGAATTTCAAAGAAAGGAAAAAAAAAACTCTCCAGAGGAAGATTCCCAGGAACCAACTTTGTCTTTCTCATCTCAAAGTTAGATATCGTCAACATACTTACTCTGTCCGACAAAATGCTAAAAATGAGTTCAGAGTTCTATCCAAACACAAAATGGTTCTGATAGCCTTTGCCACCTTTTTATTGAAGTTCTTTAAAAGTATAAAAAGAGATGTAGCATTTCAATGACACTAGAAACTAAGAACATTTTTTATTTACTTATGCCTCCATCTTTTCCAGAAAGGATTCCCAATGGCTTCCAACCGTGCATGCAACATCACAAAGTAGTACAAATTAAAAGTAAAGTGAAAGTTAATAGAAAAACAAGAAAGAGGGTGTGCAATAGAACTTGGTCTAAGGTTAACATGCAGCCCAACATGAGATGCATTCCACAAACAGGTGAGGCAAATATTTGAATTTCTAATTCCTAAGGAAAGTTTGACTGTTTTTCCACTGCTCACAATGCCCAAGAAATAAAAACAAGCCACTTCTCAAGGAGAAGTAAAAATGTTCTTGGCATAAAGATCAGGTTGGAATTTCTCTCTCAGATCCTTATAAAGAGGATATATGTGATGTTAAGAATAATGCCCTTAATAACACTTTGTTTTTTAGTTTTGTTTTTCTTTTAATGATTGTCAATAGAGTCTTAAGTTATCCCACCAAAGCATAATTTTGGAAAAAGCAATTTTTCATGAATCTATACAACATCATCTAGGTTCCCAGCAATCTAGTAACTTGGCTTTGTCCGGAGATATAGTCTGAAATTTCCAAAATCATCAATGATATATTTTAAGTAATTTTCTGTCAGAGTTTTTTATAATTTTTAATTTTTTTATTTTAGCATATTACAGGGGTATAAATGTTTAGGTTACATATATTGCCTTTGCCCCACCTAAGACAGAGCTTCAAGCGTGCCCATCCCCCAGACGGTGCGCACTGCATCCATTAGGTGTGAATATACCCATCCCCTCCTCCCCACTCCCACCTGTCCAACACCCGATGAATGTTACTACTATATGTGCACCTAAGTGCTGGTCAATTAAATCAGTTAATACCAATTTGATGGTGAGTACATGTGGTGCTTGTTTTTCCATTCTTGTGATATTTCACTTAGGAGAATGGGCTCCAGCTCTATCCAGGATAATACAAGAGGTACTCGATCACCATTGTTTTTTGTGACTGAGTAGAACTCCAGAATTTTTCTTAATTGGTGTTCTGACAAATATTGAGTTGAGTCCAAGAGTTTATTTGGTGACATTTTGAAAAATAATGTAGCTTCTTTTGTTACCAGTTGAAATCACACTGCTATAATTTAAGAGACTGATGGCCTACATGGGTGTAGAGGAAATATTAGAATCTTTGTGTAGATGCAGAGATGATGAGGGACCTAAGAAGAAAACATTCCTGATATAAGAGCACCCTACTTCCTTCTTTGGTAAACCAAGGGACTACCTAGGAAGTTGAGCAGGATTATATTCACTTCAGAGCTGAGAAATGAATGATTGAGTCCCCAAATTCTACTCTGTTTAGAGAGGATAAAATAGTGGTGACCTGAAGTATCATTAAGGCAGATGTTATCTCGATACCAGACACAGTCAAAATAGAATTTAAGGCCTTCAAAAAGGCCTCTGATGTACTCTTAGGAAAAGATGCAATCAAAGTAACAATCAGACAACTAGTTTTTTAATTGTTGTTGATAACTTTGAGAAAAGACACCGTTGGATACAAAGATAAATTGAAATCATAAAAAGAATAACCCAAAGAAAGATTTTTAAGCCACAGAATAGAGAAGGTACAGGACCCTGTATGAAGGTTTTCTTTGTCTTTTCTTTGAAGAAGGTGGTGAGCGTCTCCACTGAGCTGACTGCTGCAAAAAGAAGGGATGAGATGTTACTGGGGTTTAGATGGTGTGAAGATGGTTTAAAAAGTGAAATATATTTCCTAAGGAAATTAAATAAAAAACGTTTAATTGTAGTGATGACTCTCTGCAAGATTTTGTGATGTTCATCACCAGAAACATCGAATACTCAAAGTGACCCAAGTTTAAGGACTGGTTAAGATGTAAGGGGAGGCCAAAGGCATGATTAAACATACAGGGCCATAAAGGATAGCTGGGGAATGTCTTGCCAAAAATGAAATTAGGAAGGAGGGCACATGACGATAGAGGAGAGCAAAAGGAGTAGGACAATAGGGAGAGATCTAGGGATTGAACATCTGGTGACAACGAATGGAGTGGTGGGAAAAGAGGTTTTAGATAAGACAGTTGTAGTTAGAAATTGAGAACTTAAAACTGATGGCCAACTTGAGAAATTCAAATGAGTTAATACTAATGAAAATTCACTGTAAACTAAAACCATTACACGATACAAATAATTACTCATGATGGCTACTCAGAAGGAAGATTATGAAGATAATGCTGGTGATGGTAGTGACGATGATGATGACAGTAGTGATAGTGATGATGATGGTAGTAGAGGTGATGACGGTGATAGTGGTGATGATGGTGATAATGATGATGGTGGAGATGATGGCGGCGATTTTGAAGTTACTGGTGTGATTATGCTCTTCCTAGTGACCAGGAAGGAAATACTGTTTTCTCAACTGTTTCTTGCTCTCATATTTTTACATGTTTTCCCCTCCTACTGGAATGCTACTGCTTGTTCCTGCCTTATTGTATGTCTAAAGAATGTTTTTCCATCCATCTCTTCATTTTTACCGTCACTTCCTAGTTTGATGCACCATAATTTCTCACCTGAACTACTGCAGCAACTTCCCAACTGATCTCTGAGCTTCCAATCTTGACTTTCCTTTGAATCTCAACTCCTTACCCCAAACCATTCTCCATTTGGTAGCCAGAATGATCTGTCAAAAGTATAAATCATATCTTGTTACTGCCTGTCCTGAAATCCTTTATCTAAAAAAGGAAAAACTCACAAAAACACAAAACCTAACTGCAAAGCCCTTTGTGATGTGTCCCCTATCCCTCATTTTGTGTCACTCTATCCTTCTGACTGCTGAGCTCCAGCCACACTATTATCTCTTCAGATTTCTGAACATCTCAAGCTTTTATTAGCCCAGGGACCTTTCACAATAGGAACTTTGACTTTTCTTTTCACTGCTGTAACCCCAGAGTCTGGTACACCACGTGGTCACTGCTAACATATATGTGCTGAAGGAATGAACAAAGAGACAAAGTAAATACCTCTCTTTTCTTCATCAAAAAATGTTTCATAGGCATCTCCATTACTGTACTTATGACAGTAGATTATAATTTCATGTTTCTTATCTGTTTTCTCCACTAGAATATGAGCTTCATCAGGGTTGGGACCAGGTCTGATTTATTTCCACTTCCTAAGTCCTGTGACAGTGTCAGGCAAAGAATACATTCTCTATAAATATTAATATGTGAAAAAATGAAGGAATAGCATGATAGTTGTGGGATCAACAACCTATGAGATCAGAGTGTCACCTGGAGGAACAGGTGTGTCATTGTTAAAGATGAACAAGCAACGAGGTAGCTTAAAGTGGAGACAATGTAATAATAGAGATGAACTTTTATTACTGAGGGAATAGACCCGCTTGTTTTTACTCCAGAACGGCCTACTGTATCCTCTACCTTCTTTCAAAATACCTTCTGTATACTCTTCAGTTTGTTTGAAACTTCGCTTTCCATGTTTTTTCTCTGAAGCTGAGGGACAGACAGAGAAATGACATTTTCTTTGCCAAGACCAATTTGAAGTTCTCAGCAGGTGCTCACATTAATCACCTTCTTAGAGACTTTCTCTTCCTGCTGCTCATAAAGACTGTTGTTAAAGGCAAAGGGGCCAGGAACTTCATTGATTTCCCCCCACTGTATATGAATAGGCCCTCTTTATCTAACTAAAGAGGTATATTGTCCAATAGCCCTGTATTCAACCCCTCGTACTTTGAACTGCATGTGACTCTCTTGACCCAGGACAACAAAAGTATGCAAATCTTGTCTCCTCTGAGCTCAAAGAACAGAAAAAGCCAAGGCCGTGCCATCGTCCCCCATATGGGCCAATTAGCTTTCCTCTATTCAGTGAACCAAAGCAGCCCCTGTGACTGAGTATCCACCAGGAGAAAAGCCTTGTGATAATCACAGAAAATGAGGAGATAAATGGCAGGGTCTTCTCCTTGGAGACTGTAACAATGTACAGGGAGACAGAGAAAGAATAAACCATCATAGTAAAAAGCGTTAAAGGCTCTGATAGAAGATGTACAAGGGAATTTAGAATGATAAAAGGCAGAGATTAGTGGTGCTGGAGAAGGTTTCCCAAGGAGAATATCATTGTGTTAGGCCAAGAAGGAGGAGAGGGGGTTTTCCTGACAGTCGGCATAGGAAGAGCCTGCAGGGTAGGGTAACATGTTATATGCTGTAAGTGTACAAAATGATGGACCATCCAGAACTCATCTTTTCCTGGGGTAGGATCAGCGATGTCGACATTATGCCAGGGCCCCTGGGACCACTAGGGGAGCTGATAAGGGAGGCAGAGGACTGAAGGTAAGTCTTGTCCATCAGCCAACCTGTCAAGGGCCTGCCCTTCGTGGATTGATATAATACCAGCACCAAAGGGTGGCAGCAGGACTAAAATATTATTGTTCAGAACTGATCCACTTTGACCTTCTTCTACTCCACCTTGACCTTCTTCTACTCCAATGATCTATTCCCGACACAGGTGGCTACTGTAGAGAACAGAACAGTGGCCACACTTAAAGCAAATGACGCAGGACCCTTTTTTGAAAGTCAACCTACAATATCTTATTATCCCCTTCCTAGTCCCCCAATCCAACCTCTGATTCAGTAGAAGAGTGTGACTCCAGACAGAAGCTGGAGAAATTATCCCTGAAATTGAAAAATATCTATCTGGCATTTGACGGTATGTATCATGTGAACCTATTATTTAAATTTTTAGGGGTTTATCACCAGAATAACATCAAACATGTCTTGCTGCACAATCTGATGGCCACTAATCTGAATTAAGATGTGCTGTCAGTGAACATTTTGAAGATTCGGTACAAAAAATGTATAATATCTCAGTGATTTTTATGTTGATTTCATGTCGAAACGGTAAGATTTTGGATATACTCGGTTAAACAAAATATATTATTAAAATTAAATTTACTTGTATCTTTTTACTTTCTTAAATATGGCTACTAGAACATTTAAAATCATATATGTGGCTCATATTCTATTTCTACTGGATAGCACCGTCTATGGTATTAAAGATACATTGCTTTAGGCCACTAAATTTGTGATAATTTGTTAAAGAAGCAATAGAAAACTAATATATAATCCCATATGCTCTTTTTATAATGTGATGCTGATAAGCCTCTATCAAAATATGGAAGATCTATGATCCATTCACTTGAACATAGGCAAAGTTTTTGTGCCTGCCTAGACCAATAGAACAACACTGCACGCCCTGCTGCCTCTCTCCAGAGCCTTGGAACACAGCCATGTGAGTACATGAGCCAGCTGCTAATCCCAGGCCTTGGCCTTAGAGCGTTCCAGGTGAGGAAGTAGATAAGGCAGTGCCAAGACAAGCCGTCCCCACTGTGCTGTCTGGATCCCTTCATCTTGTTACTTTCCATATCATTGTATGAGAGGTGGCTTGTTTAATGTTCTGGGATAATTGGTAAACCATCACCATAGCACTTAAAAAATAATCTACATTTTTTTCCAAAATTTAAATGTCTAGCAAACTGAAATATTACACATTAACTCCTCAAAATCATGGGTCCTAGATACATCTAACACTGTATATGTGTGTGTGTATACACACACACACACATACATATATACAGAAATATATATATATAATTTTTATTTTTAATTGCTCATTCTTGTCATTGGGTTTCCTCTGGGCTCTGCGGACTTCTTGGATGAATTTGGTGTTTATGATGTCTCCCATTCCCTTCAAGTCCAATCACCATGTCCTACCATTTATCCTTTGGATACATTATTCTCTGGTTTTCTCTTCAAACTGTCATTGCCTCAGTTCAGGCTCTCAGAATGGCCCAGACTATCACATTCGTCATCCTATCTGGGATCCCCAAACCCCTAGCAATCAGACCTTGCAACATTCATGCAGGTAGTTTAGTGCAGGAAGCGATTCAGGGAAGGGAAGTAAAAGACCAGAGAGAGCAAAAGAGTAAAGGAGAGAAAGCTTTGAGAAGCCATCACCGTGGGCAACCAGGCCTAGATCTCGCTGGGACCTTCCAAGGAGGTGGTTAGAGCACGACGAGGAATTATCTACCTGGGGTGGGGTGTGGGGACACAGGAGCATGTGTCCTTTGGCTTTTATCCCCCATGGAGCATTAGCTCCTGGTTACTTCCACTAGGCTAGATGAGGCAGCCTTCCAATTTTGGCTGCATAAAAGGCGTAAGGCAGAAAGTGACCGATATGGTGGGTCTAAGCTGAGATGCTGTTAGGCTACACCTGTGTCACAGGTGGCTGCCACAGGTGAACTGAGAGATATAAGGTGGGTCACAGGAAACATCTAATATGCCCCTTAACAGGTCTCCTTGTTTCTACCCTCACTGTTGTCATTCCAACGTTTTCTCCACATGGTTTCCATAATGATCTTAAAACCCCTAATTGAATTACTCTTCTGATTAAAAACTAGTGCCAACTCGCTGGTTGCTTTGTGGCATACTATCATAGGCAACCACTTTTGCCTGCCCATCAACCATCCTATTGAAATATAAATGACATATAATAAACTACAGATATTTAAAGTATGTAATTTTATAAATTTTGATATACAGACATACCCAAGAGGAATTCAAGATAATGAACATACCCATTGCCTCAAAAGATTCCTTTTGCTCCTTTGGAGTTCATCCTTTTCCCTCCTCCTCCACCCGCAGGCAGCCGCTGATCTGCTTTCTGTCACTATAGATTAGTTTGCGCTTTGTAGAGGTTTATAGAAGCGGGATCATACAGTATGCTATGATTTTTTTCTTGCTGCTTTCCCACTTGATCCTGTTTTCCTTTGAGAATCCCTACTTCTCCCAAACTCAAGCCATGCCATGCGGGTGGGACCCATCCCACTTCCAGGACGCAGGGGACCCATCCCACTTCCAGGACGCAGGGGTAAGAACATGATGAAGCCTGGCCAGCGATAATGTCATGTTCCCTGGGCTAACACTGATTGGTTACCAGTGGGCACGTGAACGAACCTGAGCTTAAATGGAAGCCAATGAGCATCAGATCCCAGGGCTTTGTTTGGACCATAGGTAAAAAGTATCGTTTCCATTGGTGTTCCTCGACTAGAAGGATGTAAGCTTGGGGCTACTGATGCTGACTCTTTCCATCATTTTATATGAGGCAGCCTGAATGAAAATGAAAAAAACCTGAAAGAAGCTGAGCCAAAATATATAGGAAGACAGATTGCCAATGACATCACTTGGACACCTAGATCTAGCCATGACTGAATGCAGATATTCTGGACTTTTCAGTTGCATTGTCAATATAATATATTTTACGCTTAAACCAATTTGAATTATATTTGCTATATGCAAATGAAAGGGCCTGAAAAATAAACATCATAATCTGGTCCCATCCTGCCTTTTCATACTTACCTCTCACCATTCCCCACCACACATTTTAGTACTTTATTTGTGCCAAAATATTTGCCTGTTTTGAAATACACCCAGCACTCTTATGCCTCTGTTCCTATGTATACACATTTTTATTTCCTTACACAGTTTTGTCTTTCCTACTAGATATCAAACTCTGTGAGAGGAAAAATGTGCCTCTCTAGATATTTTAATGCAGTTAATCTGTCATATCACTCACTTAAAAAACAGTTGATGCTTCCTGGGTGCCAGGCACTGTGCGAGGTGGTAGATATCCATGTTGGTCAAAATAGACTTTCTCTGCTCTCATGGAAAGTATAGTCTAGTGAGGAGAATACCTAAATATTCCTGACTAATAATTCTTTCCATTGCGGATTTAGTTTCCTCTCAGAAATCAATACATGAAAACCTGGATAAACTCAAAAATCAAATGATTAAATGAAATTGAGCAAAATACCTTAGAAATAAACCTCTATTATTTTAAATTTATTTTACCAAGGAAGATTGATTTAACAAGTACAAACATGGAATATGTGATGTGAGCCCACAACTACCCTCAGACTGCGGTCCCTTTGCCTGGCTGCGCTACATTTTGTCTTTCTGTGAAATGTGGCCAGAAACTGCTATGACAAGTCATCGCAGGGTGCCGTGATCTAAATCACCACTCCTTTAAGAATACTGAGATTTGTGTGTGTGTGTGTGTGTATGTGTTTATTTTATGTATTTGTTTGACGATCGTTTTGGTCAATATCTGAGCATTAGATCAACCACGAAAAGATTAATCAAATTCCCCTGATGGTAAAGATATAACTATTCCTTGTTATGGCTAAAATCCTGATTGAATCAGTTATTGATTGTCTGGCATTTACCTTGGAACAGTTGATGCAATAGCAGACGTTTTCTGTAAGGCTCAATGATTCTCTCATGTCAGATACTTCCCAAATCCCGCACTCTTTAAAACTCAGACACAGAAGCCTGACTGTAAGCTTTTGGCTGAAAGACTAACATGGTATTTAAAAAGTAAAAGACTTTGGTATCCTTTGTCCAACAAAGTTCAAATTTCCCCTACAGCCATGAACACCTTATCTGAGAAGTATGCAGTATGGGCTAAAGTCTTCAACCATGAAATTATATGACTCTACCCTGACCTCTGGTTTTCTCCAGTGAATCTCACTCACAGAATACAGACGGCTGTTTCTCTGATCCATCCAGTGAATTGTGTAAACCTTGAGGAATGCAGACTTCTACACAAAGGCATCCAGGTAACAGGGACATCTTTATTTGTCCTCACTTACCCTGAGCGAGAAGGAACAGCCCCAGGGCCTCATGCTACATGATGTATGTATCTGACCACCTTCCTGTCCATGCCTCCAGCAGGCAAGGAAGTGAGGGACTCCTTCTGGATGTGAAAACCAAGGCCTTACCGTGGTGATGAGTAATCCTGGTAACATGCCGTGTCGAGGCAGAAAACCACCCCCACTCTTGGTCTGACCGCTTGCTATAATTAGGAATGGTTACCTGCCAGCTTCTGGAATAGATGGTATAGAACCTCAGTACTCAAAGCATGGACACCACAGACCAGCAGTATTAGAATGACCTGGAGTTTGTCACAGATGCAGAATTCCAAGGCCTATCCCAGACCCAGTGAATTGGAATCTTTGTTTTAACCAACCCCCATGTGGTTCTTGTGCACAATAATGTTTGAGAAGTACTGTTGTAATGGATCTCTGGTATTCCCATCCCAAATACTCTCACCCTATCCTGATAATAACACCCTGAATGCATTTTGGCGGGGCGGGGAGCCAATTCACTACATCTTCAGACCCATGGGTGAGGAAATCAGTGTGTTCCATTCTCTTACCACAGCAATTAGTTTAAGGATGAGCAGGTGTCTAATTGGCGGCAAAGGGCATTCAGACCCATGACAATCGTTCTGAACTATTGGGGGTGAGATACTATCTTTACTTTTATACTTGGACTTGATAGGACGTGAGCCTTGTTAATTGGCAAGGGCCAACTTGTAGAGCCTATTGGTGAATCTATATTCAATCAAAAATTAGAGGCAAGAAATGGGCAAAAATGAATCTTCATGCTATCATTTTACCCTCTGGATCAAGTATTGCCTGAAGCCCCTCTTCATATTGTTAGTATAATACAATAAGTACGTTTTAAGTGCTAAGTTTTTTGTTACTGTTTGTGATGTTGTTTGATTACAGGTTGGTTTGAGCTTGTGTATTAGTTATGGTCCAGAACATGTAACACCCATGACTATGTACATGATGTTTTCTTTAAATAAGTATAATTCATTAATAAAAAATTTATAAAAGTAATTTATAAAAGTATTTATAAAAGTAATCTTTATATTACCACCATAAATTTATATCCTACATCACATACCTTAATACATAAATAAGCCCGTAAATAAATATGTGTTTTAAAGTCTTGCAAGATACTATCACCTGCAAAAGTATCTGCATCTAAGAATTTATTTCCCTTTTTTTAAAAAAAGGATACAAAGTAAGTATTAGGTAATAAGGCCAAATGAGATATTCTCTTTGCAAAAATTAGAATAATTTAAAATACATCAAAAAGGAATAATAACCTTTTTAATGCTTGATTTGATGTTATTTAATGACATAGCTCTGTAACATCTACCATTACTATGTGTGCCCCACCCTTGGGGACATCCTAATTCCTGTCTAACACCAATTGCATAATTTCCTCTACTATAACCTCAAGGCACTACCAAGACTTTACATGGACTTTTCCTGTGATGAGAAGTTCACTACACACCAACACAGATTCCATCACTAAACACAGATATAAATTAGAGACTTCTGTCCTTTGCCGAGCTGAACACCCCCCGTAGCTTCTGTGGAATGAAATCACAGTGCTGCCTCCTGGGGACACACAAACCGTGACCTCACCCGAATTCCACATGCCAGCCTCCCAGAGAGCTGGGAACGGCTCCCGTGAGAACTGCAGTTGCTCCGCTAGTCCCTGTCCTCATATCTTCTATGTACAATAATCACATTAGACAAGCCTCAAACCTGACTCTACGACTCCGAACATGTCAGGAGCAATGACACGTTGGAGAGTGGAACAACATTTAAACTCAAGACAGACGTGCCCATCTGATCTGTCTCAGCTGACCTTACTCTCTCATTATGTTCCAGCCACACGGGCTTTCTCCAACATGTCCACTTGTTCCTGTTTGCGGATCTTCCCACTTCCTGTTCTACTGGGTAGAAGTATACTTCTCAGTTCTTTCGCATGACCTTCTTCTTATTAGTCAAGTCTCATTTCAAATGTCATTTCCTTGGAGGGACCTTCTTTGAATAATAAAACTAAAGAATTTCTATTTCCACAGAGACTTTCTAACCTATGACCCTAATTTATTTGCTTCACAACACGTCACTCTTCTAAATTATCTTGTTCGTATTACTTCGTTTTATAAAAATACAAGCTACAAGATGGCAGGGAACTCATTGCTTCATCTCTAATACTTAAGAGAAAGCCAAGAACCCAGTGTCTGTTTGGTACGTGTTAAATGAATGGATAAAACCAAGACACAGCATTGATATTTTCAAATTTTTGAAACTTACTCCCTCAGCCATTTATCTATACACCTATAAGCTTGTTTAGGCAAAGTGTATGTTTAATTGAGAGTAACACTTGTCTTCTTGAATGCTGCAAACTGTTTTGCCACTCTCCCCAGAATACACTCCAGTTTATCCATCTTACTTTTCAAGTGCCTTGAGCAGAGCTGGATCTTCTATATGTGGTCTGACCCCATTAGAGTAAGCAAACAACCGTCTTTATTCCGGGGACTTTACGTCTATTCATAGAGTCTACAACCACATTAGATTTTTTGGCAGCCTCATCACTCTTGCAATACTTATAAGCTTAATGTCTAAGAAAAAAAAGGGGTTGAGTACCTTAAACGTGTTTTTCTGCTAAGCCACATGTCCTTGGGCAGCTGGCTTGTTAATAAAAATTCAGGGCCTTGCATTCATCCTTGTTAAACTTCGTCATGTCTTCTGACAGGTATTTGTGTCATCTGTGCGTCTCCCAATCTGTGACTCTATTTGAGCTGCGGCAGACTGTGTAAGAGATGATTTGCGGCGTTGCTTTGCTGCGAGCAAAGGGCGAGGGACAACTGAACATACTGAGCTTCTATTTCTCTCCTGAATCCAGTGTGGGTGTAAGCCAAGGCAAAGGAAAATGAAACAATATGGAAATATAAAAAAGTAATGATCACAGTAATAATAAACAACATTCATCGTTTTGTTTATCTGTGACTGGGTAAAACAGGGTTGCCTAAAACAACTTATTATTTATCACATTCTGTGATTTGACTTTGCTTTCATGTAATGTTGCTGGAGGCACCAGAAAAGGTACAGGTGCTGAAACGGCCTCTCTCACATGGCGAGCAGGTGGTGCTGGATGCTGTCTGGAAGCTCAGGTGCAGCTTAGGATGGAGGCCTCCCTTCTCCAGGTGGGCCTCTGCACCTGGTTGCTTGGCTTCTTCACAGCATGGACATTGGGTGCCAAGGTCAGTGTTCCAAGAGAGATAGGTGGAAGCTACAGCCATCTTAAGATCCAGCCTTGGAAGTTGCACAACTCTTTCTCAACACATTTAACTGGTGATAAAAGGTCACAGGGCCAGCTCAGATTTCGCAGATAAGAAAACAAAGACTTAATGATAAGAAGTTGCACACTTAACCCCGTAGAACTTTTATTAGAAAGGGAATGAGCTCTGAGATCCCAGAATCCAAGAGGCACAGTGTCAGTGTACTGTGTGTATGTGTATATATTATTATTAAAAGGTAATAAGAATATACCCAAAATGTTACACCTGTTCATTTTTAGAAACTACAAATAAGCAAAGAGCAAACGAAAATTACCCATCATCTCACTTGAGAGATAATGTTCTTCACATTTGGGGTTTTATCTTTCCTGTTTAAGTGTGAATGTATACACACACACACACTCACACACACACATGCACATACACATAGACACACACAGAGGCTTGTTTTGCACTGTGCTTTTTTTCATTTAAAAATATGTCATGAACATCATTTACTCTATGCCATTAAATATTCACCTATTAAATTTTTTTGTGCCCTTGATCATAATTTATCCAGCCCTTGGTGTTGGCCATTTAGGTTGCTTCTGATTAGTCAACATTGCAAATATCCTTTGCAAAAGGGTGTGTGGGGTGGAAGGCATTAATAGAAACCAGATCCAGTACAGTCTACCCTCTGGCCATAATTTATGTTTCTCTGACATGCAGACTGCATTCATTTCCTCCTAAGACCACTAATATACCCATTCCATTAAGGCACTGGGGCTCAGCCTCAAGGTTTCAGATCTTGTCATCTAAATCTACAGGAGAATCCTTGGTGCAGTACCTCGAATGTAGTTCCTCCGATGAAGAATCCTGTGAACCAAAAAGACAATCCATCTGCCCTCCACACACTCAACATAAAACATAGACAAGGACAGGATGACTGAAGGGGCTCATGGTAGTCACTGGTCCATAGCAATTTTGAAATACAGTGGACATGTTACCAATTCTCCCCACTCTGTGGGCAGAGAATGCATATAGTGATGAGGGTCCATTTCTGCTTCTGGGAATCCTCTTCAATAGCTTTAGCTCTGCTCCTTGGGCTCTGAATTTTGTCTTCTGAATTTTTTTTTTCTTTTCCATTAGAAATGATCTATTTTTACAGCTGAGTAGATCACTAGGCTCCCTCCTTATTCATAGAATTTGAGAGCTCAAGGTCTCTTTTCATTTTAATACTTCTGTCTCTTTAGTTCAAGCTGGTGTTGCTCCCATTAGTATAGTTCTCTTTAAAACCATTGGTTTTTGTGAACTTTGGGGGGGTTCACAGTACTAGAGAAAAAACACAAATGTCTCTACAAGAAAGATGTCTCTCTATTTTGGGCTGTAGTCAAGATCTTACATCACAACATTCTTAATATTCTTCTAAGTCTTTTTGTCTAGCTGCTGGGATCTGGAAGGAATTCCCTTATGTTTCTCTGAGACCTTAATAAAGTCTGTTACAACCATGCTCTTTACTTGATCTTGAGCCTGAGGCCATGTTTTAGTGGCATTGCCCTAGATTTGATCTTTTCCCTCAGGTTTTTATTTACTCTGAGGCTCTTTTACTCCATGGAAAAGTTGAAAATAGACACAGTTTTATTTTCTTAACCTGAAAATCCTAGTCTGAGAATAATATTTCCTCTAAATTCTGCTGGCATGTTGAACACTTCCTGCTTTGGAACATCCCCATCCCATGCTTTATCATGGGCAGCGATACAAAGTCAGTCAATGCTGTCAACATTCTTCTGGAAATCTCCTTAGCTAGACCCACCCATTTAGTGAGTACATTTTTCTATTTTACACCTTCCTATAGGTCAAGTATTGCCAAATATCATGCCACTATGTAACCCAGTGTCCTTTTCTCAAACCTCCAATAACAATTTTCTCACTGCCTTTCAAGCCTCTATTAAGAGTCTCCTCACTGCCCTTCAGCCTCTGCCTGTTACCACATCAAAGCCAGAGCCACAGCAGGCCTCCTTGTGGCGCTTTGGCTTCCTCACAGCATGGAGGCTGGGTTCCAAAAAGCAGGATTCCAAGAGGTAGAAGCTGACAATCTTTGAAGACATGATCTTGATGTTAGATATCTCTCTCCTATCACATTCTCTTTAGGTCATAGGGCAAAACCAGATTTGAGGAAAAGGAGCACAGATTCCCCCTCTTGTGAGGGAGTGGCAAGATGGCAGTAAGATGAGAAACACTGCTGCCGCCATCTTTGGGACCATGGCCTGCCTCATTGGTACGACGCATACCATGTCCTAGGCTCTGCCCTAAGCACACTCTGTGTAATAATAAACCATTTAATTCTCAAATCCCTGTGAAATAGGTTAATATTATCTCAAAATTACAGGTGAGGAAACAGAGGCACAGAGAAAATAATTAATATGATGAAGTTCTCAGAGCTGGTAAACTGCAGGGCTGGGATTTGAACTTGGGCAAATCTGATTTCTGAGCCTATGTGCTTAACTTCTACTCCATTCTGTCCATCTTGACAAGACAACATTACCTCCCTAAGTGATCAGCTCTCCCAGGGGAAAAGAAACTATCCTTTTCTAAGGAGAACATGCCTCCTAGCATACTGTATTAGTTTGTTTATTTACTCATTCAAATATTTATTGAAAGCCTGTGAAGTACCAGCCCCTGTTTTGGACATTTGACATATAATGATGAATAAGTCAGAAATTATTCCCGCTTTCAAGCAGTTTATTGTACATATTAGGAAAATAGCTATTATAAATTTTAAATAATTGCTGTTATGGTTTTCCTACAGACTTCAAAAAAGCAATAAAATGCACCACTATGAGAGCTTTAAATAATAGGGTGATTTGGGATTTGGCCCAGGGTCTAAGAAGTTTAAACATTTAACATTTAAAATAATGATTTAAAAGATTGTACAAATGCCATGCCCTTTCTCCCTCAGCAAATGCCTCTCTCTCCAAACCTTCAGGTGTTACTTCCCCAGTTTAGGTGCCTGTCCAGGCTAAGCTTCCTTGACAGCTGGCAGAGAGAGCTGTGCCTACTCTCCACTATCTCTGCCCAGGGCAGGTTGTCCACTGGCTCTTGGCAGCGAATGGGAGCCTCTGTCTTCATCCACTTCTTCTCTGTGACATTAAGTCTCCATTTCTTCCTGATTGTCCTTCATATCAATTGCTTCCTTCATATAAATTGCTTGTGACTGCGCTGACAGGTAGATTGAATTAAGCTTGAGAATCCACAGAATTCTTCCTGGGGGAAGTGACATTTAAGAAAAAGATGAGAAACCTTATGAATCTGGTGGGCATCCACACAGAAGTGCCATGCCAGTGGTCTATCTCTGGTGCCGATTTAGTAAATGTGGGCGAAGTAGAGGTGAATTTAGCATAGGCTCTGTTGTCAGAGGCCTGACTTGAATCCCCTCCCTGAACACACTTGCAGTGTGGCAATAAATAAATTACCCAACCTCTCTGAATTTTGTTTCCTCTTATGTAAAATAGGAAACAGGTGACACCATTGAGGATTATTGTAAAAGTCAGATGATGGCATTAATCACAGCGTTTGGCACAACAGAGCTCAGTGTTGGTAGTTTGTTATTAGATTATAAGTAATCTTGGTTAGGTCAGGAGAGAGGGAGGCTTGTGGGGAGAGAAACAAGCCTGTGTTTACCTCTACTCTGATAGACACTGTGCAGAAAGGGTTAACTCAGCAGGCCTGGGTTGCCCAAACTCTGCATATTTCAAAGGTCTTCAGGACTGGCTATTGACCCGCCCCTGGTCTTTGAGCCCATGGAATATCCTGCCTCATAAGAGTGTCTTCGCGTATCTGAGATCTTGAGCATGTCAGCTTGTTTAGCTAACAGTGTGATTACAGTGAGTGATCATTTTGTGTGCCTGGATTTTGGGCCATACTATATCAATTTGATACCATGCTGGAGGCAGGGGCCAGGTACCGAGTAGCAAAGGCCAATCATGTGGGTGCTTCATGCCTACATAACTGATCCCCAGTAAAAACCCTGGACACCAAGGCTCAGGTGAGCTTCTGTGATTGGCAAAACTTCACAGGTGTCGTCACATATTATTGCTGGGAGGATTACGTTCTCTCCATATGACTCCACTGCGAGAGGAGAACTAGAAGCTCAGATCTGATATTTCCTAGACTCTGACCTAATGTATATTTTTCTTCTGCTTATTTTAATGTATATCCTTTCACTGTGATAAACCATAACTGTGAGTATAATGGCTTTTCTGAGTTCCATGAGTCCTTAGTGAGCCCTTAAACCTGAGGGTAGTCCTAGCTTTCCCCAGTACAGGTACTGTGCTAGGTGCTTTATTCATGCTATCTTATTTTAGTCTTTATCGCTGGTAAGCAATTAAACTGATAATTACAGAGGTTATATTCCAAGAGGATGCTGTGAAGCAGGTTCACACATCCAGTAAGTGTTCAACCAGAGTTTAAACCCAGGACTGCTGGATTTCAGAAAAATGGATGTTACTTGGGCTGGTAATTCCCAAACAGACCAAAGATACACATGGGACAAGTGCACTGCGCCCAGGCACTAATTACACCAATTCTTCTGGCCGGATTGTGTCATCTTTCTGTTAGAAGAAAACTCTAGGTATGAGAAAGAGAAAGAGAGGAGTGAACAGTGTATCAGAAATAAGACAACCTTCTTATCCTCAGTCACCACCTGCTGAATTATCTATAAATTCTTTCAGGGAATTAAAGGAGGTACACATCAGAAAGCCAGTGTCTCTCACAGACCAGTGTAGCTAGAAACAAGAAAGTAAAACAGACTGAGTATCAAGGAATCTCTTGCTGATTTTTTTCTATATTTTATATTAAAATATTTTTCAAGGGACAAAGCCTATCTGTGTGCACTGACACAGAAATGCCTCCAATATAGACTATTAGGAGGTAACAGAATGATGTATAGTATGTAGTACTAGGTAGAATTTGTATGACAAAGCAAATATAGATACACCTATATACATATACTTAGTATCTTTTATGTTTTATATAGATGACATATACATTATGTATTTCACCTGCGTATCTATCTATATATTCACGCCTCTCTCTCTGTTTCTATCATAGATACGTTTGCCTGTGTATGGAAGGAAACACAAAGAACAGGGAGGAACCATTGCCTCTGGGAAGGAGAACTGGGGTGTCAGGGGTTGTATTAGTTTTCCATTGTTGCTGTAACAAATTACCACACACTCAGTGGTTTAAAACAACATACATCATCTTACAGTTCTGGACGTCAGGGGTTTTAAAATGAGTCGACTGGGCCACATTCCTCCTGGAGGCTTAAGGGGATGACCCATTTCCTTGCCTTCCCCAACTTCCAGAAGCTTCCTACTTCCTTCACTGATGGCCCCGCACCCCTGCAACCTGTTTCTGTCCTCACATCCTCCTTCTCTCACTCTGAACCTCCCTTCTCCTTTCTGATTACCCTGGATCCACTTGATAATCCAGGATGATTTCCCCATCTCGGAGTCCTAAGATTAATCACAACTGCAAAGTTCCATTTGTCATTCCAGGTAGCATAGTCACAGCTTGCGGGGATTAGGACTTGGGCGTCTCTGGGGACTGTTATTCTGCCTCCCACAAGGGTAGGATGAAACTTCATCGTCACTGGATACAGGTGTACTTTTAAAATGTTTTGCCATGTGTAGTATTACCTGTCCAAAATTTAAAGGTATACTTACATTTGATAGAGAAATTCCCATATATGATTTTAAAACCCAAGCATTGCTATTATGAATATATAGGCAAAACATAACTGATGCATTCCACCTCTCCTTCTCAGAAGCAGCCATTTAACTAATTTCTTGTGTCTTCTGCATTTTCTGGAGAGGAAAGATGGGGGTGGGGAGGATACAGCCCTGAGTGGGAATGGGCACTGGGTGGGCTGCTGTAAAGCTTCTGCCTGGATTGAGACCTCCTTCTGGTTCCCTTTGGGGGCCTTGGTCATCCACACATTCAGCAAATGTATAATAGATTTTCCCTGAGTGTGGGCCAAACATCATATTGGATGCAGGGGTACAAACCAGGTTGTGTCCTCAGGTGGCCTAGGATCTAGGGGGAAGCAGGCAGCACCAAGGCACTGATGGCTAATCCGGAGGGTGTGTGGCCTTCACAGGCACGGTCCCACCTGCACCTCAGCCAGGCTGCACCTCTCTGTGCAGCTGGGCCCTGGGGGTGGGGCTGGGGAAGGAGAGAGCTTATTTGTTTGGCTGCCAGCCCCAGGAACACGCCGTACATCTTCCAGGAGGGCATCTGCCTTTCTGCTGTGTATTTACGCCTGCGCTAGTGTTCCAAGAAAATCCCACCATCAACCAAAGCATGATTTCCCTGGGAACCAGAGGGGCATGAGGCCGTCAGCACGTCTGATATAGGGACCTCCCTGGGCTGTTTTCTAAGCAGCCTACAGCCACAAGCAAGAAAGCACAGATGATGCACAGCTTTCTGGCTTTCTCTTCCTTCCTCTGGGGAACGTGGGGCTTGGGTGATTCATCTTAGTGCCTCACACTGGGCCGGGGGCCGAGGGCCTCCGAGGGAAGGAGAAGTCCCTCAGGGCAGTGAACAGCGGTTGTCAGATAAACCCTTGGGCTGCCACCATGCGCTGGGACTTTCAGAGGCTGATTTTTTTCATTCTTTTATCTGGCTGTATGCTTTGGATCTTTAAAAGCCCTAACTATTTCAAACACCCACAGAAGCCATAAGCCACAAAGGTCAGTAAATTTCAGACCAAAAAAAAAAAAAAAAGGCAAGGGAGAGGAAATGCACAGAGACTTAGATGCAGACACCCAAGAGACCCATGCCCCCAAGGAACAGCAAAAAAGACCTTTTCCTGAGAGACAGAAATGCCAGAGGTGTAGAGATGGACCCACACCTGAAAGGACTGGAATTGCCAGAAAGCAATGTAGTCAAGAGACAGAGACCCAGATACACAGAGATTCAGCAACACTGCTGTGCTCAGGTGTGCCAAGAGATGAGCAGGCAACCTGAGAGATGCAATGACCAGATCCCAGGCTGCAGAGTCACCTTGTCCTCATAACAAGAAAGAACTTTCCAGAATGGGGATATCCCCCACCTGTCCCTCTAAGTCAGACCTCCTACTTGCAGATCCTGGCAAGCAAGAAAGCAGTATTAACTACACACAAAGACTTCCATATGTACACAAGAAAGAGATGCATGCAGGAAACTGAAAGCTGTGTATTCACAGAACCAATTTTTCCAGGAAAGTTTTCCTCTCCTCAGTCACTTAGCAAAGAAGTGCTTTTAGAACTGCAATGACAAAGGCATAGACAAGCAAAGCAAAATCCTAATCTGTCAAACCCTTTTGTTTTATAGCTGAAAAAAATACATATACAAAGGCAAGGTAACCCAATAATGTCAAAAATACAGTATGGAAACCCTGGTGGAAGGGAGACATCTTTGGCCATGCCTTAGGGTCTCAGATGGAATGGATTTTGCCTCTCCATTGAAACAGCATCTTACTCTGCTGTGGAAAACAAAGCTGGGTCCCAGAATTCAAGCATCATTATCAAGTGAATTGGGAACTATAAATGGCACTTTTAAAGGTGATCATCATAATTTCCCTCTTTTAGATGGAGCATGAAAGAGGTTCCCCATCTAACACTCCTACAAGATCTTGGCACAAAAGGGATGAATACAGTACAACTTTGGTTCCTCGCCGGCATTTAAAAGCCCTGGTTTGAGAGTAGGTTTTATTAAATATTGTAATCAGTTCAATGTTGCCTGTTGAAACATCTGCTTTAATGGGCTTGTTAAATTTAGATTATATTAAAAAGAAAGAGAGAGAGAGAGACATTCCCCTGTTTCTGAACTCTTGGGCTGCCAAATTCTGATTGGGTATGTGTTGAAGAAATAGCTTGCAACTGTGATAATTACCCAGATTGTGGGAAGAAGGGGATGATATTTCAAGATGATACCAGAGGACGTTTTGTTCGGTAAACACTAAACACACTCTCCAGATCAAAGCTTCTTTATTTTGGGAAGAGCATCATAAACCTTCCTTCCTTCTTCCTTTCTTCTTCCCTTCCTTCTTTTCCTGAATAGTATTTTAAATTAATTTTAATTAGATGAGTAACACAGGATATTTGTCTCTGTTTGGTGTTGCCATACCAGAATGCCTGAGGCTAGGTAATTTACAAAGGATAAAGGTGTATTTGGCTTAGGATTCTGGTGGTTGGAAGGTTCAAGTTTGGGCGGCTGCCTCTAGTGAGGGTCTTAGGCTTCTTCCACTCATGGTGGGAAGCGGATGTAGAAGGGGAGTGGGCGTGTACAAAGAGATCACCCGGCAAGACAGGAAGCAAGAGGCAGAAACCAAGGAAGATAGAGTCTTATTTAACAATCTGCTCTTGTGGGAACTAATCCATTCCCAAGAGAGGGAAAACTCACTCACTCCACAAGTGAGGGCATTAATCTATTCATGAAGGATCTGAACACCTGCCACGAGGTCCCACCTCCCAACACTGTCTCATTGGTGATCAAATTTCAACATGACTTTTGGTGGGGACAAACCATATCCAAACCATAACAATAGTAATAGCTATCATTTATTGATGGCTTACTATGTGCTAGGCATTGTTCTAAATATCAACCTGCATTAACACTTTAAATCTTCTCGATGCCCTCTGAGGTGGTATTATTATTAGTGAAGCACAGAGAGATTAAGCAATGGGCCCAAGGACACACAGCTAGTAAATGGCCAGGATTCAAACTCAGTTGTCTAACCCTAAAGATCATGTACCTACTTCACTGCTATGTCACACTGCACAGATATTCTTTCTCCTGTAGAGCCAGAGTTTTTCCATATAAAGCTAAAACTCCTCTGATCAACCTAATCCCTGTCTCCTTCTCCCTATACCCAAAGTTAGCTGTTACATCAGCTTGGGAAGGATTCATCATCCATCACATGTATGAAAATAAATAGGATCACTGTGTGTCTTAAATCAATGGTATCATTCTTGTAATTATTTTTCCATTCAAAAATATTCCATTTCATGCCTATATAATATTCTATTCTATTTTATTCAGCTATTCATTTTTTGACAGATAAGTTTTATCTATTTTTAACTGTTTACTAAAGTAAATGATGCTGCAGTATATATGCAAGTGTGTCTTTAGGGAAGATAGCAAAAATGGAATTACTTAGCTAATTTTTGTTTTTAACAGACATTTCCAATTTAATGTTCATAATGGAAGTACCTGAAAGTTGCTATTTCTTCAGTCTCTCCATCACTTTTTGTAATTAAACTTAAAAAAATAAAAAATGTCTGCCAGCCTTATGGGTAAAAAAATATATATCTGAGTGCTTCTCTTTAGTCTGCTTTAAGAGTTACCCACCTTGGCCCCTGGCTTTGCAGTTTTCAGTTCCACACAGCTGGGCCTATTAAAGTCCAAGTTCAGGTTTTCCTTGGTTTTCAGGCAAATTTAAATAAAACAGGATGCTAATGTTTGTTCTCCACTTTGAGACTGGCAAAATCAGAGGCCAAGTTGCAGCTGTTGAGATTTCTAGGCTATGAGACTCCCTCCCCCAAAGCAAAATTAAAACTTTACCCTTGTTGGCTTGTACATTAATTTCAATATCCAGCCCTCGATTTGACAAATAATTAATGAGAATTTTCTATGTGTAGACACAGCGCCAGGTGCTGGAGACACAAGGATGAGCAAGATAAATGCTGTTCCCATCCTCACAGAGTTTCATACACCTGCGGATTGGATATATCCAGTTCATAGAATCAAACATCCACTTTGGTCTGCTCTACTTTGTACTGTTACCTGCTGACCTCCCATGAACTGCACCTTGAATTCAAGGCCGTGTGTTTGGGTCCCTGTTGCTTTGCAAAGCACCCTGTTCCTATCTCTGAAGGTTGGATGCTACCTCCAATCTCAACCCCTATTGTGAGACTTCTACAGGATATATATGAATATTTTAGAAATACTCAAAGTCTGAATTCCTTATTATTATGCCTGATCTGTTAAAATAGTTCAAGATAGACTGGTCCTAAACCTTGAAATGAAATATCCATTATTTCTTCCAGGAGACAATTCTTCATGAGTCTCTTGCATTTCTGCATATCTTGAGAGCAGATGAACGGACTGACTTTGTTCTGGACGGTCTGTTCAAGGATGTTTGTATAGTGATTAGCCTTGAAAGGTAGAAACAATGTCTCACTCCAGAGCATAGGCCTTGGAAAATAGAGATGGTATGGTATAATGAAATATATATTTGGTCATTATCTCTGGTTCCTGACAAAGAGCTTCTAAAACATTTGGAATTTCCTATGTGATATGGGCATCTTTTGTTATTGATAGCAAGGCTCTTTCAACCATACTTCAGTTTATGCTAATGAGGTGACTCTAGGTGGGACCCCTAGACAGTTTAAGAATGGGGCCTGGTTACCAGAGGAACAAGCCATGTGTTTAGAGAATTGGAACTTTAAGCCCCACCCCTGATCTCCAGGGAGTGAAGAGGAACTGGAGATCAAGTTCAACCATCAATATCCAATGACTTAATCAATTCTACCTGCATAATGGAACCTCCATAAAAACCCCTAAACAACAGGTTTTGGGGAGCATCTGAAGTGGGGAATAATCTTATGAAATGCAGCCCTTACCTTGTGGGGTTTGTACTAACGACAGATAGTGTTAGAAATGAGTCGAATTTTTGGACACCCAGTTGGTGTCAGAGAATCAGAGAAATGGAGACTTGGTCAGAAGATATCCAGAAAGATCCTGAGGGATAGCCTCCCTCTGGAGCAATGAGTGGGTCTGCTTACTGCTTGCTATAAAAGATTCGGATTTCCTAAGCTCAGGGTTCCTCTCCTGTAATGCACCCTCTTGCATGTGCAGATGCCACTTGGCTCTCTCTGCATCATCCTGTGGATGTTGGAGAGAGAACCACGACACACGCTGGTGCTCAGATTGCAGCTATTGCCATGTGTAATGCACTTTCCTTCATTTCTGTGTCTTCTTCCAGCAACAGTGAAACTCTGGCAGGTTAACTGGCCAGCTTGCAAATGGGGAAGTATCTCAGACATTTCACAGTTCTCGATATATTTATTTATCTCTTCAATAAAATATTTATTGACAGTCTACTGTATGTCAGATACTAGGGACACAGAGATAAACCAAACAGGTAGGTCCCTGCTCTTGTGGAGTTTCCAGGCAGTGAAGAAGGCATGTAAAAGAGAGGCACTTACAAGTTGTGGAATTTGGGGGTAAGGAATAAATGCCATGCAATAGTAGAGAACAACAGGTCTACTAGGATAGTGGGGTGAGATACGGCCTGTCCGTAAAGGTGACCATGTAGGTGACAATCGAGAGACGAGATGGTGCCAGTCGTTCAAATGCTCAGAGAAACACAAGTGCAGAGGCCCAGTACTTTCCACAAACCGAAAGGTGACACAAGGGACCACAGTGGAGCAGGGCAAGTGAGAGTGGCATGCGGTGAGGTCAGAGAAGCAGCAGAAAATACAGGTCTTTGAGATCACAGTATGGAGGCTGTATTTTATTCAAAGTGAAAATGGAAATCGTAGAAGAATTGGAGTAGCAGGAAGTAGGGAGGGACAGGATCTGATTTACATCTCGTAACAATCCCTCTGACACCCAGGTAAAGAAAGGAACAAGGATGCCTCTCCTAGGACCCTGTGTCTGGACCACCCACTGCCTTCTCTAAGACCAGTCATAACTTTCCCTCCTCCCCCATCCCCCTGCCCTGCGGGCGTTTCTGACCAGCCTTGGCTGGCTCTCACCTTCTCACTGCCCCTGGGTTGCCGAGCAACCCACAATGCCTCTCACCTCAGTGCGCAGGGGACAATGGATTCCCAGCTTAGGGCTTCAGAAGGGCACATTGTTCAACAGGGGGGAAAAAAGACATGCAGCAGACAAAGAGAAGATAGACCTTTTGTCCAGGTGGGCTCACAAAACCACCTGCAATAATACTAGCCCAAAGAAAGAGCAGAAATCAACGTTACAGACATGTCTGATGGAACAAGACAGTGGGACATATTGCAAACAGAATGTGACAATGGAATGCCCACCAAGAAAAAATGGTCTACTAAATGGTGGCATACACAGATTATAAAGAGACATTATGTTGCTAAGTGAGAAGGTCAAATTGCAAAGCACTGTGTATAATGTGATCCATTTGGAGCAAACATTGATGATTTAAAAATCGTCTGTGTTTATGTGTCTGCATATATATAACCATGGAGATCCGTGTGTGAGGTTACCTTGTTAAACCTTGTTGGAAAGATGACTTCTAACCCTGACTGAATATTAGAATCAACTGGGAAAATTTTTTCCCCATAGCTCCCATGAAGGTTAATACTGGCAGCATTTTTCAATATTTTCAATACAGTTTTTGTTTTGAAATAATTTTAGATTGCAGGAAAGATTTTTACAAAGCTAGTAAAGACCATCCTGTATGTCCTTCTTAATGTTTCCACTATTATTAATATCTGGTATTATTATAGTATATTTGTCCAAACTAAGGAACCGACATTGGTGCGATACTATTAACTAACTCCGTTTTTTTTTGTTTGTTTGTTTGTTTTTTTACTAATGTCCTTTGTCTGTTCCAGGATTCAATTCATGATACTACATTGCTTTTAGTCATTAGGTCTCCTTGGTCACCTCTGGTCTGTGACAATTTCTCAGTCTTCTCTTAATTTCCTGACATTGAAAGTTTTGAAGAGTACTGGTCAGGAATTTTGTCAGATGTCACTCAGTTTGAGTTTGTCTGATGTTTATATATGATTAGACTGAGGTTATGGGTTTCGGGAAGAACAGCAGAGGTGATGTGTCCTTTTCATCACATCTAATCAGGGGGAATCGGCTACCAACAGTCACTGGTGACATTAACCTTACTCAGTTGGTTAAGGTGTTGTCTACTAAGTCTCTCAACTGTTAAGTTATTATTTTTCCTTCCCTTTTTCACAGTCTGTTCTTTAGAAGTGAGTTACTAAGCCCAGCCTACATTTGAAGAACAGGGGCTTAACTCCATCTCCTGAATGGGGGAGTGTATATTTGTGTGTGTGTGTGTGTACATATATATATATTAAAAATTTGGAATTCTTCTGTAAGGAAGATTTATCTCATCTCTCCCATTTATTTGTTTATTCAATTATTTATTTACATCAGTATGAACTTGTATATTTATTTTATACTTTGGGTTATAGTCCAGTACCACATTATTTATTTTGTTTCTCAAACTGTTTTAACCTTGACCACCAGTATTTCTTTCAGGTTGGCTCCTGGGTCCCTCTGGCATGCCTCTAGCCTTTCTTTAGCACTTTCTTACTTTCTAGCACCATAAAATACTCAAATATCATTTTTTTTAAATTTCCTGCCCCAGCCTTAGAATCAGTCATTTGTCCAAATAGAGTGATATTTAAAAACCAAATATATATATATATATGTGTGTATATATATATAGTTTAAATTAAACATTAATTCACACTGATGTCTCCAACTCTAGTCCAATACTCCAGGATTCATTCTCCCTTTCCCTTGTTGCTTGTTTGTAGTTTCTGACAGTAAATAATTGGTCTCCCACTATCTACCACTCACTTATTTGTTCACCTCTAGTGTAGATGTTAAGTTCTTTGAGAAGTGCTAAAGGTATATACCGCCCCCATTCGGTGTGAATATACCCGTCGCCTTCTCCCCCCATCCCCAACCTGCCCAATACCTGACGAATGTTACTACCATGTGTGCACATAAGTGTTGGTCACTTAATACCAATTATATTGTTTTCATTCTCAGGCTCAATGATGCAGGCTCTCCTTCAAAAGGCAAGATGAATACAACAGATCCTCTTCCCATGAGGTCAGGTTCAGTCCTAGTGAGGAAAGAAGACCTGCTTGCCTTGCAACAGCAAAATACTCTTTGTTCCTTTGTTTTGCTTTGGTGCTTTATTCTATTTGAGTCACAAGCCTATGCATGTACCCATTCTTGAACCAGGGATGTGAAATACATTGATTGACTTAGATTGAGCTTCTGTGCCAATTCCTGAAGCTGGGTCAAAAAGTGGGAGAGGAGAAATATTCTCAAATGAAAACAAGGGCTGGCTTGTTCCACTAGAAGTTGGAATAGTTTCTGGGGAGGCAAACAGCAGATATCTACTTCATTAACCTTCTTCCTATAAGGTGTTTGCAGAAAAGTCCTTAGAGATTTAATAGTGGAATGGCCCCCACTTTATAAATGAATAAAACAGGTAGGCTTCAAGGGTCTTGAGACAAACAACAACTATAGTTAATAGCGGGGACAGAACACTAACCAAAGTTTAGCTTTCAAGTTTTAGAAGATGGAATCCAAATTTTCAATATTTAACGAGACAGATGACATTCATACTGGACTCAAGGAAAAGTGAAAATATTTTCTTCACACATACTTTGAGTCATTTTGTTTCACACCCAGCATTTATTTTTAAATCTTACTTGAATGCAAAACAACCACCTGTGGTGCTTGTGAGAAATATAGACTCTTGGGTTACTCTCCCATTGATTAAAACTTATAATGCCTGGAGGACAGCCAAGGAACCTGCCATTCTTATTATTGGGCAAATTCATAGAATGTTGCATATGCCAGTAGTCCACAGCCCTAGCTGCACATTAGAATAACCTGAAGAGCTTTTAAAGGTCTCAGTGCCTGGTCTCTTAACCCAGATCCCTCAGAACTTACTGAGGGTAGGACTTGGACCTATTTTTTTTTAAGTTTCCAGATGATTCAAATGCATATCCCAGTTTGAGTATCCCTGCATTATAGAGCACAACAGCTGGTTTGGAGGAATTCGATAAGCACAGAAGCTTGGACCCTGTTCTGCTTTAACAAGCCTGAGCCTCTGTATTCTTCATAAGCATTCTAGGTGATTGTTACACCAACTTAACTTTGAGGAACACTGCTCCAGAGCCTTACCAAAGTGTGGTCCTCAACTAGCAGCATCAACATTATTTGGAAACTTCTTAGAAATACAGCATCTCAGGGCCCAACCCAGACCTACTGAATCAGTGATTTGGATGCACATTAAAATTTGAGAATCTGTGCTATAGCCTCACTTTTCTCATTCCTAGTAGCAATGTAAGCCCCTCTGGGGAGATGTTAAAAAATATCAATGCACAAGCCCCACTGCAAGATACTCTGATTAATTAGGTGGGATTTGGGGTGGGATCTCTTTATTAGCAATTTTTAAAAAGGTCCCCATGTGATTGCAACATGCAAGGCAAGACTGAGAACCACTGTTACAGGAATGCTATTCAATGGGCTGTTCAATGTATGCTATTCAATGGGCTCAGGTTAAATATCAGCTGCAACATTTAGTAGCCCTATGACTTTGGATAAGTTATATAACTTCATACCTTTAGCCTCCTAATCTGTAAAATAGACACATATCGAAACTACTATGATATTTCTAAGCAAATCTTGCAAATGGAGCTCCTGATGTGTTCCCTGCCTTATGTCTCAGTCGCTGGGAAGGACCATTCTGCATGTCGATGTTAAGAAACACCTGCAGCCAAACAAAGCTGAGGAAATAAGGAGCTAAAACTAATTTTTTATTAAGTGAAACACTGGCCAAGAGGATTACACTTTCTATTCCTGGATCCTGCCTGCTCCCTACTCTAATAACCCCAGGTTTCTAAATGAGATCCCAGGAAGGCTGTTTTCTCTCCCAGATGCTGTAGCTGTTTAAACACCCCTTTTTCCTCCCGTAGGTAAATCAAATGGTGCTTTATGCAACAGTGAGCTTGGCTGCCAGCTTAGAGGGAGATGCTGTTCTTCTGTGAACTCTTCCTGAGTCTTCATCCTCATTAGGTGGGCACGATGATGAGGCTGACTGGAGAAAGCCTAATAGGCAAGGAAAGATCTTGGCTTTCAAGCTAGATTGTCAATAGGCATGTTTGATTCGGCTGCATTTCTGACCTAATCAGCTGCCAGCGGTCTCTCCGCTGAGTTCCCTCAGGGCATCAGAGCAAACTATATTCTGCAATCTAACAGCTTAAACCAGCTCCGATCTCAAGAAGCATGGGCCTGAAGGAAAAAAAAGAATGTTGGATGATGCTTGTATATGCAGAGAGGAATCTTTCTGATGACGGCAAGTGTGTTTGCTCAGTGTGTGAACCTCGCTTGAAATCAGACCAGAGCCTCCGTTGGCAGTGCCCGAGTGATGTTTGTGAGAACAGGTGCATCTAAATTCAAATTAAATCCTCAGGTCACTCAGCATTCAGTTGTTTTTACTTTTTTTTTTTTTAACTGGAGAACTCTCATTGGAGAACTTTTGCCAAAGCATTGCAAGAAAGAGAGCATGAACTTATTATCTGTGTGTGTCTCGCTCCGTCAGCTTCAGCCCTGGTTAAATATCTGCCTCCATCTTGAAGACGTCCTGGCCCTTGCTATATTTGACTTAGGCACAGAAGGGAGCATGTCAAATATTTTTGTATCACTAAGGATGCTTTCAAGTGCAATTTACTGAAAGCCTAAGCAAACTGGATCAAATATGTACAGAATTTACAGGCTTACGTAACAAAAAGAAGTCCAAAGTCATTAGGTTTCAGGCTTGGTTCTTGATTAGGATTCTTTTTCAATTTCTGTCCTCCTCTAGGCTTGCCCTCCTGGCTTTGTCATCACAGTAGCCAAATAGTTGATGTAAGTCTAGATTTCCTGTCTGCACAAGCCCTATCAGTGTCTGAGAAAGCTTCTCTTTTCCCTACTACTCTACTATTTAAAAAAAAAAAAGTCCCAAGCTTCACTCTGATTGGTATAACTTATTTTGCCTGCCTAACTCTAAGCCAATCATGTTCAAGGGGCATGACCTTATGCTAATTAACCTGACAGTAGAGTCAATTCCACCCAAACTGCATAGTTACTTCTCAAAAAGCAAATGGATATTGGAGAAAATGCCAACTCTTCCTGTGTAGTTACTTCTTTCTTTCAAGCCCTTAATGGAATATATATTTTTTTTAAATAAGAGGGAACTTGGGTGTGTACAAGCTAGATTCTGAAACCAGTTCAATATTGGCTTTGGCAATACCTTAGGATCCCTTCTCAAAGTGAGCCCATGGAAACCCTGGTGAATTCCTGAGAATTATGTAATGCTGGCACAAAGCTATTTTAAAATATAGGAGGCTTGCTTTTCTGGCCACTGGAAGCCTTCTGACAGAGTTGGGGGTTGGTGACTCCCTGGATTTCTGTATTCACTGAGTATATTAGTTACTGGCTCACAATCTTTCTTCCCATCCCAACTCTTCTTATTGTTCTTGGTGACTTAAAAGTCCTGCATGTGACTGTCCATTTATTCTACCATATTCTACCTCACCTCCATCACCCACTTCAGTGTTTATATCCTAAACTTGGCACCACTGATAATTTTACCTCTTCTCTACTTCTAACATATATTTCAAACAACTCAGCCTTAGACTACCACTTAATATTCTTGCTCAATCATTCCATGACCTTCACTGCAATAATTCTTTATCTTCATGATCTTCCAGTCCATTGGTTGTCTCACCTTTCCATTATTCATTAATCTCCTATTTTTCTCTTGCCTCTTTAACCAGCTTAGATTTCATGACCCATTTTTATAATGACTCCCTTAAAAACATCTTAAATCCCTTTCCTCTCTCTTCTTTCATCTTGTTCAGACGGCTAGCTAAACACCAGTGAAGAAAAATCAAATAAGCAGATCTACTGCTTTCACTTAAAATTCATGACCACAGACCTCACATGAACACTGGATACTGCTCTTCCATCTGATGGTGCTTCTCCCGTAAGACTACCTCCTGTTCCCTAGAAGGCGATTCCATCGCTCTTCTCTCTTCGAACCTCGCGTTTCTGCTCCCCACACCTCTCATTCTTTGATCTGGCTTTACATATGTTGGGAAGATAGAAGTCATTGGAGGAAATTCTTCATTACGTCACCCCAAATCTACCCATAACTGTCCTCCTCTCTTTTGTAGACTTTGCTTCTCTTAAGGAGGATGGAGAGAAGAGGGGGAAATGGGAGTTAGTGTTTAATGGATACAGAGTATCTTTTCTGGAGGCTGAAAAATTCCTGAAGATGGCTGGTGCTACTAGTAGCTGTACGACAACGTGAATGGACTTGCTAGTGCTGAACTGTATACACTTTAAAATGGTAATGTTGATGTTATGTATATTTTACCATGATAAAAATATGTATTATAATTAAAAAAGGAAAAGTAGTAACTTTATAGTAGAGAAGCCATCACAAAACATAAAGAAGTGGAGGAGATATCCTTCCTTCATCTTTAGGCCAATCCTTTACATTCCGGATTTCATCGACTCTTGTTTCATCGAAGACCCTGCTCCTTGAGTTAGTCCCCATGTGCTGACCGTTCTCTGCTGCCTCTGCCCCACATCTATTCTCTCACTCTCTTTGTGTGCTGGGAGGTTGGCAGCTATCGAATGCATCTTTTAATGTCCCTCAGGTTTGGCCACCTGGGAGCACAGGACACCATGGAGTGTGATCAGGAAGATGGGAGTATCTGTGTTTACATTCTGAATTATTGCTGGACCACAGATCTGGCAAGAGCCATTTTCCTCTATAGTCCCAGCTTCTGTGGAACAGCCCCTACTGTTTTGGGCTTCTACTTTCATTGTCCCCTCCCCCTCTCCCTTCCAGATGCATGTGTGGTCATGCCTTTCTTTCATTGCTATCCCTGGGTGCTTCGCCTGCCCTCACCTTCACAAGTGGTCCTTACATTTACCCCTTGGGGGTCCAAAGTGTTTCTTGCCAGAACTCTGAAAGATATTTCCCCATTCTCCATCATCATCCTCTCCAACCCCATAGAACCAACAGCAAACATGCATGTTCTACTAATGTCCACAAAATAAGAAAATGTGTAAACACTGCTCGGTATACAATGGGTGAACTGGTAAAACTCCACTAAGAATAATCAAAAAAGATGAATAAAATACAGAAAGAAATTCTCGTGTATTTGAGGGCAGAAGAGAGCCCCCAAGAGAAGCCAGGACTTGACAAACTAAGGTCCCAGAGAGACAGGAACTTTTTGAGAGAAGCTTAGTTTTCTGCACTCAGTTATCCCTGGAGGTATTTGAAGTGTTATAAGAGCATAAGAGAAGAGATCAAGGACTGGATTAGAAAGTGACAGCTAAACAGACCTCTTGCAGTCTCCTGGGGCTAGATAAAGAAAACTGGGGTTGAAAGTTACCAAAGCAATCAGAATCTGAGGGGCCAAGGTGCCCCAGTGAGAAGGAAAGCTCAGAGAAGTAAGCCTGGAACTCTAGGCTGCTTTTCTCCCAGAGGCATTTGCCAATCCATAAGCATTACAAGGCAAGATTAAGAAATTGAGCATAAATTTCTGTTCAGAGGCCGAGGACCTAAGCAGAGATTTTGACAGACTCACAGTGCTGCAAAATAAAAATTGGAATTCAGGGCCCTGAAAGCATTCAGGAGTCTCCAGTAGGGACTCCTGAAGGGCCATACCCTAGGATTAAAAGTAAAATAGCAATAGAACCTTACTTGTCTGAAACCCAGTCCTAAATTAGTTCAATGCCTGATGGAATTAAGGTGATCTACCACAATCTAACTGCTAAAATAAATACACTGGAGAACAATGTCACCATATAGAGACACAACATCTTTTTATATGCAATGTCCAGCATGCGATGAAAGATTATTAGGCATATGAAGAAATGAAACCAAGAAGAACCCTAGTAGAAACAGACTTACAGGTGATTCGGATACTGGAGATGGGACACAGTCTTTAACACTGATCAGCATATTTTGTCAAATAGAAGACAGGGTGAAGAATTTTTCCAGAGAACTGGAATCTATTTTAAAAAGTATCAAATCAAAAATTGAAAAATGAAAAATAAAACACCAAAGTTTAAGAACTCAGTGGATGAGTTTAATAACAAATTAGAGCTCACCAAAGAGAAAAATCACTGAACTCACAAAAAGAACACTATGAAAAATAATTCATGGTGTATTAGGAAGAGACAAAAAGTTTGAAACTTAAAAAAGAGCATGAGACATGAAAAAAATGAAATGATTTAATGTTTGTGTAATTGGATTTTCATAAGGACAGGAAATATATATATGTGTGATATATATACATATGCACACATATATGTGTATGTGTGTAAAGAGCTATAGAGAGGCAGAGAAGAGAGAGAGAAACAAAGAGAGAATGGAATAAAGATAACTATTTGAAAAATTAATGAAGATTTTCCCAAAATACATAAAAGCCATAGATTTAAGGCTCACTACAAACTCCAAGTGGGATAAAGACAAACAAACAATTACTCATGTAAACACATTGTAGAAAACTTCTAACAACCAAATACAAAAAGAAAATTATAAAAATCAACTGTAATATGGGATGGGTGTGTGAGAAGGTGGGTAGATTACATTCAAAGGAGTAACAATAAAAATGATGGCCCAATTCCCAACTGAAATGATGGAATCTGAAAGATAATGTAATGATTTCTTGCAAGTGCTGAAAGAAAATAATTTTAATCTTCGTGGAAATATTCTTCAAAAATGAAGGTAAAATAAAGACATCAAACAAAAAAAAACCTGAAAGTTCATCTCTAGAACAGATTACGCCAGTGACTGCAGGGTGTACAAGGAAGGCTTCTGAGATGCTGGTAATATTCATTCTGTTATGATCTTGAGTGGTGGTTACAAAGATCTGTCCTTTCTACATAAAATGTTTGATCTGTACACCTCTGATTTATGCTCTCTTCTCTATATGTTATATACTTTAACAAATTATTTAATTTTAAATACACAACTTCCTTCTTGTAAAATCTTATTTTTTTACTCCACTTGATAGTAAAATTTCTTAAAAGGATTGTCTATTCTTGATAGATCAACTTCATGTCTTATTTTCTTTCACTTTATCTCAATCTAGTTTCTTTTTCCTTTTATAATATTTTAATTGGCACATTTTAATTGTACATATTTTGGGGATACAATTTGATGTTTTGGTACACACAAATGTTGCATAGTGATCAAATCAGAGTATTTAGTGTGACCATCACCTCATGTATTTACCATATCTTTGTGGTGAGGACATTCAAAAGTCTTTCTTCCAGCTATTTTGTAATATAAAATACCTAACCAATAACCATCATCACCCACCTGTGCAATAGAACACCAGAACTTATTCCTCCTATGTAATTGTAACTTTGTATCTTTTAACCAACCTGCCCCCAATCCTTCCCCCAATTCCACCTCCTCCATCTCTGGTAATCACTTTTCTACTCTCTGATTCAATGAGATCAACTCTTCTTTTTTAGTTAGATTCTACATAGGAGTGAGAGCATGCCTCTCACCATATACAAAAAATCAACTTAAAAATGGATTAAATATTTAAATTTAAAATCTGAAATCATGAAACTACTAGAAGAAAATGGGAGAAATGCTTTACAACACTAGGCTAAGGAAGTAGGTTTAAAATAAGATCTCAAAAACATAGGCAACAAACTCAAAAATAAACAAATGGGACTACAACAAACTAAAAAGCTTTTGCACGACATAGGAAATAATTACCAGAATGAAGAGATAGCCTACAGAGTGGCAGAAAATATGTACAAACTATACATTTGACAAGAGGTTAACATGCAGAATATACAGGGAACTGAAACAACTCAACAGCAAAAAACTAAATAACTCAATTTAAAAATGAGTAAATGACCTTAATAGACATTTCTCAAAAAAAGATGTTCAATTGGCCTACAGTTACATGAAAAAATGCTGGATATCACTAATTACTGGAGGAATGCAAATCAGCCTAGTTTCTTTCTCTATAACTTCATTGATACTGTTTGAAACCATCATTGCCCTCCCTAACAATGTTGCAAAATGCAGGGACCACACGGGTCCCCATTTTACTTTGCATTTCAGGAAAATTTGACACAATTTACCTTCTTCTCAAGATATGTTTCTCTCTGAGCTGTTTTGATACCACATTCTTCTAGTTTTTCTTTCATCTCACTGGCTGCTTCTTTTCAGATTTCTTTATGCACTCACACTCCTCTGCTTGACTTCTAAATGTTGGAGGACCATGGAATCTTGTCCAGATATTCATGACATTCCTAATTCAAACTCTCCTCTGCATTCATGTCTCCAGTTCAGACTTAAAAGTTGAATTCTAGACACATAGGTTTAGTTGTCTATATCAGGGGTCAACACACATTTTCGATAAAAGGCCAGACAATAAATATTATATCTTGGCCTTTGTGAGCCATATGGTCTCCATCACAGATACTCAGCTCAGTTTTTATAGCATGAAAGCAGCCATCAACAATACATAAATGAATGAACATGGCTATATTCCAATAAAACTTTTTTTATAAAAATAGGTGGCAAACAATATTTTGCCCAAGGACTATAGTTTGTTGTTCCCTGGTCTATATAATACTCATTTTTGAATCTCTAATAGGTTTTTTTATATTAATAAGTTTGAAAGATTCCTTCTTGTGATGGTAAATTTTATGTGTCAACTTGGCTAGGCCACAGTACTCAGATATTGGGCCAAACATCATTAATCTAGATGTTTCTGTGTAGTGAAGGTATTTTTAAAGATGAGATTAACATTTAAATCAGTAGGCTTTGAGTAAAGCAGATTTCCCTCTATAAGATGGGTGGGCCTCATCCAGTCAGTTGAGGCTTTTAATAGAAAAATAGACCTACTTCCCTGGACAAGGAGAGAACTTAGCCAGCAGACTGACTGCCTTCGGATTCAAACTTAGACATTTCCCTGGGTTTTCAGGCTGCTGGTCTACTTTGAAGAATTTGGAATTGTTAGCCTTCACAGTTGTGTGAGGCAGTTCTTTAAAATAAATCTCTCTCTCTCTCTACACACGCGCGCACACACACACACACACGCACACACACACTTGGTTCTGTGTATCTGGAGAACTTTTACTAATACACTTCCCAGTCACCAGGCTGTAGGCTTTTCTACAACTCCATCATCATTATGATTCAAGCCATCATTATTTTCCACCTATATAACTTTGATATCCAACTAATTAATATCCTTTTAATCTCTTCTCCCCAGAGAAGTCATAGTGATCTTTGTAAGCACAAGATCAAGTCCCTCCTCCTGCTGAAAACTACTCAAATTAAACCCAGACGTCCCACTGAGACTTGCTAACATGTGGAAGGGAAGATATAAGACATTGAAGTGTGCTCTTCCTCCTAAATCGAACAGCTATTCTTTGGCTCCAAGGTACACAACAATGAGGGTCCATTGTTGCCAGATCTTTTGTTTTCTTTTTTAAATAAAGTCCAGACATCCAGAGTTCTTTGGTCTTTATAATTTCTCAAACTTCTTATCAGAGTTTTTGCAGCTCTTTTAGATTTTGCTTTTCTCTGCACCTTTCTACATTCCTTTCTCCCACACCACTATGTGCACTTCACCCTCCAGTCTCAGTTGTCTATCTGTGATTTTCCATCTGCATCATCCTGTCTCCCATCCCCAAGCCTTGGTACCTGTTGCTCTTGGGACTCAGGCTTCCCTCCATTTCCCATTCTTTGTTCCTCTGCTAATGCTTTCTCTTCCATACCATTTATTCCATGAAGACTTTCTTGACCTCACCACTTCAAGTTGAATTAGTTGCCCCTCCCTGGGGCTACTGAACTCCCTTACGCATCCCATGAGAGCTGGTACTCACGCTGCATTTCAATTGTCTATGCCAGTAGACTGTGGACAAACTGCTCAAGTACAGACATAGTTATCTTTGATTCCTTTGTGTTCAGTACAGGAGTGGCCATGAAAGAGACTGAGCCCTGCTCCTGAGTTTTGACTGGTTAAACTGATTAAAATAGCATCTATTTCCCTGAAGCCACTGTCGCTATCCAAGGTGCTGGCCACCTTGCCCTGTCTGGCTCCAGCCAGCCTTCCTGGTGGGAGTGGGAGTGTGGTCTCCTGCTCCTTGTACTGAGTTACTAGATGAGGCTGCCTGCTCACTTAACCTCTATTTTACTAGAGTCTACAGCCATCTCAGACTGTCAGAATTAAGTTTATGCTTTAATACAAGGTCTCAGTTACGTATTTGCACCTCTGGAGTTGGTGTATGCAGCCAGACTGAGTTTCTCAGAATCTCTTCTGACCTTGAGGGTAAGCCCCTGTCCCATTTCAGTCAGGGCACTCCCCAGACCACCCACCCACTTCATGCATAAACCGTATGCCAACCCTCACACCTTTCTCCACTTGTCTTGATATAGGATACCTATTCTCACCCCTGAGAATGTCTGAGAAATAGTTCCTCGATTCTTTTTCTACTGGGGGAGGGTCTTTGAATGGGGGAAATTTCAGGTTAAAAGCACAGACTCTACATTTCCTCAGACCTAAGTTTAAACCCCAGCTTTATTAATGACCAGATATACAAATTTGAGCCTCTGAATCTCAGTTTCCTCATCTCTTAAATAGGAAGAATAATACATGCCTCATAGGGTTATTAAGAACATTGAAGCTAATGCGCTTAAAAGCACTTAGTTCATAAGCTTTTACATTTTTTTAAAGTATTAATAAGTAACAGTGCAGCCATGGTTTCCTTCATTGTCCCAGTCTGAGCTGGGCCTGCCTCTGCCCCTGTGGAACATTCCCTACCTTCTCCTACTCTCTCCTGACAGATGCTTTTGCTGCTAATAACTCCAGCCTGTGATCTCACAGTTCACCACAGCAGCTGGCTCAGAGTGGAGAAAACACATGAATCAGCCAGGATGAGAGGAGGAGGAGGCTGAAGACAGAGGTTCCAACTACCTAGGCGACAAGGAACAGAAGAGAGAAAAAACAGGAGATTTTAGTAAAATTGGTGGGGGGAGCTGCTTTCCTGCCAAGTGAGATGGGTTTAAACTTCTCCCTGTAATTGCCACCTGATTCACTGGGGTTAGGCTAATTGCTTCTAGGAGGGGCAGCTGATCAGGGATTTGGCAACCAAAAGGGAAAACTGCAAATAAGATCTGTCATGTGATGTTCAGGCTGAAGAAGGAAGGAGAGAAAAATGGAGGAAGAGTGATAAAAAAGGAGGAACAAAGGGAAGGACATCCCAGCAGTCTTCCTGTCCCATTGGCCTTCCTAATATGCTTGGAAGCGGGCTTCACAAGACTCACGCAATTAAGAATTACTTTCATTAAATTTGGTGTTCATGAAGATAAGTTCAATTCCACAATGTGACATTCAAGGCCATTTAAAATATAGTCCCTTCTGAACCTTCCCTCCCCATCTCTGGCCACTTCATCCCAACATGTACATAGAAACAGGTAGTATCATATTAATAAAATGTTTATTGAGTGTTTGATAAGTGCTAGGTTCTATATCTGCATGTAGTCTTCTCAACAACCCTGGCATAGGTCCTAATATTACCCTTATTTTTTCTACAATAAACCCGAGGCTTAGCAATATATTGCATTATTTTCTGGAGTCACGGATTTAGCATGACATTGGAGCCATGCATTCTGATAACAAAAAATGAGATGATGATTGCTCAATGGCTTTTTCTTTTTTAAAAAAAGTTATGTTTAAATGTATGTAGATGTCACTTAATATGTGTCAGGTTTTGCCATAGGCACCAGCGATGCAGCGGTGAACAGCACAAACGTAGAGAGATTATATTATACAACTCTTCAAGATCAGACAAGTAGCAAGAGGCAGAACCAGGATCCCAGCCCTAGTCTTCAACTTTCAATTTTATTTCGCTATTACACTCAGCTGCTTCTCAATTCACATGTCTTCATATTCAAAGAGGCTATTAACCTACCACATCACCACCACCTGGAGCCTGCAAAGCAAAGCAAATGGAGTTAGCATCTTTGTAAATACGAATTGCCAGAGTCAGAACTCATGGGTCCTTGGGAAACACCATTCCCTCTCTTTCAAAGACATCAGAAATGATATTGCTCTCCTGGAGGAAGCGTGGGGTTAAGGATAAAATGACTGAAGGGCCAGCGCAGGATCTGTGTGATCCTGGCAGTATGAGTTCCCTTCTTCGGTCCTCATCTGTAAATTGACAGGGATGAATGAACTGGCTCTACGGTCCTTTCAGCCTTTGTGGGAAAGAATCTATTTACAGCAGTTCCCCCCAAAATTGTAGTTCAAAATGCTTGAAGATTTGGAGTTCAATGAAAAGAAATTAGGGAGACAATATTTGACTAATTGAAGCACAATCTTTTTAACTCCTCTTACTCTGACCATCTATTAAAATGCTGGAATGTACCCTCAGGCTTAATTAGCTGCAAGGTTCTCCTAAAGGCTTTAAAATACAGAAATCCAAGCTTTTTCAGGAGAAAACACACCTGGGCAATTGTTTTGATGCATTCCTGAGGCTCTATCCAAGAAACACATTCTTCTGTGAACATTATCCTTAGGTTTCTCTCCTCCAGAATCTGGGTACAGAGTAGTAGTTAAAAAGCTTAAACTCAGAAACCACCCAGGAAAGATTATGGGTTTAACTCTGATCCATTTACTTCTCTTAGCCTCTTTCTTTCTCTGTATGTTGGGAATAATTATTGTACTTCCCTCCTCAAGCATGATCAAACAAGTTGTTGGAGGTATAACAGCTTATACCAGAAAGATAGTGAGATGTACAACTGATCAAGAGTGATGTCTACAGGGTCATAAATGTGCCCAGGCTCCTTGGAATATGATCAGACTGGCTTGGATAGTTTATTACCATATTCCAATATTACCATACTGTCTTGGAAGCACAGGGACCTTGTTACTCGTAAGTAGTGTCATTTGGCACTTTCCAATGAGAGAGAGAGAAAGAGAGAGAGAGAGAGAGAAGAGAGAAGAGAGAAGAGAGAGAGAAATGGGGAGCTTTTGGAAAGTGTGCTTGGTTGGAGAGTCAGCCAGGCAGTGAGCACCGGACAAGCCACCAGTTTCCACAGAATTGTTGGTAATGGCTGCCTTCTCCCCTCCCTTCTGGTTGGCTCTCCACTTTGATGAGGGCTGGGTTGTTTATGCAGAAAAATCCTGGTCGTGTGTTAGAAGGCATGCTTGCTCCTGCAGGGGGTGATGACAGAAGAGTAGCACATAAGACCTGATGCTCATGAATTGCGTAGCACAATGCCCCACTCCGCTAGCCCTGCCCTACACCCCAGCCTCAGCTCCTTGTCTGCATACAAGCTCAGAGCTGGAGCAGAAGTCTGAAACTTGGGGGAGATGCAAGGGACTCTGAGAACGAGCCCTGCATCACTTATTTATTTCCCCCCCCCCAATCATTGTTGAAGAGTATTTAGCAAGTATATTTCCTGAAGGCCGTTCTTTTTGTAAGAAACCCCATTGGTGATTTAATTAAGCCTACATAAATGCTAAATGGGATTCAACCAGAATGGGATTTGCTGATTTGTATGTGTTGAAATAAATTCCTTGTTCTGTTCTAATTGAATAGATTGAACACAGACTGTATTTGTTCTTATCCTGCAGCCACTTTCACGGGAGCGATAAATTGGAAATGTTATCTGGCTTGATACGCCAGTTTTTCTGAGAAAATCACTCTGCCGGTAGTGAGGAAATGGAAGAGCGAAAAACATCTCTGTTTTCAAAGTCATATGTCACAAACCAAGGAGACTAAAAAAAAATATATTGTGGAAGATTATGACCACTGCTGGCAAGGATATGGTAAAATAGGAACCTCACATACCTCACATATACCCTATAATGTTGAAAATTGATATAATCCTATCAAAAGAGCAATTTGGAAACATTAAAAGAGAGCTTGAAGATTATGACCAGGCTTATGCATCTATCCATGTATCCCACATATGGGGATCAATTCCAAAGAGATTATCACAACTTGTACTGAAGCTATATGCATGAAGATGTTCATTACAGTGTTAGCTATAGCAGTGAAATTTTAAAAAAAACTAACAGAATTTTTTTGCAACAACCCTCAAATGGAAATGGTTAAGTCAGCTATGACACTTTCTCAATAGAATATTTTGCAGCACTGAACAGGAGGGTTACAAAGAGTATGTGGAAGAATACTTGGAGTACAATATAAAGTTAAAATAAAACTAAATACGCTTATACATCATAATTGCACTTTTTTTTTAATATGGCAGGATGAAATATGCAGAATAGGCAACTTCACAGAGACATAAAGACAGGCACCGTGGCTGCCAGAGGCTGGGAGTGGAGAATAGGGGTGACTGAATGCACACAGGGCTTCCTTTAGGGCTGATGAAAATGTTCTGGGACAAGGTACTGGTAAAGGTTGCACAATATTGTGAACGTAATAATACCACTGAGTTGTACACCTTAAAATAGTTGAAATGGTAAGTTTTATGTGATATATATTTATCACAATTTTAAAAAATATGACAAAAGATGAAAAATAAAAGTACCTAAAAATGTGAACAGCAGTTACTTTAGCAGGGTGGGATTATGGTGGAATTTTACTATGTTTTTGAAATTTTCTGTAACATTCGTATTACAGAGAGGCAGAATCAGGCAGTATCAGAATGCAGCCAAGAAGGATAGGGGCTGGGGTCTCCCCAAACCCCACCCCTTCCCCAGCCAATGTAGATCTGATATGTCCAACCTGGAAACTGAGGCAAAACCACATCAGGGGATTGAACCTGTAAGAGAAACAGTGGGAAGTAGGCTAAGAAATTCAGAATATAGAAAATCTGGTATATAGAATTCAGTACATAGAAAATTTTTCAGTGCTTCAGAATTGTCTTCACTTCCCTTCTCAATAATTATTCATTTTCTCTTCCTCATAGTATACTATCGGAATGAATTCTAAACAGGTACTGCAGTTTTGCCTGTTTCTGAACTTTATATAAATGGAATCATACAATGGCCATTATTCTGTGTCTGGTTTCTTCATGCAGAACTACAAAGTCATCTATGTTGCTGCACATGCAGATAGTTCATTCATTTCCATTATATGAATATACCACAATCGTGATCTGACTTATGTTACTAAAGAGCTTGTGGCTTCTGGTTTTAGCTCCAATACGTAAAAAGCTTGGAAGTCATCATTCCTGCCATCACCACAAAAAAACAGCTGAACTAACTGAAAATCAGTCACTTTTCTTAGATCCATTAGCTAATTGAGATTGCAGGACAAATTGCCATCCCCCAAACCAGAGAGAGGCAAACAGAGAGAAAATAGACCAGCTTAGTTGAACTGCAGGCCAGTAAAAGGTAGGAACACTTACACGGTAACTTTGATGACTTTCTGGAAGCTGAGTATGGAACAGATTGCAGTTAAAAGCTCCTGGGAGCCCAGTTTAAGGGAGATCTCCACACTTTGAGGAGTTTTGTCCATAGGAGTCCTAGAGACAAACTAGGTTTTCACAGTGAAGATTAGGAAAAAAAAATGAAAACCTCCATCATGTTTGGACAAGGGAGGAGAAGGTAAGCATTTTGAAATAAGGCCACAGGGCATTCCACAACAAAGACCTACCTGGCAAGGGAAAAGACATTACCAGAGTCTTATCCCAGGTGGAGAAAGGGAAATACTGAACTCAGCATCCTGTGAATCACATTATCGGAGCTCTTATATAATACTGTGCTTCACAGCTGAAAGAGCAACAAGGAGCAGACCCTATTTAAGAAAGAGTTTCTAGGGAAGCCCAGAGACAACTGGGGAGACAAAAACATAGACATTAAAGTAAATATAAGCCTCTGACATCTATAGCTACAGTAAACAGTAAACATAACCTAAGTCCTAGCGAGATAAACATAAAACCTTACTAAAGGCTTACCCATCTGAGTTGCTATTACCCAAATACATCAAGTCCAGCTTTCAACAAACAAGGACTAGGCATGCTGAAAGATAAGTAAAAACACAATCTGAACAGACAAAGCGAGCATCCAAACCAGACTCAGACATGGAAAAGATTTTGGAATGATCAAACCAGAAATTTAAAATAACTACATATAGACCACGGACTCTAATGGAAAAAGTGGAGAACATGCAAGACCAGATACGTAATGTAAGCAAAGAGATGGAAACTCTAAGAAAGAATTAAAAGGAAATGGAATAAATCCAAAGCATTGCAATGGAAATGAAGAATGTTTTGATGGGCTCACCAGTTAACTGGACATGGTTGAAGAGTCAGTGAAATGAAGGTATGTCAATAGACACTTGCTTAACTGAAATGCGAAAAGGCAAAAAAAAAAAGAAGAAGAAGAAGAAGAGAAACACAAAATAGAATATCTAAGCATTGTGAAGCAATTATAAAAGATATAATAAATGCATGTATGTGAATACTAGAAAAAGAAGAAAGAAAAGAGCAAAAAAACTATTTAAAATGGTGAGGAATTTCCTAAAATTACTGACAGAAACTAAACTAAAGAATTATAACACATATACCACACTCATTGTAGATGTCAATAATAAGAGAAATGTTCTGCTAAGGGTGGGGAGGAGGAGCAAGGTGTCTAAATGGAAGTCTGTACTATCTGCTCAATATTTCCATAAATCTAAAACTGTATTAAAAATAAAGTCCATTTGAAAAAAAATAAAAATGAAAAAACAAAAAGCTGTGCATAAACTATGGGGGCAGCACAGCAGGGAAAACAAAACAAAAAAAGTATTCATTTTTTTAAAGCTTGTCATGACTGCCAAAGTCCTCAGTGCCTTATTTGGTGGGTAGAGGCAAGCTACCTTGGAAAAGCAACCTTCCTTCAATTGTATTAGGATTTCTCCACAGAGATTTTATTGGGTGCTTTAATTGTCTTGTCATCTATTTTATCAGCTGGTGACAAAGAACTGCAATTGTCATCTGAAGCAATTTGACAGTCAGTGCGCCACTTGATGAGGTACTTAAAGAGTCGAGGTTATACCTGCATTTCGGGAGTTATTCTGCCTGGGTTCGATCTCAGCTCTACCACTTAACGAGCATATGAGTCTGAGTTTTAACAAATAATACAGGGGAAATGCTAGTATTTACCTCAAAGATGGTTGGGAGGATTAAATAAGCTAATCCCTGGTTCCTATTAAGTGTGGCATAAGTGCGAGCTTTTATTTTTATTATTTATAGAGGTCTTAGCCAATGCTCACATCAAATAGGGGCAAGATGAAAGATTCCAGCTCAAATTATTTCTGGACTGTCAAAGTACATAAAAGCAAAGCTAAGATAGGATGCTTAGAAGCTGTGGAAACACAGCCCAGAGGAGGGGAAAAAAAAGGAGAGAAATACAGGTCAGAATGGCTTGAAATCTCCTCTGCAATTTATCTGGGTGCCCAATATAGCTCACCCCCAAATCCCTTTAATAATCCTCTCTGTAAACTTGACCCTAACCTTGTGCTCTCCTGAGCAGAAAATAGTGATAAACTCTGCAGCCTTCCCTCTAAGGTTCTCGGAGACCTCTGGCCCGAGGCTCCACCTCTGGGACCTGAACCAGGAAGGATCAAGGCCCTTGACAAAGTGCCAGTTTATTTTGCTCGCTCTTGGTGTTTATATTTTGCTCCACACGCCGGGGGCCCATCACCGGGAGAGGAACATGTTGAGAAAATAAACAACATTGCTGTCTTATGCTTTGCAGGCTAGAAGCTGTTAATGTAATCTGGTGTCTTCACTTTGGAGAGCCTAATGCACCGAAACTGCCTTCCCTCAAGCCTGAAAAGCACAGGAATCAAAAGAGACCCGAAAGAACGTTATGATGGCACCATGGCCCCCTCCACAGGCATGTTGCCAAATGGTTTCCTGCCCCTCGTATTTGAGACTTGCTTCTGCTGTCAAGATCCAGGCAACTTCAGCAGCCCTGATAATTTGCTGTCTCGGGCTGTGCTTCCTGAAGACACGTGTGAGTCTTGGTAAGTTCTCTTCTCTCGCCATCCTTGCTAGGCTGCTTTTGTCACCAAGCCCTGGTCCTTTTCATCGCATCTTGCCCGAATGGAGGAAAACAGCTGATCTCTGCAATCCTTGTTATTCCTCCCACATTGCCCACATTTATTGCTCAATAAACCACAAAAATCCTTTTGTAACCCTCATTCTTCTCTCTCTTCCCCCTTTCACTATTGCATTTAAAACTCATACATTAGGCATGTGCTTTATGATATTTGTGTCACCTCCCTAAATTGTAGTGCAAAAAAAAGAAAAAGGAGGAAAAAAAGGCATCTGTTCAAATTGACATTTCCATCTCGGCTCACTCATTTGAGAGTGACAGGCTATAATTTGCCAACAGGTTCACATCCAAATGCATAGGTTAGTGCTGACATCATGTGATTTTTCTACCATTGCCATCTCCAGCTCACGCGTGCTACACAGGAGGCCGCGCTTAAGTCAGCAGATATTGCAGGGAAACAACAAGAAAGAAAGAAAAAAAAAAGCTTTTGATTTCCCTAAGTGTCTTAATGCACCAAACACAATGATATACTTAGGTCTATTTGGTAGAGCAGATGGGTGGGTCAGAGCATGCAGCAGAGTGCTGCACTGGTTGAAGAAAGCTGGCTTTCCTCTTATATGCACTCAATCTGGTGCAAACACATTTAACCTTTGACTCTGTGAGTAAACAGACTTTGTAGCCAGGGAAACCAGGATCAGCTTCTAACTTCAAAGACAGAGGGCAGTCAGCAATCCAAGGTGAGAGAGGAAACCAGTGGAAATACAGTCTCCTCTTGCTTCCAGTGGTACCCCCCTTATCCAGTTAGGAGAATCCCCCGGCCAAAGCAATGCTAACATGCCAGTGGTCTGGCCAAGACAGGACCATGCTAGTTTTGCTCTTTTTCTTTCTGTTTCTTTGCTCCCCACTGCTTCTTGCATCCTTCTCCTTCCGTCTGGATTCAATTTTTTTCTTCCTGGGATATAGCCTTTACAGGTTCTCTCAGCAAGAGTCTCTTTGGTGGTAAATTCTCCTAGTCTTTGCATAATCTTTAATATAATACATTTTGTCATTTTTGCCTGTAAGCTTACTTTTAGCAGGAGCTGTCGTTATAGCAGTTGTGCACGTGCCAAGGTTTGGGAGGACTCCTACCGTCTGGTTTTATGATTGCCTCTGCAGACCTTCCCCAGTTTCTGGCTAGCTTTTATAATATATTCATTTCATGGCTTGGAGTTTCTACTCTGTATGAGGAGTTAGAACTTAGGCGCATCCACTGCATTGCATTAAGTTCCAGGATTCTAATATTTTGTAACTACTTTTTATCAGCAACCTGGGCAGACATGCACTTCTGAGTTCTGTCCTGGGGCAGGAAGGGAAGTTTTTCCTCCCTGTTAACAGACTTAGCGCCTGTTTCCTGGCACCCTGCTTTATTAGAAATTCCCATTCCTTCTCCTTTCAGCCCTTAAAGCTCACAGCCTCCACTACAGTTTCTCTCCAAGAGCATCACAATCACAGCCCCAGGGGGTCAGATCCTGCTTCCCACAGAGCCTGGGAGATCTCTCATTATCTACCTGGGGATCACACTTTCTTGCCTGAAACTCAGATTGTATTTTATTCAGTTGAAATTATTTTATCTAATCATTTTATACTTTAGACCATACGGAGGATTTTAAACAAGGTTTTATTTCACTTTGCCAACCAGGAATCCTGCACTCACTTTCTGCTCCAGCTTTCTGCAACTTTTTCTTACCACTTTGAAGCTTGTGGCAACATCCAGGTTTGCAACTGTAGCCAACTATCAACTCTCTTATCATTCAGGATTCCAGCCAATCATGGGCTTCAAACCCATACTGCATGCATGCTATGAAATCAGAGCCCCAAAGATATTTTGAGCAATACTTGTTTTGGGAACCAAGAGCTGTGTGAGGCGTCTTGAGCACCTCATTGAGCTCTAATCATTACCAGGTCTAGTTCTGGCCCCCGGAGCAGCTACTCAAAAGTGAGAGAAACAAAACAAAACAAAACAAAACCAGGTGAGTCTGCTGCACCCAAAATGCAATGTCCAGCATCTCTCTGCTGCCCGTGGCTGGCATGCATCGTATCCCTGTTGCAGTGCACTGTTTCTTGTTTGGTCTAACGCCTCTTTCTTTAAAGACAAGATATGTGTTTTTATCATCATTGTCTTCAGCAGTCAAAAGAGTGACTCAGTCCTCGTGGTCTAGAGCAGGAAGAAAACAATAAGCAGGTATCAGAATTAGGGATTAATATCTCAGCAGCCATCCTAAGAAAAGACTCTTTTGGTTAAAGATGTCTTAATGGCCAGTGGACATAAAGTTACTGCCTTCGCCTCCTCCCAAACTGTTTGGTCCACGTGAATGTTTAGCAAATATTGCTCTGACAGGACTTGCTGGTTCAGGTGACATTGTAAGATAAGCGCCACACAAAGCCAGGATAGACAAGGCAAGAGGCTTCTGCAAAGAGGATGGGTCTTGGCAAATATTAATAGAATATGCCTCATGTCTTCGAGAGGTATCCTGTCTACAGGAGAGGGTAAAACAAGATAGTTTCAAAATGCTCCTTCCCTACAGGAGTCTGTAGCATCCACGATTCTTAGGGGGAAAAAGGGCTTTTCCACTGAATGTTAGCTTCCTTTTCTTTCCCCAGGCGTCTCCCAGGGTGAAGAGGGAATTCTCATATTTATTGAGTGCTTAATCTCTGCCAGGCAGGAGTTTTATCTATTTTTGACACATCTGACAGATGTTTTAAAAGTAAAATTAGATCATTCTGTTCTCCTTTAAAAACTATTCAGGGGATATTTCCTTTGCACTCAGAAAAAAAAAATCCAACTTCTCATTTTCACATAATTGATCTGATCACTGTTTTCTCACAGATTTCCCGACTTACCACAGCTCCCCTTGCTCACCAGCGACCTCTTTCTGTTTCTAGATGGGTTTCCAGCTCATTCCCACCCCAGGGCTTTGGTACCTGCTGTTCCTTTTGGTCAGGAACACGTTCCCCTATATCACCATCTCATTTGAATCTCAACTCAACAACTCAAATTTTATTTACTCAGAGAAACAGGCTCTGACTGCCCTATCAGAATAGCCCTTCCTATCACTAACCACATCAGCCTGCTCATTGCCCTCATGGCTCTCGCCATTATCTGCAATTATTGTCTTCATTTATTTGTTTTTTTATTTATTTTTTTTAATTTTTATTTCAGCATATTATGGGGGTACAAATATTACGGTTAT
>VBSM01002153.1:17145834-17181815 GCA_008086735.1 Cheirogaleus medius
AAGGACATGAATAGAAATTTTTCAAAAGAAGACAGAATAATGGCCAACAAACATTTATTTGTTTATCGTCTCTGTACTCCACTGTCATGTAAGCACCATACGGACAGAGGTCTTGCTGGTCTGATTCATCAGTGTATCTCCTGCACCTAGAGTTGTTTTGGTCCTTAGGAAGCACAGTGACTAAGAACACGGCCTCTGTAGTTGGCTGTCCCGCATTTAAACCTTAGCCCCCACCATTCATTAGCTGTGTGACCTTTCTCCTGTTGCTGAACCTCTCTGTGCCTCACTTTTAGAATGGTGATAATAGCAATGATTCTTATTTCACAGAATTGTTCTAAGGATCGGAGGAGCTCATGTGTATAAAGTATTTTGAATAGTAAGCACCCAACAAATATTAGTTATTATCATTGATTATAAATATATTGAATGAATGAATCAGGAGTTTTCCTATATAGATTTCTATTTACTTCTCATGGCAAATGTGATTATATTCATTTTAGGAGTGATGTGAAGAAAATTACGTGGATTTTCGCAGCAAGAATGACTTGGGCAAGGGTTGGTTCCCTTCCAGATCTCCCTGACTCTGAGACTCTTCTACTATCCCAAGCCCTCCCTCACACTTTCTGTTGTCACTGTCTGTGCCGGGTCTTGGCCCTGTGCTGGAGTCGATTTTCCCGAAGCCTCTTGTCCCCACGCCTCCCTGGCTGGTGTCAGCCTGAGCCTTGATCCTGAATGAATCCCCCATTGGCCCCTCCGTGTGCTGCAGAGCATCCCGGTCAGGTCTGCTAATTCCAGCCTCTGTCCCAGCAGTTCCCGATGACTCAGTGAGGAGCAACGAAAAGGATTTTCGGAGAAGGATGCCACGTAGAGTCCTGTACTGGCTCTGGCTGTGGAAATAGAAAAAGTGGCAGTGATTTCCCAGTCTTATCACCCCAATTGCCTCTATTGTCACACTGAATTATTCTGTCCAGCAAGGTGGCAGAAATGACCCTACTTTGTGTTTTATTATTATTATTATAAATATTAAGGGGGTACAAATGTTTAGGTTACATGGATCAGTTTTATAACACTCGAGTCCCGGCTATAGGTGTGTCCATCACCCACATAGTGTTCATTGTACCCATTAGGTAGGTTTTTGCTCCTCCCCTCTTGCCCCTTCCCCCCTGGTTGATTTCCACTGAGTTTTACTTCCCTCTGTGCACATGTGCACTCATTGGTTAGTTCCAAGTTAATAGTGAGTACATGTGGTGTTGGTTTTTCCCTTCTTGAGATACTTCACTTAGGAGAATGGTCTCTAGTTCCATCCAGATTTTTGCAAAAGGTCTTCTCATGAATTGACAGGCACTTCGGTTGATTCTATATCTTCACAATTGTGAATTGTGCTGCAATAAGCATTTGAGTGCAGGTGTCTTTTTGATGAAAAGCCTTCTTTTCCTTCGAGTAAATAGTGGGATTGCTGTATCAAATGGCAGGTCTACTTTTAGTTCTTTGAGGAATTTCCATACTCTTTTCCATAGGAGTTACACTAATTTGTAGTTCTGCCAACAGTGTAGCATTCCTTTCTCTTTGCCTCCATGACAGCAGCTATTGTTTTTGGACTTTTTAATAAAAGCTGTTCTAACTGGCGTAAGCTGATATCTCATTGTGGTTTTAATTTGCATTTCTCTGATTATTAGTGATGTTGAGCATTTTTTCATGTTTATTAGACATTTGTCTTTCTTCATTTGAGAAACGTCTATTCATGTCTTTTGCCCACTTTTTAATAGGGTTGTTTGGTTTTTTTCTTGCTGATTTGCTTGAGTTCTTTGTATATTCTGGATATTAGCCCTTTATTGGATGTATAGCTCCTATTCTGTAGGTTGTATAGTTGCTCTGTTGATTGTTTCCTTAGCTGTACAGAAGTTTTTTACCTTAATCAAATCCCATTTATTAACTTTTGTTGTTGCCATGATTGCCATTGGGATATTAGTCATAAATTCTTTGCCTAGGCCAATATCTAGGAGAGTTTTTCCTAAATTTTCCTCTAGAATTCTTATAGTATCATGCCTTAGATAAATGGTGCTGGGAAAATTGGATAGCTGCATGCAGAAGAATGAAACAAGACTCCTACCTCTCACTACTCACAAACATTAATTCAAGATGGATAAAAGGCCCTACTGTTTTTATAGAGCTGTCTTTTAACTCCACTTAGTGTTGACTTCTGCATTCAGGGTGGAGTGTGAAAAAAGTAAAAATAAACATTCCTCCAGGAACAAAAAGGCCCAAGATTTTCTATCAGCATTGTAGATGAGGGTGCAAGTTTTAATTTAACCTGAGTTCTATAATTCATGAACTCCAAATTGGGCGCATATTCCAGCATTTGTTTTGCTATTTGTTGTGGAAGACTACTTCACACTTCCCTAGATAACTCGAACTTCCCTAGAAAATCCAGGGAGGATGGTTATCACATCTATTCTCTCCATCTGTTAAAACCATTCTTTGGCTCTCATCCTCTCTCCATAATTTAGGAATGATGGTGAGAAATCCTACTGTCTGCTCCTCTCTGGCCTAAGTTGGGGAGTGTCTTGTGTGTGTGAGTATAAATAAAGCAGTTTCACAGGTCTGTCTTTGAGAGTGTGCAAGCCACTATATAAGTATGAAGACGTGTTGGGTGTGTATAAGAAAGTAAGTGTGACTAGGTGTGTGTGTGTCCACATGTGAATTACGTGTCTATGTGCTGATGGTCCCTTCTAAAAAGTCCTATTGCCTTTGTGCTCCCTTCCCACAGACCCTAGGAAATTCCTGTGATAAACCTTATAAATGTTCCACTTTTTCCACATTCATAGCCTCTCTATACTCCAGACTTTGGTCTACTCATTGTGCAATTCAGCACCCTTAACCTGGCATATAGTACACGCTGAATAAATAAACTCTAATTGGGAACAAAGTCTATCTTGCTCTCACACCTAAATTCTAACCATTTATAGATCTTAAATAAAGTAGTTCATAACATTGAATTCTTCCTGAATGCATTATCAGAATGTGAATTTTAGATTATAGCATTCATCATTTGTTTCATTCATTATTCACTCAACAAACACTGACCAAGAGCCTACGACATACCAAGGCTGTGTGTTGGACACTGGAGATGTGACAATGAACAAGATACATTCCTGTAAGTAAATCAGATCTAGTAAGGAAACCACGTGGTCCACAGGCAAGTATAACACAGAGACACGTGAGTGGTGAACGTAGGACCGTGAGTGGTGGTGGCAGAGAGACAGGATCCCAGGAGAGCACCTGAGCCAGTTATGGGGGTTCATGACCCCATCTTCAGATCCTCAGCATCCTCTGAGGACAAGGAAAAGAAACTCAAGGACTTCTTCATCTGCACTTTCTGGCTGACAAAGTCTTCAGACTCTTCCAAAAACGCTGCTCCCGTCCCAGCTCAGTGGCACCCATAGATTCCCTGAGTTGTCCTCAGACTGAGCGTCTATTACCGGGACAGCGGCTGAGTATGGGCACTGATGCATTCATGGCAAAGGCTTATTGACCTGTTTCCTGTAGCCACAGAGGTGGTCAGTCAGTGCCTGTCTTCTGCCCCTGTGGTCCATGGATGAACGGCCAAGGTGCTTCCATTTCCAAGCTCTGGCTGGGCCCCACCAAGTGGCCACTTGGCACTGCTAGAACTAGAGAGAGAAATAATGAGCCACCATCAGTTTCCATAGATTCTGAGGTGTGTCTGAGCATGTTCTAAAAAGCAGGGAGTGAACAGAAACAGAAACACCAGGGAGGAGGCAGGAGGATCTGAAGCTATGGGTGCAGCTCAGGGTCCTGCTGGGAAACAGATACCAGGACCTCAAGAAAGGTGGATAAAAAGAAGCCCCTGGAGACAGGTTCCCTGGAGACTCTGGGGAAGAGGAGCAGGCCAGGAGCACCACAGTTGGAAGCTGGGTAAAGACACTACAGCACTCTGAGGTGGCAGACAGACAGCTGGAGGCAGATCTTGGAATAGAAGTCACAGAAATAAAAGATGGAAATAAGTCATGCTCAAAACTCTGAGACAATGATGTTTGCTCATAGGCAGAAGCTGCAGCTGCAGCTGCAGGAATGAGATCCTGGGACCATGTTATGTCTTTCTTCTGTCCATCTGATGCCCATAGACCACATGAGACCACAGCTGGAGATGAATCAGGCCCAAGAGTGCCTTGTGTCCTGTGCAAGTCCCGCAGGGAAGTTCCACGTCAGAGATCCGCTTGGAATCCTATGGCCCTGGTCCCTGGCGGTGGCATCCTCTGCATCCTTGTCGCTTCACCATCTCATCTCCACCTGGCCCTCAGCCAGCACTTTGACCCTTGCTCCACAGTCTTCTCCTCCCCCAAGCCACATCTTCCCTGTGGGACATCATCCATCCACCCAACGGTCTGCAGATCAGAGACCCAGCAGTCCAGGAGGTTTGGGGTTCTTTGCATCTTCTGTGAAAGAGTGTGAATGTGGCATTCCTGCAGGGAAAGGAGCTATACCTTTCATGAGATTATCAAAGGGTTGCAAGACCCCACTTCCCGTAAAAAATAACCACTCACTGCTCGAGGCTCCCAGCCCCTAACCCCTGCCCCTCCTTCAATGACATTCACCCCCACTTGAGTTTCATCATGAACTTATATGTTATTGTCCCCGTCTGCCCCACCCTAAAATAGAAACCTCTGGTTTCCCTTACCAGGATCTTTGGTCCAAATTGCTTCCTCATTTCTTCATGCTAATTCTGCTCCACCAGCCGTTTGGAAGCTTCCAGCCCCCTCCCCTTTCTCTCTGGCTTCCCCTCTTTCACCCTCCTGACTTGGTGTTCAGTCTAGACCCCAAGGTCAATCACTCAACTGCCCTCTCACCAGCATCTCCAGCTTCCCAGGTTTCTTGTCTTTTCTGTAGCCCCACAAATGCACTGGAGAAGGCAGAACACGGATTCACAGGGTGAAATCTCACTCAGGCACCCAAAGATCATAGTAATTGTGCTATGTGACCTTGTCATCTTTCTTCCTTATTTATCATGGCAAATCCTCCAAAATGTAGCCACTCTTCTTCAACGCCCCCCTAAAATGACCCTCTAGCCAACCTCTTTCTCAAGGATCATCTTCCCTCTTTCAACAAAAGGGAGGGATAAACTTCTTCACCTCCCTAATGGCTCTGCCAACTGCAGCTCTCCTTTGACAGGTGAGAAATGAGGATCAGAGAAGGAAAGTGCCCTCCCCAAGCACCCACCGCCAGCTAACAGCTGCATCGGAGAATGCTTCCACTTTTTTAGGCTGCCTGGAAATGCTTCATTCTGTTTATTATATTCACTCTTATTGTTACTATGATGATTAGGTAGCCTTTATTATTCATTAAAACAGCAAATACTTGTTGAGCAACTACGATGAGCCATTTCTTACAGAGTGCATGGTACGTCACGCTGGCCAGTGCTAGCAGGGCTACAGGTGCCGGGTAGTTGTACAATCGTGTGGATTCACAAGTGGAAGTATGTGCAAGCATGCCTGCTCTACGACCCTACATCTGCCGTAACATGCTCACACGCACACACGTGTCTGCAGGGACATGCGTCTGCAGAGCTCATACCTGCTGTGGACGCAGGTTCATGCACCTGTGTGCAGGTACTTGCAGCTGCCAATTGTTTTTGTCCAATTTTCTCCGCCACCTGTCCTAGCAATACTTCCCACGGATGACCAGCGCACGCTGCCTGTGAGTGGAAATGCACAATGAACTCTGCTTAACAGGCCCATTAATTTATCAGGCACTCACTTAAGAAGGTTACAGCACATTATAGCAAATGGCTTCTCGGGGCTCTGGAAGGGCTGTATTTACTTTCCGAGAATTACTCTTAGCCCTGGACGGGAAGGTGCCGAGAGGCTGCGTTAGTGGGGCTTTGGTCAGTTTCTCTACCTTGTGAAGCTGCAGAATTAGTGTGGGGTTTATTGATGGGCCAGTTATCCTTTAAGAGGGTCCCAATTTGGCTCCTGGGGTAAGGAGATGGGTCTTTAGGGACCATCAGTCTCTCTCCTGTGCCTGAGGGCGGCTCTGAGAAGCCTGGCCTCTTAACTGGCTGGTGATGGAGTATACATGGGCTGAGTCTAGAACAACCCATTTGTTTCTCCAGGAGCTGAAATGCCCCCCCGAGGCTCGTTTTTCTTCCCCCAAGACCCTCTGTGGAGGACATATTTGGAAGTTGGGCAAAGCTCTGCCTCAGGCAGTCAGGGAGTTTTGTGCCCCGGCACAGCTGGGCAACCTTAGACAAGTTGCCTGACCTTTCTGAATCCCAGTTTTCTGTCTAGTAAAATAAACACATACGTTTGAGAAAACTTGGTATGAACTTATACTGGTATGCAAAATGAAAAAAAAATTGGTGTGGACCTACTGTGTGCTCAGCACCATGCTAGTATCCAGGTGACAAGGCAGGAAAGTCAGGCAAAGTCTCTGTTCCTATGAACATTGATGAAAAACTCAGCAAATCACCCTAAGGAATGTGCAGTTCAGGCATATAGAGGTGCAGGAAGGCAAGAGGCAGGAGGACCATATGACAAGGGGCATGTCCTCGTCCAAGGCTCTGAGAGAATGACCCCTGAGCTGAGATCTGAAGGGAGCGGGCGGGACCGGGCTGGAGGAGGTGGGGGCGGCAGGTGGGGAGGGTGCACCAGGCAGCGGGAACAGCTTGTGCAGGCTTGGCGACTACAGGGAACGTGGTGTGTTGCAGGAGCTGAGGGAGAGCCAGGAGAACTGGCACACAGAGGAGGAAGGGCTGGAAAGGTGGGCGGGAGTCGGATCCTCCGGGGATTCGTACTGGGACGCCTCGTTAGGGATTCGGTCTCTATCATGAGAAAAATAGGAAGCTGTCAAAGGTTGCAAGCAGAGGAAAGACTCCATCATATTTGCATTTTGGAAAGACGGCTCTGGCGGCAGAACGGGCACTGCATTGGAGGGGGCCCAGCGAGGGTGTCGAGAGACTGGTTGAAAGGCAATTTGTGTAGAAACGATGGAAGCTTGTCCAAGGGTCAGGTGGGGGACAGCGTGAGAAGTGCTATTAGGCGATGCATTGAGCGGAATTTGGGCAGTGAAGAGAGGAGGCTGTCAATAAAGATGCCTTTATTTCCTGCTAATGCCTCACTAGGCCACTTCAGGATTAAATGGATGTGTGTGTGACAAGTGCCTGGCACACCGTTGGCACCCAGTAAATGCCAGTTCTTGTCTTCCTGTTCCTTAAGTCCTTTGCCATTTGATTCCCACTGACTCTTTCACAGCCGTCTGGGGCTGGGGCTCTAATCCCTTTTACCTTCTCCTAGAATGTTCTAACCTTATCATTTTCTAATTCAGTGCTGAAGTGCCAACAGGCAGCCTTGGCTTGGCAGTGCTGCTGGGGAGAAGCCGGGCACGGCTTGCGGCTTGGAACGGTTGTGCTGGGATGTTCTTAGCGGGCTGGTCCTCCTCCTGACTTGCCGGACTGGGAGAGCTGCTGCTTCGTTGCAGAGATGGGCCAAATCTCCCTCCACCTTCCCAGGAAGAAGAGGATACTTGACAAGTAGGTGAGAAAAGGAAACGGAAAGCAGAGTAATAGAATGGGGGAAATAATGGGATTTGTGGGCAGAGCAAACTTCCCCTTTCAGAGTATGTGATCATGCATGAATCACTCAACCCCACTCTGGGCTCTGGTTTTCTCATCTGTAAAATGGGGCTAATAGCCAGTTCCTACATTGGAATTCCATAGTGAGGGTAAATGAGATTCTGTGATGACAAAATGGTCCATAAAGTATGAAGTGGCAAGAACATCGCTAATGTGTAAGTCCTCAGTAGGGTGGCTATGAATGTAATCCAGTCTTGGCTCAGGCTCAAATCCTACCACTTCCGACCTGATTGTCGGAGTGCGGGATGTGAGTCACTAACTTCTCTGCACCTCAGTGTCTTCGCCCACAAATAGAAACCGTAAGATGTGACTCACAGAACTGTTGTCAGCATTAAAAGAGAAGAGAGTCCAGATCCCCAACCTCATGAAGCGTGTATTTTTAGGAAGGGAAAAAATAAATAAACATATAAATTAGAGATCATTTTACAGAGTGGTCAACACTTTGAAGAAAGATGACAGAGGGGCCGCCTAGAGTAGGGTGTTCACGGGGGCTTCCCTGTGGACATGACCTTGGAGCCCAGACCTGCATGAGAAGGAAGGGCAAGGACTCCGAGATCTGAGAGGATAAGTCTTAGTGTTGGCTACTCATTAAGGCCCCCTGGAAACCACCTCCAGACCACTGGAAAGGGTATTTTTGGGGATAAGACTGAAACATGTGACTTTTTAATGCCCTCAGGTGATTTTGATGTATGATGAAGGTTGTCGATGACTAAGTGGGTATAATACGCAAGATCTCAGGAATCTAACACTGCCAACATCTGGTAGCACCTTGTGTTCGTTTCCTAGGGTGGTCATAACAAATACCACAGGCTGGGGGGCTAAAATAACAGAGATTTATTTTCTCATATTTCTGGAGGCAGAAGTCTAAGATCAAGGTGTCAGAAGGGTTGGTTTCTTCTGATGCCTGTCTCCTTGGCTTGCAGATGGCTTCCTTCTTGCTGTGTCCTTGAAGGGGGTGTCCCTTGGTCTGCACTGTCTGCGTCCCTATCTCCTCTCATTGCAAGGGCCCCAGTTGTACTGGGGTTTTCATCTTTATAAGTGTTCCCTTAGGGTTGTAAAATAGCTGCCACTGCTCCAATCATTGCTTCTTCACCATACACTATAAAAGCAGGAAGCAATAGAGCTCTCTCTCTGCAAACCCCCTTTTAACTTCAGATATGAGTTTTCAGTGATGGATAACATACGTACAGACAGTATCTAACTCAAAAGCGTATATTGGATGACTTTTCACAAAGTAAACCCAGACATGAAACAAAGCACGCAAACCATGATCCAGAGCACGACCAGAAGCCCCCTTGGCCGCCTTCCAATCCCAGCTGCTCCCCAAAGGAAATCACTAACCTAACTTCAAACACCCATAGGCAAAGTTTCCTTGTTTTGGTTAACTTTATATAAATGGAATAACATAGCATGTCCCCTTTGGCAACTGTCTTCTTTTGCTTTGTGAGATTTATCTACATAGTTGAGATTAGCTACAGTTTGTTCATTTTCATTGCTGTATAGCAGTCTGTTTTATATATACATATATATATACACACACACACGTACAACTTATTTATTCTATTGCTGATGATTATTTGAGTGGATTGCAAGTTTTGTAGATCATGGATAGTACCGTTATGACTTCCCAGTGTGTATATTTTGGTAAATATATTGCCTTCATATATGCTGGGTCTACCTAGGGGTAGGATGGTGGAGTCACAGGATTACCTCTTTTTTCATGGAGGAACATCTTTCCCAGAAGCCCCTAGCAGCCTGTCATTTTTTCTTACTCTCTCTCTTTTTGATTGGTTAGTGACAAGCTTACCCTGAAACAATCCACCAGCCACAGATTGCCTTGATTGGCTTAGCACTGTGATTCATTCTCTGGGGCTGGGGACATTGCTACTTGATCAAAATCAGGCATCTGGAAACAATGCAGAAAAAGGAATGGTGTCTGGTGGGCACCCTCACGCTCTCTCACCTCCTCCAAATAATTAGCTCAGGTTCTTCCATGAAACATGGGTGTGTCTGGAAGGTATCCCATCATTGCTACTCACCTGGACATCTGCCCAGTACCCCACCTTGCCCATAAGTGTGCTCTCTTTCCTATCACTACCTACCTGCCCTTCACCCAGATTTTGTCTCTAATTCTTCCCTTTTTGCCAGAATCATGCGTGAGCTCTCCTTGGCAGGTGGGCCCGAAGATGTCGTCAGGGGACGATAATAAATACAGACCAACATCCATCCTCTCGCATGCATCTCATCTCCAGTCATCTATCCACATCTCTATCCTATCTAGGCCCCCTTCCTTTAGTGACTGTTCTAAGAGGCTCTATTTCAAGATCCCAATGGGAATGATTTTTTTTTTTAGGAGGCACATCCTCTCTCTTGGCATCATCAGGGTAAAAATCCTGAACAATCTCAGGCTGATTCTAGGATAGTTTTGAGTAGGTTACCATGGGATTTCCCCAGAGTTTGAGTTCAGCGTAGTATTTTAGGAGAATCTTAATACTGCAATAAGGGCGGATTGACGTTGCATCAATTTCTATTCTCATTACAATAAAAGAATCAGTGTGGTATTAGAATTTTACTGCCTGTGATGTTTGGTGAATTACAGGGAGGTCTAATATGATTTCCCACACTATATTCTGTTTAGATTGGCAGGTTTCTCTGGGCATTTCTCAATAGACTGATAAAGCACTAGACAGAGGATTAGCTCTCTTGGAAGCTAAGAAAGGAGGTGATCGGGGCTGTTTATAGCTCGTGGGGATGGATTTTGATGGAGTAGCCTAGAGGGAGTGAAACTTTCACAGCATACAGAATGCCAAGGACTCAGGGAACACATTATAGGGTACAGCCCCACCCTGTTGAGTCCCTCCCTGTGCGGACCCAGGACCAGAACAACCAGAACAGAAAGACTAATGGATCTCCTCTTGGGATGACAACATCAGGAGATATAAATCATGCCAAGTGTCTCTGGAGGGGATCCATTCCGTTTTTCCTGCTAAAGGGAGGCTTCAGATCAGACTTAACTAGCACATATTGGACAGCACTCTCAACACTCATTATCTCATTCCATTCTCCCACAGCCCTGTTGGATACGCTATCATTATTGTGCTCCCCATCGTCGGCATTGTTTTAGATACGGTTTCCTGGAGACAGACTCGGAAATGGAGAACTACAGGCAGAAGGCTTCCTGGGGATTACTCTCTGGAGATGCATCTGGAAGGAAGCAAGGGAGGCGGGATTGGGCAGATAGGGAAGCTGACCTTCAAGGTGGCTGAAACTGAGATGCTCCTCCTACAGGGAACTCCGGAGTGGGACGGACACAAAGGGTCCGGTCCTGTGTCTACGCACACCAGCCACTCGTTGGCTGGGGCTGCCCCGTAGAAGGAGCACAACCTTGGACAAGGCAGTCCCCTGCTGCACAGGACGTTGCTCAGTGAGGGACGCAGCAGTGATCGGTCAGCAGCCAATATTCTCAGCATGTGGAGGACAGGCATGTCAGCCCTGATGAAGGGATCTGGGCAGGATTCCACACTATCCACTAAAATAGTCTCCATTATCATTTAGCGAAAGAGGCTCAAAAGAATTAAGCAAATGACCCAAGGGCACATAGCTGGCAGTGGACTGTCAGTTCCTCTGACTCCTAGGTCAGCGTGCTTTCTCTTTCCTGTCCACTGCCTCAGTTTCCCTCCATTTCTCTGAGGAGGCCAACTGTGGATGGAGGGGTTGAGGTTGATGATGATGGAATGGAAGGCTCCCAGTCCAGGAATGGCAACTCTGTTGGAAGGATGCTAGGAATACCTCCCATTCGGTGCACACTAGTGACACCCACTGTGTGTCCAGCATTATTCTGCATGCCGTGGATATGATGGTGGGAAGACAGGCAGGTCTCTTTTCTGATGGCATGTTTATTCTACTCAGACAGGCTTATATTCCAGGGAGCCTAGAATAGGATGGAGAAAATTAGTAGCAGTTGAGATTGGTTGAGCGAAATGGGAATCTCATTTGAGAAAAGAGGAAAGGGCCTTCTTGACTATGTTAATTGGGGTTATATTATATTTGGCTGCAAATAACAGAAAACCAAACTGAGAATGTTTATTAATTTTTGTTTCTTAAGAAAGATGTGGTGTTTACTGAACACAAGAGAGCACTGAAGTATGCAAAACCTTATTATATGCTGGGTGTGCAGCTAGACAGAAATCCCTACCCTAATCAGAGGCAGGCTGCTGTCCTCTGATTTACACTTCAGACTGGGTTTTGGTGAAGTTTGGGTTGGGTTGATGTGTGGTTTTAAGTGAGGGAGCAGGGAAGTTCTCAAATGAAGTCAAACCAAACCAACCATTCAGTCAGTCTGTCTCACGTAGGGGACCTTTGAGGGCAGGGAGCATCTCCTGTCATTAGGGACACAATTGCGATTGCAGTTGGGAGCAATGACTGCTAATTCATGAGATTTAGCCCTTCACATAGGTTTTCCTTTTGGTCTTGTCCTCCCTCTTCAGAAAAGAAGTTCTCTCATGGTGATTTCCCAAGGTGTTTGTCCACAGATGTAATACGGCATTGTCTTCCAGATGTGTGTGCTGGATTTTCATCATTCAATGGAAGATATGAGTATTTACATATATCCTTGAAAAAGAAACTTCCATTCAGTCTTCGTTTTTTGATTTGCTTTTGCCATGATGTAGTGGAGTATATGTACATTGGACTTTTTTGCATTTTTTGAGGTTCTGCAAAACATCTATTTCCACATAAAAGTAGAAGGGATTCTTGGCTGCCTAACAGAGGGGATGTGAAGACCCCACTCACTTTGGTCTCAGTGGGTAGAAGAAAACATCAGGGAGCTGGAGATACCAGTTTAAGTTCCTAGGAAGAGCTCTGTGTCTTTCCAAACAGGATAGCAAAGGGATGGAGGCAAAGGCCAATCCCTATTTGAACCTCACCTCAGGGAATCAGGCCTTCCACAAGTGAGTCCAGGAGTTTACCAGCTGCCAGTGGACACACTCACCTTGACATAGAGGAGGGCATCTCCTGCAGCTCAGGCCTTCTGACCTCTCCCTAAAGAAGTCTGAGTACTCTGACATGTAGCTATCCTAGTCAGCAAGGCCCATCTCCCTTCCTCTTTAATAAAGTGCTCTGTGAGCTGCCATGAGCTGGCCCCTTGTCCTTTACCCCCAAACTCCCAGGTCCAATGGGCCAGGCCCACCTCTGGCCCTTGCCTAGCCACATAGGAACATAGCTGGGGATCAGAAAGGTTTATTATTACTTTACAAATGATAAGTCTGGAGGTTAGAATCCTCAAGTTGGTGTAGCAGCTCAGAGAATTCATCAGATCGCAAGTTCCTTCTGTCTTCAAATCTGTCATTCTCAGCGAGTCAGATTTATCCCCCACCTGGTGGCAAATGACCATAGTCATTCTCTGTTAGTTGGGGTTATGCAGTTGCTATAACAAACAACTCTAAAATTTTGGTGGCAATAAAAACATATTCTCAAAACAATGATATTTCTCCGTTATGCTTCATAGTCCAAATTGGGCTGGCGGGAGAAAGTTGAGAAGGGATCTCTTTCCTTCTCTGTCACTCAGGGGCCCAGGCTCCTTCTATCATGGCTCTACCCTCCTCTAAATCTGGAGTCTATCCAGCCAGTGGGGAGGTAAAGGAATAGCAACAATCATAATGTGAATGTTTCATGGGCTAGGCCTGGACGTGGAAAACAATACTTCTGTTGATGATCTAGAACTTGTTGAAGAGCCACATCTACTCCAAAGGAAGCTGGGGGCTGTAGCATAGCTGTGTTGCTTGGGCAGCAGAAAACCCAAATATTAGGGAGCTCTGCAGTCTACCCTATAATTTCCAAGTACTGCATCCTCACACAACAGCATTCAAGGCCACGGCCAAAAGCAGGAACCACAGGGCTTTCTTCATCATTTCTCTCTTTTCATCAGAGAGAAGCATCTTTCTCCAAAGCCCCTCAGATATTTTGCCTATGTCGCACTGGCCAGCACTGGGCCGCCACTAACTGCAAGGAAGCCTGCGAGGGTGAGGGTCTGGCATTCAGTTCTCTAAGATGAGAAGTGGGTTCTGCCAGCAAAAAGAGAGCTGAGAATGGCTCTTGGTTACTCTGTCAACATGTGTCTATGGCTGAGAACAGAGTATTCCAGTCAAAGTGAAAAAGGGAACTGTCAGAAGCAGAAGGTAGGGAAGGCATGGGGCCAAGGACCTAGTTGCGGACTTAGGATGGATTGCAGTCCTGTGGAGGGAGCAGAGGACCAGAACCAAGGCCACAGGTGTGTAGACCAGGAAGCTGCCCAGGGGTGATGTCCATGCCCCATGGCCCCTCCTGGAAGAATAGCCAGGTGACAGCACTGGGTGGGATTGCTAAAGGATCAGGGTCAGGGTAACTGATCCAGCACCATCACTCTGTGTAGGTGCGGGGTGAGGGGACAAGCATATAAAAAGATAATACCCTTTGACCCCTTTGTGCAAGTGCTTTATGGCTTTACTTGAACCCATCATCATGCGGTTCCCCTCAAAGCTCTGCTTCCCCGGCCACACCACACCCCACTTTTCTCCCCTTCTAAGAAGAGTAGACTTTGGCCCAATCAGGGATGGGGACCGCGGTTGAGTTGCTGATGAATTCCAAGCCCCCTTTTAAGTGAGAAAGGAGTTTTATACTAACCCCCATGAGTGCCGGGACTTAGGAAATAATTATACTAGCTTCTGTCTACAGAGCGTCTCTTTTGTAAGTGAACAGTGGTTTTCAGCCTGGCCATATATTGCAATCACCTGGGGTGTTTTCAAAGCTTCATGCTCCAATTAGACTCTCTAGAGGTGCATCCCAGGCATCGGCAGTTTTTTTTTTAGAAGTTCCCCAGTGGTTCTGACACACAAGAAGTTTGAAAACCATTGTGTTAAACAGTGTTCTAAAGGTTTTAGAGACACAATCACTTTTCATCTTCACAGCCGCCCGTGAAAGGAAGGTACCATCAGTTTCCCCATTCACAGATGAATGAACTGAGGTTCAGACAGGTTAAGCAACTAGCTGGGGACGATACAGCCAACAGGCAGCAACGCTGAAATTCACACCTAGGTCTGCCTGACTCCCAGGGTCACAGTCCCCTCCACTTTTCCAGACTGCATCTATAGGAAACAGGTTGCTATGTCTGACAGCTGGGGTGAGGCTGCAGTAGGCTTCGGCTGACAACACCCGAGATTGCTCCCAAATGGTGTTCCCCTGGCTCTGTCTGGGGAAACCTAATTGCTGCAATTGTGTTATAAAATCATCACTTTACCCACGCAAATGGGCCAGAGCGACTGGTTGCCTACTCCTGTGGTTGTCCCAGATTATTAAATGAGCAGCTGCTTCCAAATATGTTTGCAGCCTCCTAATTCAACGGCTGCGTGCACTTGCATATTCATGGCTCCCGGCCCACGGCCCGGGCTCACAGGACTCCTCCAACGGGGCTCTAAAAGTTAATTTATCTTGACAATTTAAATAAATATACTTCCATCGGCTTTAGTGACTCCACCGGTTTGACAGAAAGGGAAGTCAGGGAGAGGATGAGATCTGGGCGGGGTAATGTTTGCTCTGGGTCTCGGGGTTAAATGCAGCAGGAGGAATAAGCCATTGAAATGAGGAAGAAGAACTTGACATTGGGCAGGCGCTTGCACTCACAGCTCCAATTTGAAGATTACACGTTTTGAGACCTTGGGCAAGCTAATTTTTTTTTAAAAAAAATTACATTGGCTGTCATAAGAACACTTAACATAAGATCAGCTCTCTTAACAAATTGTTAAGTCCACAATATATAATTGTACAATATCGTACAGTACAGCAGATCTCTAGAGCTTCCTCACCTTGTTTAACAGAAATGATGCCTCTTGATAAGTAACTCCTCGTTTCCCTCCTCCCCGTGTCTGGCAACCAGCATCCCACTCTGATTCTATGCAATTGACTGTTTTAGGTACCTTCTGTACATGGACTCGTGCGGTCATTTGTTCTTCTATGCCTGGCTTATTTCACTTGGTATAATGTTCTCCAGGTTCATCTGTGTTGTCATACATTGCAGCATTTCCTCCAGTTTTGTGGCAGCATAGTATCCCATTTTACGTAAAGATCACATTTTCTTTATCCATTCATCCACTGATGGATGGTGAGGTTGTTTCCAAAGCATGGCTGTTGTGAATAATTCTACAATGGACATGGGAGTGCAGATATTTCTTTAGATCCTGATTTCAATTCTTTTGGATAAATACCCAGAAGGGGGATTATTGGACCATGTGGTAGTTCTATTTTTCACTTTTTGAGGCACCTCCATATTGTTAGTGGCTACACCATCTTACATTCTTGGGCAAGCTATCTGATCGATCTAAAATTTGTTTCTTACCTATAATAACAGACCCAACTGCAGGGTTGTAAAGAGAACTAGATGAAACAATGCAATTTTCTAAACTTTTGTCACACTTGATTGCCTTCATATAGTTGTACTTCCAGGGCTACTGGTCACTTAATTTTTCCCCTTTAAATTAATCCGCTTCAATTTTTACCCTGAAATTTATTTACCCATGACTTTATTAATAACATCCTGCAGATCACAATAACATTGTCCTTTTCTAATGCATATTAAATAATAGATCACTTTAAAAACAGAATAGTTTCCTCCATGTGTTACCTCGGTGGTATGTGGATCACAGTTGGGGACAGTCTACATGGAGCAGGACAAGGCCACAGCTGAGCACCAGCACGTAGGAGATATTCAGTACTTACCTTCTTTTGTTGTCTTCTTAATTCTAGCCTCATATATAAGAAAGATCTTAACATGGCAAAATTGATTGAATGTGCCTACAAAGTGCCCAATCTGGGATGGGGGGAGCTCTGGCACCTTGAGGAAATAGAATCAGCTCCGGGCCGCGGTGCCACTCACTCCCCATCTCTTGCCTCTCAGTGTAGCAGCTCTGAGTTCACAGCACAGACAGATCTAGGATCCCAGCTGCCTGGGCTCCAGCTGGGGTTGTGCCAGCTACTAGCGAAGCAATTCTCAGCAGACATCCAACCTCTCTGTGCCTCAGTTTCTTCGTCTGCAAGATGGAGAGAATATTAGCTACATCAAAGGGTTATCACATGAGTGAAGGGTGTGCACTTACTGTGAAATGCCTGGTGCAGAGAGAGTGCCATTTGAAGGGTTGATAAGCTAAAGGAATATTTTTCAAATGGCCAGGTATGTTGACATACATCAGTTTGTGATCCCTCTTTCCTTTCTTCCCTCCCTTCCTCCCTCCATTCCTTCCTCCCTCCCTTCTTTTCTCCCTTCCTTCTTCTTTCCTTCCTTCTTCTTTCCTTCCTCCCTTCCTCCCTCCCTCCCTACTTCCCTTCCTTCTTCTTTCCTCCCTTCTTTCTTCTCAGCCCCCTCTTTCCTTCATCCCTCTGTCTTTCTCTTCCTCCACCCCTGCCATCCCTCTACTCTTCCTCTCCTGTGCTTTCTTTCTTTCCGCCATCCCTTTTATCCCTTCCTCCCTCCCTCCGTCTCTATCTTCCCCCGACACACCCAGAGGACCTCCTACACCTCAGGCAATTGTTTAGTTACTTCCCTATACACAGTACGTCTCATTTTCCCATCTCAGAGGTGAGAACAAAGAGGCTGCAACTTGGAGAAAATACGTGACTTTTACAGGTCCGCACAGCTAGTATGCGACTGAGCTGACATCTTCCCGATTCTCACTCTAAAAACAATACGTACTTGTGAAAATCACTGTGATTCCTCCATTGCCACCTAGTGCATTGTGTATACCTCCAGTGCATGCGTTGCTCTTGGAGACAGTCTGGAGTTCCATTAGGGAACGAGCTCAAGTTCCTGCATGGGAGTGTCACCTTGTGTCTGGGTATGTGTGAGGGACGGAGTATTGTGGTTGGGATTGTGGCCTCTGGAGCCACACTGCCTGGTTTTGCCTTCTGGTCTCACCCCTCAAGCCATGCAATGCTGAGCACATCCCTCCACAGTTCCCATCCTCAGTCTTCGCACCTGAAATATGGGGATAATAATGGGACTTACTTCCCGAGGCTGTTGTGTGTAATAAACGAGACAACACACAAGAAGTGCTCAGCACAGCACCTGCGAAGTGCCAGTAAATCTGAGTTACTGTTCCCATTACTCTAAACATTATAGGAAACAACAGTATAGAAAGCTACTGCTCAAGGGCAAGCTGATGTTTACACAGTTGCAGGATCCAACCACTCCCTTCCAATGTGGGGTCCGGCTGATCAAGCTGCCCGTGGTCAAGTCCACCTGCCACCTACAGCTCTGTGACCTTGAGTAAACTCTTAACCTCTTTGAGCCTTGATTTTCCTATCTGTAAAAGGAGAATAACACTAGCCCCTGTCTCAGGGTGGTTGAGAAGATCAAATAAAGTAACCCAGAAGAATTACTTAGGGCAAAGCCTGGTGCACGGTACACGGTGACCCATCATGAAGGTGAGCTATTCTTATGATGCTGAGTTCTCAGTTTAATTGCCTGGATGCCACATTTTGGGGGCAAACATCATCTCTCATTTTTTTTTCTTTTTAAGCCATCCCCTCTACTCTTACCGATTACCTGATGCTCTTTAGGTAAGCACACCTGGGGATGTTCCAGCTGCTTGGTGCTGGCAGGATCACCTCTTCTCTCCAACACACACACATCAGCACCTCCAGCAGCTGGGCTCTCCACATCCTCGGGGAACAGCACTGCTCCAAGGACGACCAGGAGCAGACAGAGCCTGGCGGGGAGGGAAGGTCTGAGCAGGGGCAGGAGGAGAGGAAAGAATCCCCTCCGAGTGCCAGCCCTGCCTTCTGCTTTCCCTCAGGGGAATCATAAATTACTCTCCTTTACTTGCTCACCACTGCTCCCGTGGAAATTAAATTCACAGCCTGTATTTTAAATCCTATATATTGTTTGACTTAAGCTGGGATTTTTTTTTTCTTTCTTTCTTTTTTTTTTTTTTTTTTTTTGCTCTGATAAATAGGGCATTTTAATAACATTCACAGCGTGACAAAGAGTTGAGAGAAAATACACACGGCTCTCCAGGTGTCGGATTCCCCGGGCACTGCTGAGATGGGATCTTGTCACAGCTCTCTCCTGGAGAGTGACTGATGCTTACGTAGGAAGGAGAGGGTGTCTCTGCCCCTCCAGGGACTGAGATGGCAGGGGAGGCGGAGTGTCAGGAGCCATAGCACTGCCGGAGGAAGGACTGGAAGGCATGGAGGCAGGCAGGGGCAAGGACTCCGCGTGCTCTTCCTGGGAGGCGCGCAGCCACCAGGGGGATGGCAGTCTTGTCCCTGCAGGCACCAGTCCTCACAGTTCTCCTTTCTCCCTTCCATCAGGGCCCTGTGTCATTGCTGCCAGAGATAACAGGGTGATGAAATGTTCCCAATCCATCAAGTGCCTGCACACCCAGACAGGGGGATGCTTTTGCTCTATTTTTTTTTCCTTTTTTTCAGTTTTGCCCTCTGATGTCTGCAGAGGTCTTTGACATTAACATGCATGGATTGGCGCCTACTCTGTGCTAGGTTCTATGGGGATGCAGAGATGAATAAGACGCAGCCACTGCCCTTGAAGAGTGCGCAAACCATCGGGGAGACAGATGTGAGCTCGAGCAATAAGAGCTAAATACTAATGTCCGCTGCACACGGAACACCCACCTGGAGCGGGGGACTGTGCTAAGCCCCACGCATTCATTTCATAATTACTAACTGAGTGCCCAGTATGTGCCAAGAACTTTTTGTTTCCAGTTCCTGGAATTAAATATTGAATAGCACAACGGTCCCCTGCCCTTGCGGTGTTCATAATCCTCGAGGGTGGTGGCGAAGAGAAAGACAAACAAACAATAAATAAACAAAGGAGTCTACGATACACCTGGAGGTGCTCACTTACATGGCAAAGTAAGCGGAGAGGGACAAGGACACCACTTTATGGTGGGCAGGTCTGGGGAACCTCGCCAAAGAATGAATGAAATAAGAGAGTGAACCATGGGGACGTCTGGGGAAAAAACTTCCAGGCTGAGAACACAGCAAGTGAAAAGGCCCTAAGCAGGGGACTGTCCAAGGGACACAGCCAGGAGGGCAGCGGCTGAGGCAGAGAGAGGCAAGGACAGTGGGAAATGAGGTCAGACCTGGCAAGACTAGAGTCCGTTGCCACATCCTGCTCACCGTGGCACTCCTGGGCCTTGAAAACCCCTGACACGTGACTGCCGCTCAATGCACAGTTGTTGAGGACATCAGGAAGTGAGATCAGAGGAGTCTCACAGGCTAAGGGGAGCATTTGGGATTTTACTCAAAGAATAATGAACATTTACTGGAGGATTTCAAGGCAATGGAGTAACCTAATCTGATTTAAGTTTTCAAAGAATCACTGAGCACAGTGTGGGAAGGGACCACAGGGCAAGGGCGGCGGCCGGGGACTAGAAGGTCCTGAGGGCAGGTGCCATTATCCCCATGGAGTAGGTGAGAAAAGCTGAGCCAGGACTCTGGAATTTACCTCTGGCTTCCATCCTAGTAAAGCTCGGGAATCTCGGGAATCTCGGCCATTAACCCCCTGTGATCTACCATCCCCCGGCTAACCAGAGTGAAAGCCCAAAAGTGATCCTCATCATATAGGGTGCAAACACGTGACCCTGCAGGTTCAGCAGAGGGAGCAGCCCGCTGCCGATCGGCGGCCAATCAGGGAAGTGACAGTGTGTTGGCCCTCGAAAGAAGGGACGCGTCTGGTCAGGTAGAGAGAGAATTGGATGCGTCCCAGACGTACCTGGTAACGCAAGTACAAGCCCCGATATGGGGAGGGCAGACACTGTGCATTTCAGGAAGGCCCGGACTTTGGGACCCTCTCAAAGAGGTGTGGGACAAGAGGCTGAGCAGGTAGCTGGACCATAGTGGATCTAAAATGCTAAACTGAAGAGCTGTTGATAGGGAGCCATTAAATGGGTTCGGCCACAAGCAGCAGAACGAAGTGAGTCCCTTGAGAGCTGGGTCCCCGCAGGTCTGGCTCATCAAAGCCCCAGCAGGACAGTGCTGGGAGATGCCCCCATGGGCTCCGCGTGAGTCTGGCTGACAGGGCAAAGGTGATGTCACTCACAGAAGTAGTGAAGACAGAAAAGAGAAATATTTATAAAGACGTGATAGCCTTGGCTATAGGCAGACAGGAAGAGAAGGTGGAGGAATTTATTTTACAAGCTCTCTTGTAGCATTTACTACCGACCAGCTCCAATTCTAAGTACTTCATAAATATCGACATGTTAAACACGTATAATCCTGGGAGGAAAGTTTTCTGTTTTTACCCTTGTTTTGCAGACACGGGGACTGAGCCATACAAAGGTTAACAAGTTGTCCCATGTCACGTGGCCGGTGAGCATCAGAGCCGGGGTTTGAACCCTGAAATTCTGGCTCTGGGGCTCATTCCTTGATTATGTAATAGCGTCATCTTTGTGAATGTCAGTATCAAACCAGTGATCTACAAATGACTGAGTTGCTCACGGTGCTAGAGTTTGACAAAGAAAATGACTCCTGTTGTCCCCAAAGCCTCTAATTTTAGAGACAAGCCAAGACATCTAAATTCACTTAGATCCATATATGCAGCTTATGACTGGTAAACTTGAAATAGGTACTAGGTCCTCCAGTTGCCAAGTCCCACCTGTCGTGACTACAATTCATTGCCACATCCTGCTCACCGTGGCGTTGCTGTGTCTAGAAAAACTCCTGAAACATGATTACTGCTTAATAACTGTTTGTTGTTGAGTATGGTGTCTCGCCATGGCCAGGTCCAAATTGCCCCCCGCTCTTGGATCCTGTGTTCTTACAGTACAGTTTGGTGGTTATAAGCAGAGAGTCTCAAGTCAGACTTCCTGGGTTTGAATCCTAGCTCTGGCACTTACTAGCTGTGTGACCTTGAATAAGTTACTTAACATCTCTGTGCTTCAGTTTTCCCATACATAAAATGTGGATGATAATAGTAATCACCTCATAACGTTGCTGTGAGGATCGATACAAGTCATACAGGCAAAATACTTGTATACAAGTAAAGTATTTAAAACAGTGATAGTCAGGTGTGGTAGTGCACACACCTGTAGTCCCAGCTACTCAGGAGGCTGAGGGAGGAGGATCGCTTGAGCCCAGGAGTTTAAGGCTGCAGTGAGCTATGGTTGTGCCACTGCACTCCAGCCTGGGCGACAGAGCAAAACCTTGTCTCTAAAATAAATAAGTAGATAAAACAAAACAGTGCTAGCACATAGTATGAGATCAACGGGTGTTAGCTATTACTATTACTGCTACTGTTATTGCTACTGCTGCTGTCACTGTGAAGTATAGACTAGCTGCCTCACGGTTATACAGCCTTTTTTCAACCAGTTCTCCTCTCTAATTCTCCCTGTTGAGGTCTCAGCCTTCCTCAGACCAGAGGCCACGCAAGTTTTCCCTCGTTATAATGACCATGGTGATTAAGTGCCCTCTTGGTGAAACCCATCCCACTGTTGTTCCCATGCATGATCCTTACCTCAAACTATGAGCACCAGCCATATCTCCTTTGCCCTCCTGTCGGCAAGAACGGTGTGTCAACATGAATTTGGTTTAAGAAGAAAAGTCTCCTTCCCCAGTCCAGTCCCCTCTTCCCTGCTGGTCTAGGGACCTAACCCAAGGGACGGGGCTGTGCGTCTGTCCTTGGCCCACCTCTGCCCTCCAGAGATGCTCTTGTAGAGTCACAGGTTGCTGGTCTCCAAAAGGTTCCCGGAGTTGTCCTGAGCTGGATGCTCCAAGCTGCAGCCACAGAGCAACCTCTGCCTTCTAGTCCTTTTCCTGGAGGGAAACGAGGACTCAATGAAGACCCAGGTCAAGGTGAGCCTACAGAATTTTGATTAAGTCCTGGACGTCTTAAACACCATCAATGGTTGGATATCGAGATGGCTGGTTTTACGTGTCAACTTGGCTAGCCTAGAGTACCCAGTTATTTAATCAAACACTAACCTAAGAGTTGCTGTGAAGGTATTTTACGGATGTAGTTAACAGCTACAATCAATTGGCTTTGAGTAAAGGAGATTACCCTTGACAATGTGGGTGGCCTTCATTCCATCATTTGAAGGCCTTCAGTGGAAAAATTGAGATTTCCCGGAAAAAAAGAAATTCTGCCTCAAGACTGAAATATCAAATCCTGCCTAAGTTGTCAGCCTGCCAGCCAGCCCTACAAATTCAGACTTGCCAGCCCCCACAATCATGTGAGCCAATTCCTTAAAATAAATCTCTTAATACATGCACACATACACACACACATACTTACACATATGCACACATACACACAGACACACATACATACACATATGCATACACGTACACACGTGTACACGTGCACACATACACAGACACACATACACACAGATACATGTGCATACACAGACATACATACACATGTACACACATATACACACATACACACAGACACACATATACATATGCATGCACATACACACGTACACATACACACATACATACACATATGCATACACACATGTACACATACACACATATACACACATGCATACGCATACATACACATATGCATACACACATGTACACATACACACATATACACACATACACATATGCATACGCATACACACACACACACACACCCTCTGGAGAGCCCTGGTGGACAGTGGAGTTCTCTATCCTCCCAGTAACAATGGGGTGTCGACGGTGAGTAGACTCCCAGAGAAAAATGAGGCTGGCTCACATTTAACAAATAATAGGGAAAAAAAGATAAAAATGGGGAAGGAAGGAAGAGAGGAAAGGAGAAAGCAGAGAGAGAATCAAAGAAATAAGGAAAAAGATGGGAAGGAGGGGGAAGAGGAGGGAAGAGAGGAGAGAAAGTGGAAGGGAGGGAGGGAGAAAATAGACTAGATTTTTTATTGTTGTTGTTTTAGAATCTAACATCCTGTAGATAATTTTTAAAATAGATCAATTCTGTCCCTCTTCGAGTTTTATAGAAAATTATATATAATAATTAGAGAAATAGGTTATTTGGCCAGTCTGTCAGATTTGTCATCAAATCTGGATTTATTGGGCAACTGGCAGGTCATAGGCTAGACAACTCAATCTCTGTTTGAGTACAACAGACCCAAAACTACTGGTCCAGCTTCTCTCCACAGTGAGGAACTTGGACCCAAACTGGAGTCCAGAGACAGCAGGTGACAGGCTGATATCATGGATGAGGGGAAAGTCAAAGTGGCAGGTGGGACCCAAGTTTCCTAACTTCCCGGTGTCCTTTCTTTTTGTCACACGATAGAATCAGGAGAGAGCCCTTTTCCTCTGTCACCCATCATCGCCTCTGACCTTCCTATTTACTCTGTTCCCAAGAGTCAGAGAGGCAGGTGCTCCCTCTGCCCTCAGAGATATCTCAGCCATCAAACCTGGACAGGTGAAGCCCCGGGCTGAGGCAGGGGCAGGGGAGGTTGGGTGTATCCGGCTGCTTACGATTCAGAAGTTGACATCAGCTCAGCTGCTTGCATGCTGTGCTAAATCTCAACGTGCATGGACTGAAAATCACCCAGTTACTTTGCAAAAACAGCAGTTTAATAAGATTAGGAGGAGTTGAGAACACTTGTTACATTCGAGGTAATGATATGGAAAGCTTGACATGTGGCTAAGAATTTGCAATGGAATTCTGAAATCGGCAAGCGGAAGAGATGGCAGTTGGAGGACATGGAATCCAAGCTCCTACCTTCAGCCAGGTCAAGGCCAAATCTCTCGTCCTTAGAAGAAAATCCAATTGCCCTTGCTGTGAAAGCTCCTGCTGCCCTTCTTGGAGACTAGTTACAGACCACATCATTATTTATATCAGGAAGTTCTACCAAATGTAATGTCCTGTAGATAGACCCAATCTATTGAGCTCTAAGCCCAAAAGTATTCAGTGCGACTTAAATTTGCATCAAGCAGTGCCATAGTCTGAATAAATCATGTTGCGTGAAAGTTCATCAACTTGGGCCGAGGGAAAGAGAAAACAATGAGGATTTGTGCCCGATTGGAATTGAGAATGTTATCCAGCCAGGATGTGGCTCATGGGGACATCCCGGGGCTTTCACCAGGGCTGGCTCAATTAGTCAGGAATTGACATTTGTAGGTATCCAACAAGACCATGTTGCTCAAGGTAAGCAGAAATCTAAACAGCAAGTGAAACACCCTAGGTGAGAGAGATAGTATGTTAAGAAAATAGAATTCCCAAGTGGTTAATGAATGGCGGGACAGAGGGACTGGGTCAAAAAAGAGAGAGGGAGGGAGAGTACAGATCACTCAGAACCGTGAGTTAAATAAGGAATTTGTATTATAACCTAAGAGTGGTAGGGATTCATAGGAGGATTTTGGACAAAAAATGGCAAGAATTGGCTTACATTTTTAAAAGATCATTCTGGCTGCTAAATGAAGTCGATCGCAAGAAGGGTGGGCAAGAATGGAAGCAGGGGAACCGATTAGAAGGACAGTGCAAAAGTGAAAGGTGAAGGTGATGTTGGCTTTCACCAGGTGATGGAAGCAGACATGGAAAGACATGAATGGATGGATGGATGGATGGATGGATGGATGGATGGATGAATGGATGGATGGGTAAGTGGGCGGGTGGATGGATGAGTAGTTGAATGGATGGATGGATTGGTGGATGGATGGATGGGTAGGTGTATAGATGATTAATTCAATGACAGGGAATGCACATTTTGTGCCCTTTGTCCTTGATTTCTTGCTGCTTGAACCCATGGAGATATTTGATTTTCTATAAAAAGCTCATTGACTTTAATGTTTTCTCAGTCAATAGAGAGTGTGTGAAAAACGATAGCAATAGGCCATTGGTGTATATGAAGAACAAACACTGTGCCACCTCCAGCTTGTGGATGACAGGACTCAGGTCCTTGGAGGAAAGGAGCTGGTCTATGGACACACAGCCTGGACAGCCTCAGTTCTAGGAGTCCTGGCTCCTTGCACACGGCTCTTGCTGTTGTGCACTTTCCCATAAGGAGAAGATGGGCAAGGGAGCAAACCAGGGCCTCGTTACTGCCATCAGCCAAGGTCACATCTAGCAAGAGGCTGATGCAAGTCACCACTATGCATTGTCCCCCGGGGGAACAGCCACACTGAGGAAAGAACACATTAAGGTTTGTTCTGGAGCAAGGCGGGGGCAAGAATGCAAGGGCTAGCATTCCGCAGATACGTGAAGAAGGATCTGCAAGAAAGAAGGAGACCAAACAGGATGCATATGTGGACATACATATATCTACACCTAGAGACAGAGAGAAACCAAACATTCAGGAAAAAAACATTCTAACTTTGGTCCTTTCATAGGTCTGGGTATGTATTAAGTAATGAAGAGAAACAGAGGGACAGAAAGGAAGTGAATGAACGATAGAGTGAAAGCTACTCCCTATGGACAGAGGGGGGTGTATGAGTACGTGTGTGGGTGTGCACTTGTGTGTGAGTGCACACCCAGTGGTTGTGTGCATTTGTGTCTATTTGCATTTTTATTCCTACGTATGTGGGTGAAAGAGAGAGAATTTGAGAGATATCTCTGAGCATCCTCATTTCAGGGGCACGTGTGCACTTGAGGGAAGGAGGGAACATTATTCCTGTCATTTTAGAATATATGGGCTATTAGTAGAAGGTGTTGGGGGTCAGGAGAAGGCAGAAAGAAAGAGACAGAAAGAGAAACTGAGGCAGAGAGCGACAGATAAGACTGAGGGGGGGCACTTCCCAGCACAGAGGCCTCCAGCAGGTCCCAGCCCACCCCCACCTGCCCAGAGGATCTCTGCTCTCTGAGAACGGTTTTAATTCCAGTACACTGTGATTACCCTGCCTATTTTATGGTATGTCAGGCCTCTCTACACCACTAGAAATTGCTTAGAAAAGGATCTCATTATTTTTGAAACCACTAAAAGTAGCTCTTCTCTGTTTCTGCTTTCTCTTAAATGCAGTTTCGAAGAGGTAGATGGATTCTTTCCAGCCTGTCTCTGCACCGTGGCCAGGCGGCCAAGGCCTCCAGGTGACCCTGGCAAGGAGGGATGGTGGGGGTGGGAGAGGATTCCATTAGATCATGCCCCAGGTTGTCCAAGTGAAAAATGGGGAAAATAATCACAATACCGTTCTTGCCCTCTCAGGTGACTCTGGAAGAGAAGAGTAAATCTCTACTCTCCAGGAGTTCCCTGGAAGGCAGATTTTATAGAAGCTGTGGAGGTGGGGGTTGGGGCATGTTCAGAGAAGGGGAGACATTTAGACTGAGAAGTCAGAGAATGTTTCAAGAGACACAGGTAAACACCTTGAGTGAGGGGAGCTGGGCTGCGGGCTGTGGACTTGGTCTGTTCTTGGTCAGAATCTTCTTGAGGAGTTGAATTCTGGTCAGACTAACCTGGCTGGAGAATCAAGCATCAGGCCCTGAATGCTTTTGCATGTCACTAACCACAATTTGGGGCTTACTTGAGGAATGCAATGGCTCGGTGACAATCAAACAGTAAGAAGCTGCAGGAACGTGCACTGTGGGCTACACGAGACTGGATTCCCAAGCCGAAGCAGGTGCACTCAGCACACGACGCATCGAGGGCTTCCCTGCTCCCGTGTGCTGGGTCACGGTGGGCACCAGGCCCCGCTTTCCTGGGACTTACAGGGAGTTTGGAGGTGAGCTGATGAATTAGATGATGTGGAGTGCTAAGAGACATGCAGAAAATACAGCAATGGATGGGATGGAGAGTGCTTGGCTGGGAGCATCATTAGATGGAGTGTTCAGGAAAGGCCCATGAAGGAAGCATTATTGGGGCTGAAATATGAATGATGAGAAGGGACATATGGAAACTCGAAGGTCAACTTTTGAGCATGGATTTATTGCTAAGTGCAACCAGGCACCACTGAAGCGTGTTAGTAAGGAAGTGATAACACTCTGGATGCTGGGTGGAAAATGGATTGGAGGAGGTTTGGCAAGAAAAGAAAGCAAAGGGACCAACCAATTAGGAGCCTGCTGCACCTGTCCAGGCAATAGATAAGTGTGCCTTGGTGTGGACTGACAGCATCAGAGATGATAGGAAGTGGTTGTCTCTACACCCACCAGAATGGCTAAAATTAAAAAGACTGACGATGCCCAGTGATGGCAGAGAGGTAGAGCAAAAGGGACGCTCACCCATGCCAGCTGGAATATAAATTGGTATAAACAGTTTTTTAAATGCTTGAAAGAATCGTCTAGACCTAAATACACATATATCCAAAGGCCCAGTAAAGTTCACTCCTGAGCATACGCCCACAGGAATGAGCATGCATGCTCACCAAAATTAGTGTAAAGGAGTTTATATCACTTTTATTCATGGCAGCCCCAAACTGGAAAACCAAATGTCTGTCAACAGGAAAATGGATAAGTAAACAAACTACTGAATCACCCAACACCATGCATAAAACTCACACAGATCATGTTGAGCAAAAGAAGTTAGTTGCCAAAGAGTATCTACTGTCTGAGTCCATGAATGTGCAAGTCAAGAACAGATGATAGGGTGATCATAGTGGTTACCTTTGGAAGGATAGTCACCGGATTGGGACACAGAGGAGCCTTCTAGGATGCTGGAAATGTGTATCTTGTAGAGGGTGGCACAAGTGTATTCATATGTAAAAATGAGACCTTAATATTTAAGATTTGTTTACAATTTTGTGAGTAAATTATACCTAAGTGATACAATTAGTAGAGATGGTTTAATAGGGACAAGTTTTGGGATAGAGCCAAAGATACAGCAGGATCCGCTGATAGATTTGGTGTAGGCTATGAGAAGGAAGGAGATGAATCAAGTGTTACTTTTGGGTTTGTAGTTTGAACAATTGGGTGCACGATGACGTCACAAATTGGATTGCTGGATATCCAGGTGGGAAAGCCATGCTACCACGGGATCTTGGCCACCTCCCTGTCATTTCACAGGTCATGGTGGACACTGGCGTCTAGGGTGAAGGGAACATCCAGGTCCCTCAGCAGACAGGCAGGCACAGTGATAAAGAAACCAGGCCCTCAAGGCCCTAGTTTGGCATTCAGAGAGCAGAGCTGCGGCCCCTGGTGTGAGGATGTGCATGGCCTCCATCTCACCAAACACCTGGGGCAAAACGGTCATCAGAACCAGAAACAGAGCAGATGTTCCAACCTGTGGAGCAGGCATGAGATGGGATACAAGGAAGTCTTGTCGCAGAGATGCCCAATCGCATTTCTCTGACCTAAGAACATAGGGAGACCATAGTTCCTGCTTCCCTTGCTGTTAGTTGAGGTCACATGCTGCTTCTGGCAAGTGAAATGTGGGTGAGTGAGATGTACACCATTTCCAGACCTAGCCTCGTAACTCTCAGGAGGTCCTGGGTTCACTCTCTTTGCTCACAACACGAGGATCCAGCTAAAAACTGCAAAACCCTATGAAGATAGAAGGAAAGTGGACTGCTCAGTCCTTGCACATCACACTGCTGGCTCCATCCTGATTGGGTTGTGGCATGAGTGAGAAACAGGCTGTTTCATCAAGATTGTGAGATGCAGGGGTTGTTACAGCAACTGGAGTTAATCACCCAGAAAGTAGGAGCTGGGACTTTCAGATCCGATTAGCTCTGAGTAGCACACCAGTGGAGTGGGACAGAGGAGACTGAGCCCATCAGATGGGAGTGCCAAGGAAAGCCTGGGCTTTTAAACCTCTGCTGTGGGGAGGAGAGTCTGAGATCTAGGTTGTGACTGTGTATAGACATCAGGAGACCTGGCTATGGGTGTGCTGGAGCCAGGAGGTGTAGAGAAAATCATCCATCCATCACTTCCTGGCACTCACTATGACAACAGCTAAGCAGACACAGGTCCTGCCTTCTTGGAGCTCACAGGCTAGGGCAATGAGGGTTGGGATGGCTGACATTTTATTCTTGGGTCAACACTTCCTCAAGGGAAATAGACACCTTGCTGCTTCCTTCGCCCTGTAATCCCAGCTTGGAGACAGCCAGCCCAAGTTGCCCTGAGCAGCTGGAGGAAGAAGCAGATTTGACCTTCTGGCAGGTGGAGACTGAGGGAGCGTCACTGCCAGGGGACACTGGGGCACCCCAGAGGGCTGTCCTGCTGGAGTTCCCCAGTTGCTTTGAGGATAGTCACTATCACAGCCCCGGGGGAGGTGACACCCTGCAGCGGTGTGAGCTTGCTCTGCTCATGTGGGATGCCTTTGCGATGAACGTCCATCCGAGCCGGGTCAAGGAGGGGGCAGCAGTCCTGATAATTTTCAGCTCATCATGGCAATTACTCCTGGAGTAATGGGAAAATGAAGCTGATGGTGACCCTCTGGGCCGGGCCAGCTGTCCCTCCCTGAGCTGTCCAGGGCACAGGCTCACCAGTGCTCAGAGGCCTGGGGGTGAGAACAGAGGCCACACCCCCCCTACAAATTCGGCACCAGCTTTATCTTCATTGTAAATAAGGATAGTAGTGATAAATAGTATTAATGATAATAACGAAACCCATTGACTGAGGCATTTCTACCCCCAGTCACTGTATATCATTTCCTTGAATCCCAAGCGTAGCCCTGGCCCATTCTCAGCTGTTGGCACCGTGGGACACCAGCAACAAGGATGCCCAAGAAACAATACCGGGGATTAATTAAGTGCTTGCTGTGTGTCAGGTGCTTTGCTACCTGCTTTCGCTTGCTAGATCTTACAACAAACTTTCTACTTAGGTGCCGTTAGTATCCCTGTTGTGCCAAGACACTAAGTTCCAGAAAGGGTAAGTACCGTGTTTCCCTGAAAATAAGACAGGGTCTTATATTTATTTTTCCTCAAGAAGACACCCTAGGGCTTATTTTCAGGGGATGTGTTATTTTCCCCTCAAAGCCTCAGCTTGCAGCACACACAGGAGGGCCAGGACCTGACAGGGGGAGCCGACCTTGTTGGTGGGGCTGCCCACATCTTTCTGGTCACCTCTGGGATAGTAGCTGTCACGATGGGGCAGATGAGAAGGGCTGCTCGTCTTCTTTACCGCTCCACGACGAAATGCATGGGTCGTGCAGATACGCTGCGTAGCCACGCCCACCACTAGGTCTTATTTTCGGGGTAGGGCTTATATTGTGAAAATGCTTAGAAATCCTGCTAGGGCTTATTTTATGGGTAGGTCTTATTTTCGGGGAAACACGGTAACACACCAAACGTCATACAGCCAAGGATGTAGCAGAGCGAGAATTGAGTCCAGCAGCCTGGTGTCAGAGCCTGTGCACCAAAACACCTCTACGATATTGCCTACACTGCCAGAAGCATGCTAGTCTAGAACATTCTCCGGAAGGGTTCACAATCTAAGGCCAGAAGTGGCTTTGACGTTTTATTCAGGAAGGCAGTGCTGTGGCATGGCCTGGAATGCCACTGAGAAGGAGAAATCCGCCTTATGTAGAAGGAACCGTTCTTGTGGGTTGCTGGGGGACACCTGGGTTCCAGTTCTCTGCCTTTCTGGAAGACACAAGGACGTGGATTGTTTACAAAGTGAGCTCGGTCATCTAAACCACCTTCCCTGCCTCCACACTCCCCCAGGAAATGAAGCTGATTGGCAGTCGGGGCAGGGAGTGGGCTGGACAAGGGAGTACTGGCTGGCGGGTCAGACCTGGGAGGGGCTGCCCTTGACAATGATGTGAGCTTGGTGTAAATCCTGAGAAAGCCGGACCCAGTGAACTTCCTTTCAGAGAAGGAACACTACACGTTCATTTGTGTTTTGCAGCATACAAAGCAGGTTCACGTTTATTATCTCGTTCAATTTGAACCTCAGAAAGTAAGCAGAAACTATTATTTCCGACTCCATTGGGGAGATATCGTTGTTCCCATGATGTAGATAAAGACAGTGAACTATGGCAAGCTGAGGTCATTGGACCAAGGTCACGCGGTTCCATGGTGATGGAGCACTAGGCTCTCTAGTCAAAATCTGCACTGTCAGCCATTAGACCCCACTGGCTCCCCACAACAAATGCCTTCCTATTGTTGGCTTCATGCAATGCACCTGTTTCTTGCTGCATTCTCAGTGGCTGTCACCACGTAAGACACCTAGTAGGTGCTCAGTGTGTTTCTCCAATATATTTATGAATGGATAAGTGGGTGGACTTGCTGCCTCAAGATAGAATTGTGACTTAGATGGCATCAATAGTGCAGTGGGACAGCCTCCACACTCTAACTAGGATCCAGGAAAAACCCTTCAACTGCAGCCCTAAAGTTGTACAGGTGGCCAGAACTGTCTAAATGCAGTGACTTCCCCATAGTTATTCTAAAATCCTCCCTCCTTCATTAATAATATTTTCTCTCTTTTTTTGAGAAATAATTATGCATTACCTAATTTAATTTCTATTACAGCCACAGAAGGCACATCCTATCACCCCCATTTCACAGATGAGAAAACTGAGGCTCAGAGAGGCTAAGCAACTTGCCCAAAGTTCACTCTGTTACTTAGTGGCAGAGCTGAGATCCTAATTATGATCTGTCAGTTGCTGAAGCCCATCCTCCAAACCGACAGTGATTTTTTTGCCAAGCATGGTTCTATCTATGGAGATCGCTCAGAAAAACATAGGGTGTTTGCAGCTTCAGGGAGCCTGACCATACACAGCTCACTTTGTAAAACAAACCCTTGCAACTTCCAGTGAATTCCGCCCCCAGCCCCCTGCAATGCCAATAAAGGAAGGAAGGAGCAGCCAGCAGAGATCTTGCTTTGCCTGTCAAGAAGCTCCGGATTAGAAAGCTAGTTAACAATTCATCTCAAAGAAGCAGAGGATCCCAAGCATATCCAAATTAATATTTATAGAGGGAATGCTTGCTCAGACCCAATTATTCTGAGGGCCTGGAAGCCGGGTGGGTGTAGGGAAAGGGAGGGAGGAGGCCGCCAGGGGAAGCTGGCCTTGGAAACCATTGCTGGGATGCTCTTGGGGCAAAGCATGGGTACGTGGGGGCCGGGCACATTTAGGGGATGAATGAGCGGGTAACTCACCCAGGTGCTTTCATTTACAGGTAAGCACTGGGCTTCGCCACAGCTTCACTTTCCTCTTTAGCATGGAACACGGGCAGAGCTCGCCTTGGCAAGGGTCACAAACCCAAATGCCTGCGGGGACTGAGCAGTAAGGGAAATCTTTAGATGGGCCAGATGGTACCCGGGGACCAGGGACCGTCACTTCCTGCCTCCGATTCATCACCTCCAGTGGTCAGTGGTCAGCCAGATTGTTTTTTGTTTTTTTTTCATATGGGGAAGTCAGTTGTTAATGAGAAATCTCCATAGCCACAAACTCACATTTTTAAGTAGTGAGATGGTTAAACAAAGCCTATCTGTGTCATTTTGGGCCCGCATGCTGCCACATGTCACAACCTCTGGCCTGGAGGCTGGAGTCTGAAATTATTTCCAGTGGTTTTAATGAAGTCCTACCTTGTAGAATTCTTCTAGCGCTGGCCTAAAACCAAATAATCTGTGATGGTATTTCTCTGGGTTCTAGCCAACTCAGCCCATTGCAATCCTAGAACCTGAAGTTCTTCTTAGAAGTCCCTTCCTGCCACTAAGAGGGGCAAAACAATAGTTTTAGTTGTTATTCCCAAGACTTAAATGTCACCACCGGCGTATTCTCCCTCCAGCCACCTACCCAGTGACACTTATTTCTGGGTCTCTGATCCCTCAATCTCTCTTCTGCTGTCCATCTTCTGCATAGCACTCGTGGGATCTTGAGATCTTATTCTCTGCTCAAAATCCTCCGAAGACCCTCCGTTGCCTTCCTGAAAGAGATCAGCCTCCTTAGAGTGGCATTTCAGGACCTACATGATCTAGCCATCAACTGGCCGTCTGCCAACTCTCCCACCTCACCTCCCGCCACCTTCAGCCTTGTGTTCTTGTAGCAGTTGGAGATCTTTGTTTGGGAGCAGCAAGAAGTGGCTCCGAGTAACAGAAGCAGAGAAGGAGACCAGTCTCCCAGCTCTAAGCCACCACCTTGTCAGTTACCTGGATCTCAGCTTTTCTACTTGCTGAAATTCAGTCTATTTTCAATATAATAACCAGAGCAATTGTTCTAACCTTGAACTAACCTTGTCTCTCTCCTGCTTCAAACCCGCTGAGGAGTTCTCATTTCACTAAGAATAAAAATCAAATCTTCCTTGTAATTATCAACAATAACTAACGTGTATTAAGCACTTACAGAGCAAGCATTTTTCTTAACACTTGAGCTTGATATACATTAACATGGGAAACAACCTTGTGGGTAGGTTCCATCATTAGCCCTGTTTAACAGATGAGAACACTGAAGCACAGAGAGGTCAAGTAGCTTGACCAATGGCACACAGCTGAAAGAGGGACATGCTGTCTGTGGTTTTCTGATGCTGTTCTCTTTCTCTCTGCTCTAGTCTCACTCATCTTATTGCCCTTCTTCAAATTTGTCACTTTCATTCCAACCCTGGGGTCTTTGTTTCTACTATTCCCCTACCTTGAACTCCTTCCTCTAGAACCCTGCATGGCTCCTCATCACCCTCACCAAGAGGCTAGCCGTGGCCTTCCTGTCCGGCCCAGCACCTCTCCTTCTGTAGCAAGCTATCCCTCTAAACCACACTATTTTTCTCCAAAGCACTGAGTCAATGGGGAGGCAGGAAAAAATGGTTTGAAAAGTGAAGGAACCAAAGAGTTTGGTGAGGTCCTTGTAGCAGGAGCCAATATAGTTGCTTCAGGACACTGGAGTGAATTAACTCTTGGGACATTTCCATCCTCGATACACAAAGATCAAGGAGAGAGAGATTTCTGTTGGTATACAATTGATCATTTCATTCCTGGCTAATATAGAGAAAGGCATCTTTATTAACAACTAGTAGAGGGGAAGGAGGGGCTGGTATCTTAGTGCAAGTTGGGAGAAAATGCCCTTCCTCGAAACAGGCACAGGTCTTCACCAGGGTGGATGAAGAAAGCCAGGGCTGTGTTTCGGCCCCCAGCCCAGCCTTAGCCAGGCATACCTGTGCATTGTACAACCTGCACGACCACATGTGGCCTCCTAGCCAGGACTGTTCACAGATGAGAAAGGTAATTTCTCAAAAGGGAATCGAAAACTGTCACTGAAAAAATGAGGACAGTTTGGAACGTTAAAAAAATAATAATAATAAGGATCTATGCTGAGTGTTCAAAACAAACAAACAAACAAACGAAAAACCAATTCACTAATGCCCAACAGCCATTCTCAACCAGTAGTTCTCAACTCAGGCTACTCACTAGAGTCACCTGATGGGAATTACAAACTATCAGATTCTAAAGTCCTACCCCAAACCAATTAAATCAGCATCTGTAGAGGTGGCATCTGAGCAGATATTTTTAAAAGCATTCCTAGTAATTCTTTGCTGCCAGGTTTGAAAATCAATGCTATAAATTCTACCTCCACTGAATGCCATGGTTTCTTACCTGAAGCTTAATGTGTATTGTGTCCATGCCATTGTCCCAGCTGTCACTTTCCCTGGAATGCTTACACACACCACATACGCACACATACCCTACACACACATGCACTTTAGTTGTGACGACTCAGCTGTCCTTCACTGCCCCACCCCATGCTCCCTGCACATTCCTCAGCTCACTCTGTCAACATGTTCATATATTGTCAACACTACAAGTTCAAGAAAGAAACTAAAATAAAGAAAAAAGAAAAAAAAATGTTCATATATCCATCCCACTAGACCAGGCGTCCTCAAACTACGGCCCGCGGGCCACATACGGCCCGCCCAGGACATGTATCCGGCCCGCCGGGTGTTTTTGCCACCACTGCCTGTCCTGCTTAGCAGCTGACTCGTCCCGGGCCCACAGTATGCACTCTCCAACGGTCTGAGGGACAGTGAACTGGCCCCCTGTTTAAAAAGTTTGAGGACCCCTGCACTAGACTATGAACTCCCTGAAGACAGGGACTGGGCCAGATTCATAATACACCTAAAAATCTAACGTTAGAGACCTAACTATAATCTGGGGACTTCTGATGGTTGTCCTTACATCTCTCCATTTCTTGCCAACACCACATCCCAACCTGAGCTGATTCAAGATTTGGGGTATTCTGTTGTCACCTCAGTTTCTTCAATCCAGAATCCACATTTCTACTTGATTCTGAAAATCTTTGCTATCCAGAAATCTTGGTAGTTCAGACTTCCCTCCCTGGATATTTATTCTTGCCTGTATTGAACTGCTTTTTAAATTTTTGCATTTTTTTTTCTTTTTTAAATATCTTTTTGCCCTTTGGACAAGTAAATGGGACCAGCTCCTTTTCCTGCCTACAATAAAACCATCCACCCACTCTGGCTCAGATAAAATTCCTGGGTCACCTCTTGGCTTCCCTCTTTTTTCCTAGGTTTTTGTTTTTTTGTTTTTTTT
>VBSM01002153.1:17181915-17202043 GCA_008086735.1 Cheirogaleus medius
AAAAAAAAAAAAAATTAAAAAAAAAATATTGGAAAAAAAACACCACATTAAAAAAATAAATAAATAAATAAAAAATAAATAAACTTTCCCTGCAGTCTAAGCTATATCCTTAAAGGAAAAAAAAACCCTTTTACATTCTTCCTGCCTTTCACCCCCCTAAGACTCAAGGACTTCTGCTATCTGCCAGCCTCACTTTGCCTTCCCCAAGAAAAGTAGCCAGGACTTGAATTAGAAGGATGGTTCAAAGAAAGGATTTTGCCAGATCCGTGCATGCGGTTTTTCCTTGATGTGCGGGAGACAGATGAAGGAGGGATTTCATACGTAGCTCCTCTCTCTGCTCAGTGTCAACAGCTGCTCCTAAGTCAACAGAGCAATGGTGTGTGTCTGGACTGAACAGAACAGAGGTTGCTTAAATTGTTTTCCATCCCCTCTGAAACCAATAAGTGCTACTCCATTGCTTGGTGCAGTGGAGCTCCTGAGTGGTGTCCCAGTGGGGTGTCAAATCAAATCTCCTTTAATCAAACACTGGCTCCATGCGCTTACAGAAGGAGCAGGCATACGGCCAAGTGAGGAGAGGCTGGGGCGTCCTAGTCCAACCGGCCTATGCAGTGGGCCATGATGCTACGCTCTCTTCACTCTCTGAGAGAAAGGCCACCCATTCTAGAAAATATCTGGGGTCTTAGGGATACTCTCCGGTAAGTTGAATATGCCCACGAGCAGTAATCCATGCCAGGTCTGACTTTATGAAAAAGTTCAACAAGGAAGACAGGGACCAGAGGGCATGGGGTTGATGAAATGAAAAATGGAGGGATGGATAAATTTATTCAGTCACCAAATAGTTATTGAGGGCCACACTCAGGAAAAATATTAATCAATAAGACCAGGAAGATTTCTGTACTCAAGGGGCTGGTGTTCTAGGCATGGTCTCCCTCCAGCTCACTCTGGAAAAGCACAACTCTTGAAGGATGAAGAGCTTTCAAGCCATGCCAAAGGACAAAAGAGTCCCATTCCCTTAAAGGTCCTGAAGAATCCAGCCTTTCTTCCAGACTGAAGGTTCCGACCTAACCCATGTGCCCAGGTGTGGACCACTTCCATGGATGAGGGGTTACTGTGTTAGTGATAAGTGAAATTCTCGTTCCTCTGCCACCTCTCTGGGTGCTTTGTGGGTTCACAGGCTCTGGGATCTCAGTATTCATTGAATAAAACCTTTTTCACTCTGGAGGCATCCCAGAGGTAGAACACCCCTGACAAATTCAGTGAAGATCATACTCTATAGTCAGATTTGAATATCTCATCTCTACCATGTCTTAGCTATGTGGTGTTGGACATCCCGCTGAGCAGAGATGGGGAATCTGTAGCCTCGGGGCCCTCCAGATCCCCAAGTGCCGCCCCTACGTAATAGTCTCCATATTATTGTTAATATTCGCTGTTCTACTTTTCTCATTTTGGGACTATTATGGCCCAAGGAAGATATCATATTTACAGAATCTTTATTGTGGAGCCCAAATATGTTCACCTTTCTCATCAGCTTCAGTTGTTTTAGGACCTTTAAAATTGGAGGAATTAAAATCATTTTGAATTTTGCAGCTTTAACCCAAATTACTCAGCTGTGGGTTTCCTCGTAGCTAAGAGTAGTTCCTCACAAAAGCCACGCTTGCAGGCTGAAGCCAGCTCTAGCTTCTGAGCCAGTCCTTCTAAGAGCAGGAAGGACTTGGGACTGTATTATCTCCGAATCCACCCAGATTCCCATCGTTAGAAACATTAGCAGATACCTCTTGACTGTGCATGCCCTGAACCCATTCCCCCAATATTCCTCATAACAATATTCCAGTTTTCATTTGTGAAATCCCCAAACTTTACTTCTTATCATTATATCAGGTTGATCCTACTTCCTGGTTCCAGGACTGTGCCCATGACACAGTTGTCCCATGACAAGCCTTGACCAAATTGACTTACTTTGAGTCACAGACCATGTTTCAGTGATGGGCATGTGTCCAAGTTGTCCGATGTCATGAGGGGTTACCCTTTTTCTTGTTGATGGACATTTAGGTTGTTTCTGGTTTGGGATTATTATGAATAAAGTTGCTTTGAACATGTTTAAGCATGTCATGTTGAAGCTACTGAGAAAGAAACATTCTCCGCTGTCATTGCTAAACATACAGGATGGAAACTTGAAACTGCTGGGCCAACCCTTCCATTTCATAGGAAGAGCCTATTGGAGAGTAAATCACAGGCAAGAGATGGAGAAAGTGGCATTGTTTGTATCTCTGTATTCTTTTTACAGATTTATTAAGCTATAATTGACATTACAGCCATGCTATTCAAAGTGTATAATTTTATGAGTTTTGATATATGTGTAAACCAGTAAAACTATCACCACAATCAAAGTAACGAACACAACCATCATCCTCGGCAGTTTTCTCAAGCCATTTTGGGATCCATCCCATTCCTAGGCAGCTTATTCCACCACTATACAATGGTTTGCACTTTCTATAATTTTACGTATTATAAATAGAATCACATAGCATGTACTTTATTTTTGGTCTGGCTTCTTTAACTCTGGATAATTATTTTAAGTGATATTCACATAGTTCTGTGTTTCACTGGTTCATGCCTTTTTGTTGCTGTATAATAGTCCACTGCATAGCTATAACCCTGTTTCTTTATCCATTCACCTCTTGACGAGCATTTGGATTGTTTCCCATTAGGGCTGTTGTGAGTAAAGCTGCAATGAACAATCATGTACACATCTTTTTGTGGCATTTGAATTTATTTATCTTGGGGAAATACCTGGAGATGGAATGACGGGGCCATATGGGAACTGGATCTTTAACTTTTAAAGAAATTGCCAAACTATTTTGCAAAGTTTGCAATATGACTTTATATTCTACCCATCAGTGTCTGAGAGTTCTACCTGCTCCATATCACTTGGTATGGCCGGTCTTTAGTTTTAGCCATTCCAATTGTTGCTTCTCATAATAGTTTTGATTTTAATTTCCATAATGACTAATGATGAGCATATTTTCATGTGTTTATTTGCTACCCGCACATCTTTTTCGGTGAAGTATCTGCCAAAACTCTTGCCCATAATTTCACTGGGTTGTTTATTTTCTTAGTATTGAATTATATGAGTGCTTTATATGTTCTAGGTGCAAGTCTTTTGCCAAATACATGCTTTGCAAATATCCTTCCCAGTTTGTCATTTGTTTTTTGATGTCTGTCTTTTGAAAAACAAAAATTTTTAATTTTAATAAAATCCAATTTATTGATACTATTTATTTTATAGTTTCTAGGGTTTGGGGGTTCTATTTAACAAATCTTTGCCAAACTTAAGATCACCAAGATTTACTCCTGTGATTTCTTCAAAAAGTTTTAGATTTTAGCTCTTACATCTAGACCCATAACCCATTTTGAGTTAAGTTTTGTATAATATGTGTGTAAGTGTTGAGGTCCTTTCTTTCTTTTTCCTTCCTTCCTTCTTTTGTTGTTTGTTTGTTTGATACTCAAGTTTTATTGAAAAGATTATTTTTTACCCAATTGAATTGCTTTAGTGCCTTTGTGAAAAATCTGTTGACCATACCTGTGTGGGTCTATTTCTAGACTGTCTATTCTATTGATCTATTAAAATATATCTGTCTTTATTTTAGGAACTCTGTTCATCAAAGTTGTTAAGTCCTTTTCATTTCCACATAAATTTTAGAATCAGCTTATTAATTAACACAAAAAAAACTAGCTAGTGGGATTATAATTAGCATTTGAGGGGAATAGGCAACTTTTTCACAATACTGAGTTTTCTGATCCATGAACACAGCATGTCTTTCTAATATTTTAGGTCTTCTTTAATTTATATTGTCATTTTTATATCATTTTCAGTACACAGATATTGAATATTTTTATCAAAATTATTCCTAAGTATCTCTTTTAAAAAAAAAATTTCCAATGGTTTAATACAGTATATAGAAATACAATTGATCTTGTTCCCTGAATGTTTATAACAGCACTTTGAAAGAGTCTGTTGCTCTGGGTCCTCCACTGGCCTTCACTTTTTGTTTTTCTCAATTGTTCTGTTGAGCATTTTCACCTCTCCATTTACTTGCCTTGGTCCCTTGCCTTGGTCTACTGGTCTTTTGCATAGTGTTCTTAGTCCCTTTTTTCATGTCCTCATCAGGAAGGTCCAGCCTATTCTGAGCTTATTGCTTGAAACTTGCTCTAATCACTGAATTATAAAGACCTGGTGTTGACTCCTACCCAAGGCACTAGAACTTTACTGTGCTCTTTTAAGAGGAACAAACTCAGCTGCAGCAGATATGTTGGTTCAGCTCAACTTCTGCCCAGGCCTGATCACTTGCCCATTCCCTAGACACTTGCAGTCCCTAGCTCTCAGAATATCCTGGCTAGGATGCAGAGTTTGTGAAGCCCTGGGTTTTGTCAGAATAAAGGAAACATTGAAAGCATGCATTCCTTTACATTTTCTATGGCAATTATTGTGGGGAGGGCTTCCTAGTGTAATGTAAGTTATAGAAGCAACAAATCAAACATTATTCAATACCAAAAATATCTAGTTAGACATGAAAATGGGAGGAGGGGAGACCCACTCACAATAGTCATAAAAACTATAAAATACCTATGAATAAATTTAGCAAGCATGGTAGTTATCTGAATAAAACTATAAAATTTTATTAAAGAGCATAAAACATGATCTGAATTAATGGAGAGACATAGCATGCTCCTGAATGGGATGACTTTGTATCATAAAATATCCACTCTTTCCAGATTAATAAAACTATTTACCAAAATTTCCATCAGAATTCCTATGTTTTATATTTTTACTTTTTGCTTTTTTGTTCTGATTATTTTTTAGGGAAATGGGAAAAAATAAGATCATTAAAGAACACATATGGGATAATTTCAATAAATTTTATTAAGAAGAAGAATGGTGGGGAGGTAATAACTGTCCTACCACCTACATAAAAACATACTCTGAAAATGCTCTAGTCAAAACAGTATTGGCATAAAAATAGATAGGTAACAGAAGATACAAAACTAAACCCAAGCTGCAATCAACATGTAGAAATAGACTAAAGCTGGATAAAAGATTTTAAAATGAACATAGTATGCAATAAAACATGAATACACACTTAAGGAAAATAATGATAAGATCTTGGGTTGAAGGAAAAGTTCTTACATAACAAAAAGCATTCAGAAACCACTGATGTGACTATTGAGAAAAATAAATGAAGGAAAATGATATTAGTATAAAATCAGAAGACAAATAATAGATTGGGAAAATAGAAATTTGAGACATTGCAAATACAAGGTTAATGTTGTTAATGTTTATAAGCAGATGATTCAGAAATATTAAGGAAAAAATCAAGCATCTCAAAAATAAAAAAAAATTGGACAAATGTTATCAATAGATATTTGTAGAGATACTGGTTACTGCTCTATAGCATCCAAATCTCCATAGCAAAATTCACCTGTTAGCAAAATTCACTTCCTTGAAGACGAGAATGGGTCTTCTTGTGCAGTAGGTGGTCATTAACATAGCAGTGTACAGACCCAAGCTCCTTCCATATTGTAGGTCTGTCCTTCTTGAGGACATCAGTGTCCTCTGCATTAGGTTAGCACTTGGGGAATGAGAATGAAGGATCAAAAATAGAAGGATTTGAGGGACAAGCCTGGGAATAACAAAGCACATTACTTCTGTTTGCATTCCATTGGCCAGAAATCAGTCACATGATCACACCGAACTGCAAAGAAGGCTAGGAAGTTAATGAGCTCATGAGAAAATGGGATTTGATGACCAGCTAGAAGACTCTGCCACAGGATGGCCATTCACAGAAGCAGAAATCAATGACCCACAAACATGCAACAGGATGCTCAAACTTTATTATTAACAGTATTAGGGCAAAAAATTAAGACATCACTTCTCATTCAACAAACTGGAAAAAATTAAAAGTGTTAACACAAATTTGGCAAAGATATGAAGTAAAGGGATATTTTTCATCTATTTATGGTAGAACTAAGAAATGCTATAGCCTTCTTGGAAAGTTGGCTGACAATATCTCTTACACTTTTTAAAAAATCACATATATTCTCAAACCCAGAAATCTCACTTCAGGTAACCCTATTCTATGAAAACAAATGTATATATAAGCAAATAAAAATATGTATACAGAGATGTTATTGTAGCATGTTTAAAATGACCAAAAAAAAAGTCAGAAACACCCTTAACATCTACAAATAAATGAAGAGTTGGACAAGTCACATTCATTCCATGAAATATTATGCAGTTGTAAATGTTAAAAAAGAGACTAAATTAGATTTACAGATGTTATTCTAGAGTTATGTTTACAATATATTGTTAAGCAAGAAAAGCAAGGTACAAGAAACCTCTGACTCCCTTCTCAACTAGCACGGCATCTCTTTCTTCTTCTGTATCCTCTGCACAGACAAAAATTAGAATAATTTTTCTCTTCCCATAGAACCTTTCTTGGAAAAAAGTGCTCAACTTGTCCTGTCTTTAGGTCACTGTCTTTAGATTTAGAATTATGTCAATTTTCCCATTTCTCTCTCTCTGTCTCTCTCTGTCTCTCTCTCTCTCTGTCTCTCTGTCTCTCACTTTCTCTCACTTCCCCCCTTTTTAATATCACTGTAAGAATATTATTTCCTTTCCTTTCCCTACTTTTTTCTTAACTTTCCATTTTCATAGATGAAACTTAGATTTTCTTTTCTCTTCCACTTCTTCCCCACCCCACCTTGCTATACACATTCCTTATGTCCACATCTCATCCTTTTTTTGCTTGCTATTTTTACATATATAAAATAAGAAAAAAAATATAACTCTATCAGCATGAAGATTTTTCTAAGGCTTAGAAAAATCCATTTCAGATTCTTAATGGTGTCCAGATACAGCAGGCTCTTAATTGATGGAAGATGTTCTTCCCTTTCCTGTTCCTTTGAATCTTTTGCTTCTTTCCTTGCTCTTGTTTCCTTGCTTACATAGCTCCCCAGCATCTGCACTCTGCCTTTCCACCCCCACCTTTTGCTATCAAGTTTGTTTCAGCACCCTTTTCACTTCCACAGCACAGGGAGGCAGCTGCCTTCATTCAAACCAATGACAATCCTTCCTCAGCTTTTTTATTGTTCCTTTTTCATTTGAGATGCACAATGGTAACGTGTTATACTGTTAAGATGATTGACTATATATCACAAGAGAAAAGAGTCACATTTCATGAACTTCAGAAATGTTCTCCATAAAGACATATTTGCTCTATGTACATTTTAATTATCTTTGTCAAAGGATTATTTTAGATGTCAGAGGCAGAATTGCTTGGAAGCCACCAGATGGAACTTGGCTCGCACCTAAAGTGCTCTCCAAGGTGCTGAAACTTGAACCCACAGAGTGTCTTCACTTAATTCCCTTTGAGAGGGTGGACAGGAGAGGTTCATTCACAGACATGCATGACAGACACTGCTCCAACAGCTTCCTGCTTTGAAGTTTTTGAATTACTTTACCTGTAATTTATACCTCATTCCTATAGTGTCATTTCTTGGCTCAGAAAGCTTTAATGATTATTTGCTACTGTGTCAAGTACTTACAGCTCTGTTCTTGTGACAGCATAAGTTCTGGCAAAGAGCATGGCTTCTTGGGCCATCCTCTCTCCATGACTAACTAGCTGTGTGACTCTGGGAAAATGACTTAACGTCTGTGTGTCTCTGCAAAATGAGAAGAAATGGAAATAATAACATGCCTACCCATAGGTTTTGAAAGGGTTAAATGAATGAATGTAAAATTCTTAGAAAAAATGCCTGCCATATATTAAGTGTCATATAACAGTAAGTAAAATCTTTCAAGGCCAAATAACATGAAAGTGCTTTACATTTTCACTTTAGGTAAGATGGCGTATTGGAATTAATTCTGAACTCAATAATAATAGCTTCCATGAACACTACTCCCCCTACGTGCCAGACATTGCACTAGGTGCCATACATGTGAGAGGTATCGATAGATACATAGGTAGAGATAGAGTTATAAACATGGATATAAATATATCCCACACAACAACCTTATGGGGTAGATATAATTACCATCTTCACATTTCAGGTGAGGAAATAAGACACTGAAAGCTTAAAATGTTATTTTAGATCATTCAGCTCTGAGTATTTTATCAAGAAGGATGCTTTTAGGTGCAAGTGAAAAAAAAATCTAACTAAAACTGTCTTATGCAAAGGAATAGAAAATGTATTGCTCAGGTAACTGGAAAGTCCAAAGGGGGGAACTTCTAACTCCAGGCACGGTCGAGCCAAGTGATTAAGTGATATTGTCTGGACTCTGCCTTCATCTCTTAGACCCCCTTCATTCTCTTTTGGCCTGCACTAAAAGAGGCTCTCCCTACATGATGGCAAAATAAGAAAAAAAATACTTATGATCTTCTTTTTAACTTTTTAATCTCTTATGTATTTTCCTCTTCATGCATAAGTTACCCAAAGCTGTTTTTCTTTCTTCCTTTTATTCTTTTTTCTTTTTTTTTCACAGAACTCAGTTCCAGCACTAAAGCTATTATATTTTTCTATGCAGTTATTTTACTTGTAACTGAGCCTATTTTAGTTTGATTTTTATGAAATTAATTAATTCTATAACAAATTTTTGCTTCTCTATGTATTTTCTAAAATCTGCAATACCCCTTTCATCCCATTCTATTGTTTGATTATCTCAACTTTGTATCTAATATTATCAAAATCTTTTTCTAATTAGTGTTTTATTTTCCTATAGCTTGAAGTACTCCTCGTGCAATTCTGTGAGCTATGTTTTCTTTCCGAAAGATTTCTTTATCTGTCTTTTGTGAGCTACATTCTCTATTTCTTGCCTTTTAATTACATTAGTAGATTTTCACTGTTGCAATGCTTTTATTAGCCTCGTATTCACACTAACCATGGGCACTCTTTCCACACCTTTTATTTGAAGTAAAAATATATATGTGTAGGTGAATTTGTTTTGCCCTTTTTGTTTTTTTATCTGAAAACTGTTTGTCTTTCTGATGAGAGAGAGCTTGAGTCCAAGCATCGTTTACATGTACTTTTCCATACGCAGAATGGGAGATGTGAGATGAGACTAGGGGAAAACCTAGTTGCAGAAATTGTCGGTTCACCAATGTTTTGTCTCTCTCCCGTTTCCCGTCTCCACCCCTCTCATGATAAATGCCTAAGATCTAGGTTTTCTCCCCTTAGTTAAAGGTGTATTTCAATGACTTGAGAAAAATTAATTCACACTTTGAATTTTATGGCTAATTAGGTCTAAGAGCTTAAGAAATACAGGCAGAACTTGATGGTTCCACCTGTCTCAGCAAAAATCATTTTCTGGTAAGTAGCCAAGATTGAAGGCTATTCTGAAACTTCCAGTGGGCAGTGCCTCAGGCCACATCTCAAACTGGGGGGTAGTGATAAGCATTTTAATGCCTCATTCCCTGCCCACCATGCCCAGCACAATTCTGGGATTGCAGACAGGGTTAGAGGCTCTGCTACTCTTTGATAGAATATTCTGTTTCTTTTCCTCACTCTCATTTTCAGGTTTAGAACATTTAGTTGCACCCCTTTCATTATACGGTTGCTGCTAGCAATTTTTTGTGATTTTTTACTATTTTTATTAAATTCATGAGTATTGGGAAAATGTAGATCAGTGATTCAACTTGAGCATGTTACCTTTACCCAGAAGCACCATTAACTTTCTTATTAAAAAGAGAAAAAAAGAGAATCTGACATTCTGAGAGTCTGAGAGTTTGGATTTCTTCAAAATATTCATTAATTAGATAACAGAGATAAGACAGTAGCTGTTCTTTTAATTCCAGTTCTAGCAAGCTTCTCCTCTTGCCTACACTCATGCAGTGAATATTTTCCCCTTCTATTGGGAACTAAAACAGGGAAAATAGGCTGAAGCTATAGCATGAAAAGGGAAGGCTGAACTACAGAACTACTTTCTATTATTATTCATGGATTCATTCATCCCAAAATCTATTGTTAAATTAAGTGTCTACTACAAACTGAGCACTCTGCTGAGTGTTAGAACATAAGTGGGAAGGGGAGCAAGAGAGATAAGGCCCTTGCTCTTATGGAGTTTCTGGTCTAGTGGGGGAGGCAGGAGATAAACAAGTCAACACATAGAGCACATTTAGGTGAACATGAGTTGTATGAAGACACCAAGCAAATGAGGTGATAGAAAGTAACTAGGGTTGACAGGGGACAGGGTAGACAAGAAAGGTCTTCAGGGGGATTGGTGATATTTTGAGATTTGAAGGGTGAGATAAGGCCAGACTTGAGAAGAGTGAAAAGGAGAAAGGATCCAGACAGAAGAAGCAGAATATTTAAAGTCCTGATGTGGAAAAGGCTTTGGGGAAGTGGAAAATGTGAGACCATGATGGTGGAAGGATAGAGATCAAAAACGGGGCAGATGGCAAGAGATGATGTCAGAGCAGTGGGCAGAGGCCACATCATGCAAGAACCATGCACCATGGTAAAGGATTTGGCCGATCGTCAAGCAGGCAAGTGGCTTCCTGAAGAAGAGGCTTTAAAAGGGGAAAATTGTAGATGCTGGAGGTAATGGCACTGGTGCTAAATGACCGTTACATTTTGTCTCAGAGGTGGCAACTTTGTGGCACTAAGTGAAAAGAGCTCAATGTATTTATGTGTTGCAAAGAGCTCCAAGATGAAAGGTGCTACAGAAAGCAAGCCTATGGCTATTCTTACATTTCAAGATGCCCGCCCAGTACCGTAATAGATTCCTCTGGCATTTTCTGCTTTCTGTCTGAACATCGGGTAATAATCTTTTTTTCATTTCCCCAGTTACATCTCACTTGCCTGTGTCTTCCCACTTTGCAGGATGAATGTAAAGGTTAATTCCACATCTTTTACTTCAAGAAGGGTTTTCTTCCAGCCTGCCAACCTCTTTGATGATTTGTCTTGGCTGTTGTGCAATAGTATGTCACTTCTTTCCACTCACTCTTTGAAAACAGCCTATTTAAAGAAAGATGATTTGGGGTTAGAGTCAATAAAATCAGGTGGTAAGCAATTCTTCAGTATGTTTGGTCCTCGGCAGAAAGGCTGGGTGGCCAGAGAGCCATTTTTACTGACAAACATCTCTTTGTCAGCACTGCAAACCTAGGAGATGCTCTGTGGATGTGCATGCAAAACGCTCTAGGTGACTTAAAGATGCATCCAAATGAAAATCAAATCTGGACCCTAAAGGCTTCTTTTATAACTCTTGAGGGGATTCTCCTATGAGACTCTCCTGGAGAGAATGCAGGTTCCATTCAATAGGAAATCTGTCCGTTTAAGCAAATAAATCAATATTTTGAACCTCAATTTTCTCATCTATAAATTGGGATAAATATTTCTATGACTCAGTGTTATTTGGAAGCTTAAACAAGATACAGGAAGTGACCAGCACAGTGCCAGTGTATCTTTGTAGCCTTCATCCTACCTATCATTCCACCTGCCTTTGCCTTTCCTTTATGTCTTCTCTATCAGCCATTTGCATCTGTCTGATGTTAGGGTCTCATCAAAGAGTTTGATGTGTTAGAGTGAAAACTCTGGAGCCAGACTGTTTGGGTTTGAACTCTGTCAGCCATCTTGCTTGCTAAGCAACCTTAGACAAGTGACTTAACCTCTTTACACTTCTGTTTCCCTACCCAGTAAGTGGTGACAACAACCAAATGTATCTCACAGGGTTGCTGTAATGATTAAATCAGTCAACATAGACAGGGTTTAGGGTAATGCCTGGGACATTGTATGTGCTTTATAAATATTTATAGTATTATTACTGTATTATCAATAATGTTATATTTTCTCTGCTTCTCTAATTTATCATTCTGCAAGTCAGACTTACCACCAGAGGTACTTGCCAAGTAGTTCATCTCAGAGTACAGAGCAAAGTTGTTGGCACATAGGGATCACATGGATCCTGGATTCATGCAATTGTCCACAGCTTGGATTTTGAGGTATGGGTAATACATTAATTTTGGATAGATTTTGTCTACGGAGTTGACCATAATACAAATATGTTTTTCACAGCCTCATTTTTAAATAATGAAACATTATCTCACATGAGAAGAGTGAGTGAAGAAATTATATGTTAATAAGATGGAATGCTACATACCTATAAAATAATATTTTGAAAAAATTTTGATAATATGAAGTGCATTGTTATATTAAAAATTAAAATGAGAGGCATAATGTTACCAATACCAAAACACACATGCATGCGCACACACACACATTGAGAATAGACAAAAGGGAAAATGTGCCAAAATATTAATCTTAGCTACTTCTGAATAAGAGATTTATACACCAAAGATTCCCTAAATGCTTGGAGACTGAATCCACACTCTGAAGCTGTAGGAAAGCACAGCCTGAATCCCACCAAGTAGAGAAATGTCTTTGAAGTACCATATTTTAACTTGAAATTTATGTGAATTTTATTTTTTGTTCAAGAGTATATAATTTTTAAAAATGTGAAATTATTTTTTAAACTGTTGATCAGGCAAAGAGCAGAATCCAAAGAAAGCTAGTTCTCTATCTATTGTTAGGTAGTGGTGTATTATTAAAATTTATCTATCAATTTTGGATTAATTGAGCTGCATTTAAGACGAGTAACTCTGAATATTATATTCTATATGTAGGCCTGTTTCCTTTTTCTGCATTGCTATTGCAAAAATTTCAGAACCCAGGCCTCACAAAGATGTGGATATGAATTTGAAAAAAATGAATTTTCACATATTTCTAGTAAAATTGACTATCCAAGAAATTTTGCCATTTTTATTTTAAAGCTTCCCACCTCCTTCATAAGCTTCGTACTGACTCATACTCCTGGTAATACAAATATTATCATTTAAGTGACAAAATCTAACTTTATGAAAAACCTTAGAGTCTAATATCACCCAACCTATTTCTCTCTACCTTCTGTCATCCTGGAGCTTCAACTCAAAGATCATCTCCTCCAGCAACTCCGCCTTCATCAGCACAAGTAGGATGTCTTTCTTCTCCCAGGCCTCAGTGCTGAAATAGATGTGAGACATTATGGAGGAGAGGGAATGGGGAAAGGGGAGAACCTTGACTGTCTGGTTTTGAAGCCCATTCCTAAACAAGTGGAAGAGGAGTGACCACATGTACCTTTACTTTTATGAGTTAAACCTCAAAGATGCAGTTATATGCACAGACAGTGGGTATATGTTTGACCTTCTCTGGGAAAGACTGACCTGTCAGGTGCAACTTAATCAACTCCCTCAACCATGTGACATGAACATCGTGATTTGGAACACAGATGTAGGTGTCAGAGAGAACTGGGTATGAACATGAACTCTGGTACTTCCTAACTAGGTACTACAAGAACAAAACAAGCACTGCATGTACTCAACATCAAATTGGTATTAACTGATCAACACTTAAGTGCACATATAGTAGTAACAGTCATCGAGTGTCAGGCAGATGGGATCGGGGAGGAGGGGATGGGTATATTCACACTTAATGTGTGCGGTGCACACCATCTGCGGGATGGACACACTTGAAGCTCTGACTCGGGTGGGGCAAAGGCAATATATATATAACCTAAACATTTGTAACCCCAAAATATGCTGAAATAAAAATAAATAAATAAAAATTATCGATAAATTAATAATAAAAATCTTTTGGACAAAATAAAAAGCAAAACAAAAATAAAAAGTAAATATAAAGACAAATTAAAACCTTGGGGATATTTATTGTATATAGCTCCTTACAGAGCTAATTTCTTTAAAATATAAAGTCATTATAAATCAATAAGCAGCACATCAACAACACAACATAGAAATGGATTAAAACCACATAGAAACATCATTAGTGTGACAGTCTATGTCAAAGCTAAGCAGCAATGGTGGCAGTGTTGTCTTTGCTAGCGCAGCCACTGCGTTGTGATTCGAATGCTCTTCCAAGTGCTTTTGCTCCATGCCTGACTTGCCAGCACTGCCGAAAATATTGTGATATTACTGATATCCTTGGATAAATTGCTCTACTACTTGAATGAGCTGGAGTAGATTCAGGGATTTCAAAACTTGTAATCGTTGCAATGAGGGGAGGATTGTTGGAGAAGAGGAGGGTCGATATTTGTGTCAGTCAGTATGGGTAAGACTGCATCATTAACAAACAAACCCCAAATCTCAAGGACTTTACACAATGAAAGCTTGTTTATCGCTCATCAGATTCTATGAAGGGTCTAGGTGATTCTATGGAGCAACTGTTCTCCAATTAGTGTCCCAGTGATCCAGGCTACTTTAATTTTTAAAAAGACATGTAGCTTTCTATATGATGAGCACCATAGATCTAAAGTAGTGAGTTGCCCACTGGGAAATGAATGCTTCAGGTCAGTATTAACACATTGCACTGATGCTCACAGTCTGTTGGTCAGAACCAGTCATACTGTCCAAGCTGGAAGGAGACAAAAAGCAGATATGGCAAATACTCATAAATTCTATGACACACCCTCACTCACTTGGTTCTTTTTCAAACTTTATAATAATTGTTCCTTTCAATCATTACATGTTTTGTGTGTCTATATTCAAATATTATTGGTCCCAGAGCTGCCTTTAATCCATTAGGATACTCACAGTACACATTCTACCTGGGAGAATTTTTCCACTTTTTTTTTTTGGCTTCAAATATCAATGTATTTAGTTAACTATAAAATTGAGAATTTATATTCCCACCTTTTTTTTCCCTGAGCTCCATATCCAGATTTCTAATTTTCACCCCATTTTACCTGAATTTCTCCTGAGTACCATAAGGTGCATATTAATACATTTCAAACAAAATCATCTTCTTTAACAAACCATCTTGTCCTTGACTGACATCTCATTCAATGCAAGAACTCTTCTGGAGCACCCAGGTTTATTTCTGAAACATTTCTGACATTTGTCCCATTATTGGGTTATTGGAATAACCTCAAAGCAACATATTTATCTCTATATTTGATACATTATTTCAACAAGTTTTTAGACAAATATGATGTGTTGGGAACCTGCTGGGCTACTACTCTTACATTCTCTAATTTATCCTTAGCGTACCAGCAAAAAAAATTTTCCACACATATACATACATATTTAATGTTGTCATATGATACATTACTCTAAAACAATGATGAGGTTTATAAGAAAAACTATAACAAATTTCTTCCTTCAAAAAAGTATCCATCAGGAATTGAATTTTTTTTAAAACTCTAAACACTATTATTTCTTGAGTACAAGTGTGTGGGTTATCCATAGTAGCATGTTTTACATATTGTATGTAAAATTGCTTTTATCACTTAACCATATATGTTTGAGTCTACAGATAGATACGCCTTATTCATTTTAACACCTGTATACTAATTTATTGCATGAATCTACCATTATTTAAGCAGTTTCCTATTGATGGACATTTAAATTGTTTCCACTATTTTGCTCCTATGAACAATGCCAAATTAAATATCCTTGTATATGTATGTGTATGAATGGATATGTATATATGTGTGTAATGTTCATATATGAGTAAATCTGTAAAATAAAATTCCTAGAATGAATTTATTGAATTAAATAATGTATACATTTTTTTGCTTTTTTCTTTTGTTGATACATAGTAATTGTATGTACTTATGGGATACATGTGATACATTTACTTTTAGTTTTGTAATTATTTCCAAATTACTCTTCATAGAAATTATACCAGTTTACTCATCTACAAATACTGCTTTATGCTGTCTTTCTCCTCTTCTTTACCACTGTAGTTTCTTGTCTTTTCTTTTTTAAAATTCAATTAGTTGAATTTTATTCTCATCTAAACATTTCTATTGGCAAATTCTCAGGGATACAAAATGTGTTCTACCAACTCTCTTTTATACATGATGAAGCCTCAATTAGTCTTTGAAAATAATTATCCTTGGTCATTTAAAACAGAAACTAAATGGGCAAAGTTCCACGTTAATGGTTCCTGTTATTAGAACCCCCATTAATAAGTTTAACAAGGGGCAAAAGTTCAATATTTCCTACTTTGCAAAAACAAAATCTCTTTTTAACACAATCTGAGGCAATAAGAAACTCACAATTATAAACATAGTTAGACAGTGTAGAATATAGTCCAACTATTTGGCATAACTTCAAATCTGAGGCTATGAAATTAGAATGGAAAATAAATTGTATACCCTTGTACCACTGCAGTTTCTTATCAACATATTTAAACACTTGCCTATCAGATGAGTAAAAATATTTTCTTATTGTAGTTTTAAGTTCTATTTTCTGGGAATTCTACTTCCAAACATGATAGAATAATGACAGTTGTAGTTACCGTACTTCTGTAAACATCTAGGATCCTGGGGAAAAATATGAAATGGCTGTTTTCAGACCACTAGACAACAGTCACTGCAAGGCTGTGCTTCTAGAAAGAAAGGCAACAAATAAGATGACCCTTATGTCTATATCATCTTGATCTCTGGATGTAATATCCAGGCCACAGATGTGAAAATGGAAACCCAAACAGATCCCAGTGGTCTCCCTGAATTGAAGAGAAGATCCAATCTTAAAGAGAGCTAAGATATCTAGAAGCTCTGTGAACAAGTATTGAGAATGAGAGAACTATGCAGAGGAAGAGATCAGAAAATCCTCCTGAGGATTCTCTTAAGCCTTAAGTGTTAGGATGTGCAGGGGAACATTCCGCAGATTGAGCAAAAATTGACTGTGGATTGAGAAGCTAAATAATTCTCAGATTTCACATAGGACAGAGACATGTGAATTTGGGTCAATCAGGAGAGAGACTTGAGTGTTTTCCCTCACATGTGTAGTGGAAACTCCAGAGGAATCATACTTCAGTAATAGGAATAAACTATTCCTGAAGTGAAGCCTACTCTAGACCACTCCTAGCAAAACTTTAATACAAACCTTAAAGGAATAAAACTATTCCACCAGTAACCCAACTACCTGCTAGAACAACCAGCACTACTTAAAGTAAAGCAAACAAACAAATGAAAATTTCTAGACCTTCGATAATGTGGATATTCACAAGTTTCTGCACTGAATTGAAAATTATTAGACATGACAAAAACTGAGAAAATGTGATCCTTGACTAGGACAAATATGCATATAAATGCAAATGTAAGAAACACTCCAACAAAGAGCAGGTAGTGTTAGATTAGATAGAGTTGTGAAGCACAATTAAATGCTGACTACAATTGATCTACTTTAAATACAAAAGCAAACAGAGACTTTAAAAAGAGACTACTCACTAAAGGATGCTACTGCTTCAGGTAAGAACAATGGATTAATGGGTTTCTTGCCTGGAGATGTTGGAAAATGTAGCTGCATGGGTTGGAAATGACAGAAAGCAGAGCTTGAGGCTTGCAATGGCAAAACAGTAGGAAATTATAAGGGGGAATTTTGTAAGTAAGTTATGCATACTGGGCCTAGAGCCAAAATCTAACAATAAACTCTACCAAAAGCATTAGCAGACTGCTCAACTACATATAGAAGAGAGAGATCTATCTTTGAAGGCAGAACTACTTCTCATGAGATTTGGGATTTGTTGATCTTTTAACTGAAGGTATTCTCCAACTTGGACACAATTTGGGCTGAGTATAATTACTGTGCAAATAATTGGCTGGCTGTTAAACTATGCATGTAAGGTGACAGTCCTGGAGAGCAAGGCTAAAATGAAAAAGCTATAATAATTTTTTTAAAAAAAGGAAAACCGATTCAAGACATAAATGGCCACATAGGTGGGGAAGATAGATTTCATAGTCTGAGTCCAAGCAAGTTAATTGTCAATTATGATAAAATAATAATGATAATAATAATCAAAACACCAATAACAGTTGTAGGAAGAAGAAAACAGAATCCAGAGTTAATCCAATAGTTCTTAAGCCAAAAAATTACTTACTAGACATGCAAAGAAATGGAAAAATGTGAGTCATACTCAGGAAAAATATCAGTCAATTAAAACTGATTCCAGGTGGGCCATGATTTTGTATTTAACAGACAAAGACTTCAAAGCAGCTATTACAAATATAGTCAGATAATTAAAGAAAATGTGTTCAAAGAATTAAAGGCAAATGTACTAACAGTTAATGACCAGATGGGATATTTCAACAGATAAATTAATACTATAAAAAAGAATAGGAATTTTAAAGTTGAAAATTGTAATAACTTAAATGAAAATTTCTCTAGAAGGGCTCAGTAAAATGTCTGAGGTGGCAGAGGAAAGAATCAGAGAACTTAAATATGGATGATAGAAATTAGAGGCCAGGATGGGCATGGTGGCTCATGCCTGTAATCCCAGCACCTTGGAAAGCTGACGAGGGAAGATTGACTGAGGCCAGGGGTTCAAGAATAGTGTGGGCAATATAGTGAGACCCCATGTCTTCAAAAAATAAAATTAAATTAACCAGGTGTGTTGGCATGCACCTGTAGTCCTAGTTCCTCAGGACACTGAGGCAGGAGGATCTCTTGAGCCTGGGAGTTTGAGGTTGCTGTGAGCTATGATGATGCCACTGCATTTTAGGCTAGGCAACAGAGTGAGACCCTATTTCAAAGATGACAACAACAACCACAACAATAACAACAGCAACAAACAACAAAAAGAAATTAGAGTCCAAAAGCTAGAGAAAGCAGGGGGGAGGGGAAAGGGGGAGAGAGAGAGAGAGAGAGAGATTAAAGAAAAGTTAACAGAATCATCTGAACAAGATAAAGTATGCTAACATAAGTGTTATTGAACTTCCAAAAAAAATTAACAAAGGGAAAGTAGCAGATAATTAAACATAAAGTCATAGACCAGAGATACACAATAAACCCTAAGAAGTATAAACACAGAGGAAATCACACTAGACTTATCATAGCAACCCACTGAAAGCCAAAAACAAAGAGAAAATCTGGGAAGAGAAAGAGAAAAATGACAAATTACATTCACGTGAAGAATAACATAACTGACACTTAGCTAGTAGAAGTGTAAAATATTACAACCACTTTGAGGAAATTGTTTGGTAGTCATTTTATGAAGTAAAACCTCCATTTACTATGTTATCCTGCAATTGCACTCCTTGATATTTATTCAAGAAAAATTAAAACATATGCCCACATGAAGACGTAAGCAAATGTTCATGGCAATTTTATTCATAACAGCCTAAAACTGGAAAAAATCATATTTTATAAATAGGTGATTGGATAAAAAAGTGTGTCATATTCAGACAATGAATACTTCTTGGAAATAGGAAAAAATATCTCATATATGCACATGAATAAATCTCAAAAAAACATGTTAAGCAAAAAATAAAAACCAGATACAAAAGAGTACATACTATTCACTTCTATCTATATGAGACTGGAGGAGATAAATCTAATCCTTAGTGACAGAAAGCAACTTAGTGGTTGGCTGGGGTGGATGTGAAGTTAACAGAGAAATGGCACAAGCAAACTCTTGTATGGAGATGAAAATGCTCAATATGCAATTGTAGTGGCCAAAGTCACCAAAGTCATCAATCTGTGCATTTTACATGTGTTCCTTTTAATGTATATAAATTATTACCCAATAAAGTTTATTTTTAAAATTATTAATATTTCCCTTATGAATGAGATGTAGCATCATTTCCATTTTTTAGAACCATTTGAATTTTCTCTACTGTAGACTCTGTCTTCATAACCTTTGCCCATTTTTTTCCTATGGGAATGTAGAGCTTTTTCTCTTATTGATATCTAGGAGCTCTTGATAGATTTAGAAATGTTTTTTTGTTGTGTGTTGTATTTTTGTTGTTGTTTTCTAGATTTGTCATCAATCTTTTCAATTAATATGGTGATTTTTAAAACACATTTTAGATCATGTCATACTTCTAAATCAAAATAGTCAATGACTCCCCTTTGCCCATAGATTAAATACGGAAAACAGTACATCTGCACAGTTTTGAGCACAAGCGTTAGGACAAGAAATACCTGATTTCAACTCCCTATTCTACCACTTTCTTATCTTCTCTCTTTAGGAAAGTTATTTAACTTTTCTAAAACTCCACTTTAATGCTTTTTTTTCCTTTTTTTTAATTTCCTCTTATTATGAGGGTACAAGTATTGTTAGGGATACATATATTGCCCCT
>VBSM01002153.1:17202143-17236145 GCA_008086735.1 Cheirogaleus medius
GCAAAGATGTGGAAACAACCCAAGTGCCCATCAATACATGAGTGGCTTAAAAAAGGTGGTATATGTACACCAGGGAGTTCTACTCAGCCGCAAAGAACAATGGTGATCTAGCACCTCTTGTATTATCCTGGATAGAGCTGGAACCCATTCTACTAAGTGAAGTATCCCAAGAATGGAAAAACAAGCACCACATGTACTCACCATCAAATTGATATTGACTGATCAACACTTATGAGCACATATAGCAGTAACATTCATCAGGTGTTGGGCAGGTGGGAGGAGGGAGAAGGGGATGGTATATTCACACCTAATGGGTGCGGTGTGTACTGTCTAGGGGATGGACATACTTGAAGCTCTGATTCTGGTGGGGCAAAGGCAATATATGTAACCTAAACATTTGCACCCCTGTAATATACTGAAATAAAACAGAACAAAACAAAAAACCAAACAAACAAAAAAATTGATTAGAACACACACACACACAATTAAACTACATGAAATTGCCAATATTTGATAATTTTTACATTCCAATATGAAAATTTCTTATATATCAATCTATGTTATTTCAAAATAACTCCTATGAGGTTTTTTTTTGTTTTGTTTTTCCATCTCAACTTTGGTCTCTATATATGTTCTTTCATATTTCTGTATCTTATGTATACCTTTCACCCATAATGCCCATCTTTTCTTTCTCGGCAGTACCCAATTCTGTTCATCCTTGACAGCCCAGCCCAGATGCTACCTCTCCAGAAACTGTCCTAATATGGGTATGTTCTCATTCGTGGTTTCATAGCACTTAAGTATTTTGTCTCATACACTATTTCTTTCACTGTAGTATAGTCTGCATGTCTGTCTCTTTCCTACCAACAATCGATTTTCTAGACACATTGTATCTTATTCTTATCTATTACTTTTGAAACAGTAAATATTTGCTGAGTTTACTTGTGGTCTGTTGTATTAAGTTTATTTATTCATTCAACAAATACATATTTGAAATCATGTGTGTGGCAGACAGCAATGAAAAAAGACACCATTCCTGGTATAGGTACATAGTTTAATAAATGTTATGAAGGGGAGAAAAACTAATATGGGAGTTTAGTAGGGAGCCAAATGGTCATTCCCAATGAGTCTCAGCTCTTGACACTTATGCATTTTTGTAATACCACTTCTAAGGAATAAAATGCAGCAGAAGAGATTGGATATCACTTACACTGTACCTAAATTATCTGTGCACAGGACCATTGAACAAAGACTTTCCCATGGATTTTTTATACCTCAACCTATCAGAAATAGGCTTCCATAATCTGATAATAATTCTCCTCTTTAGTCTCTACCTTAACAGTGTTTATTCACATGCCAGAACAGTCTTCCCATCATCATCAACTCGATGGGCTCTTCTGCTCAGTCTAGTCACATGGGCTGACAATCTGTTCGCTTTTATGCCACTATGTATGTTTCTTTCAAACATTATTGCTTCTTCCCAGAAGATTTTTTGCCAACCTGGCCTACATGTTGAACTCCTACTCATCCTTAAAAGCCCAACTCCAATGTTAGGCTCTGGAAAGACTTTTCTAATTACGACCTCCAACGAAGTTACTAGCTTCTTCAGCTTATAGTCAACATTTTCTTGAGAATAACTTTACTGTAAATTTTATATGCATGCACACACAGAGGAAACACACACACATATATACATACACACATATGTGCATATATATCTATATTTTTGTGTGTATATACATATATGCATATATTCTGTTGCATGGTTATAAAATAGTTATCAGTGTATGTATTTATCTCCCACATTACAGTGCTACAGTGTGAGCCTCCAAAGGAAGAAATCATGTCCATTATCATCCTCCTCCACACAGTAATAGTGACCTTGCAAAGAGCAGTGTTCTTTGGAGGGAGGCAGTGTTCAAGGGAGGTACACGGAAAATCTTGGAATAAGAGCTATGGTTCTGTAGTTGGTGTCCCCATGGGGGTTAAGGAGAGTCTAGTGTCAAACTTTATGTGGCTATCAAGCATTTCCTCTAGCACCCTGGCTCTTGTTGGTTGTACCATTTCACTCCAATCTTTAGCTAAAGCTTGGGGCAGGACTGACCCTGGCCTGAATCTAAGGACAGAGGAATGGCCTTCTCAGTAAATCAGACTGAATGTTCCAGGAAAGGCATAGCCTGTCAGGGAATATCGGGGCATATCAAAGTGCATCAGAGCTATTCCCCAACTTCATGCATTTTGTCCTTTCCTAGTAGTAGTAGTGGGGGGTTAGGGGAGGGGAGGAAGAGATCTCTTTTCAGCACCAAGGACAGCAGCATACTTGCCCTGCCTGGCCTATTCAGGGAACTAGGACAAGACCGCCCCTTGAAAGAAAATGGGAGGTATGCATCAGCACTGGGGAGGCTGGGAAATGCTAAGTCACCATGTGAGCGTAGGAGGTGCTTTTGACAAAGAAAATAATATTTGCATCTATATTTAGGGCAGTCATTGCAAGATAAAGGCACAGAGGCACCAAAATAACCTGTGATTGACTCTGGAAAAGAGGCAGCAGGTGGAGGGAGTGGGGGCTGCTCCATAGACATCTGCAATAAAAAAAGAACTAGTTTTTTTTTCCAAAATAGATTGCTCCCTGTCATGTTGCAACTTTGTGAAAATTCTAGAACAAATCTCGGTTCCAGAGAGAAATCAGGTGATGTTCACTTAGATTTTGTTTTTATTTTTTGTCAAATATATCAGATTTTGTTGCTGCAAAATTCTAACATCAGTATATGGACCAGAGGCATATCAGGTAGCTCAGGAGTGGGCATTGATGTGTATCACAACCTGCTCAGTGTTCTCCTACATGTTTCTCAAAAGCTACTGTATGTTTCCTCAACCATTTGCCAATATTTTCATGTCCAAAGAGTCAACAAGGCAGAGAGCATTTTTTTTGTTTATCTTGAATAACAACTGTATGCCAGACACTATACTAGGAGTTTTATGCCCTGCTACTTCATTTTACATTTTCAGCCACCCTATGATGTGGATATCATTATCTCGTATTATAAATAAATAAACTAAGGTTCAGAGATATTCATATTTGTTCCAAATTATCTTCTCCTAAATGCATTTCTATTCTCAGAGGCAGTACCTGGCCTCTGAATGCAAAACATGTCATGGTCTTTGTTTTTTAATTGTATGATAACTAATGACAGGGAAGACTGAAATGCACCCAACATATGTAGAATTTTTCACATAGATCAAGCATCGTGATTTAGACACATGTACATTCCCCCATGAACATGCACATGGATAGGCACACTTATGAATGCAATGCATATATACCTATCCCAATCCATTTCTTAAAGAACATGGAGCTTCACAGAGAACACTGATCCTATCATGCTTATATAGCCAGTGGGAGATGAATTGGGTTCTATTCCAGAATCATCTGATGCCAAAGTTCTTTCCAAGCTAGAGCTTCCAGAGATGGTGGCTGAGCGGTGTCAGGCTCTGCTAGTTGTCTACTCAATGTCTCTTCTTCAACTCTTTCTTATAAACAGAGCCCCAGAAATGGACTAGTTTTTTTTTTTCTGTTCCATTCACCAGACTCCCTAGCAGCTGGGATGTCCATCTGAGTGTTCTTACAAATGAGATGTAGGTGAAAGTCCCTCTTGAGGGCTTCTTTCCCAAATAAAAAAGGAAGATTCTTCCCCCAAAAGAAAACTTGGTTCCTTCATCCTTCTCCCTTTTCCCTGTGATGCCTGGACATAAAAAACTATCTTGCAATTCCAAGGATGGGCGCCACAATCTAAGAACCATGGGGCACAAAGATAGGAAGAGTTTGCGTACTTCACAGCTTCCAAGAACCTGTTCACCAGCTTTACAATGCTTATTTCCAGACTTGTTACATGAAGAAAAATTAGATTAGTCAAGTTTTCTAGCTTATGCCCTATCTTCGTGGTGAAATCCAGATTCCTAATTTTGGCTGTTGCTTGTTAATTAAGCTTTGTTTCTGACCACTCTGTCCACTGAATCCAGCACCTATCCCCGTGCTTGCCATTTTATTCTTTCTCCGATATTTCCTTTTTTCTCTTTAAACAGTTTTTTAAAGTATAATTGACATGCAATCCATCATTTCCCAAAGTGTCCTTGTGTGCCTTTGCAATGCCCCTCTCTATCCTTGGCTACCCTCTCCCTCATCCCCAGCTGACAACTGATTTGCTTTCTGTTTCTATAGATTAGTTTGTACTTTCTAGCATTTCCTATAAATGGAGTACACATAGTCTTCTATCTGTCTTCTTTTACTCAGCATAATTATTTGGAGAATCATTCTTTTTTCAATTTTTGAAAATTTTTATGGATATGTAATAGTTGTACATATTTATGGGGTACGTATGATATTTTTGTACAAGTAGACAATGCGTAATGATTAAATCTGGGTAATTGGGATATCCATTACCTCAAATATTTTATTATTTCTTTGTGTTGGGAACATTGCAAATCTATTCTTCTACCTATTTTGAAATATACAATAAATTATTTTTAACTATAGTTACCCTATCGTGTTCCTGAACACTAGGTATTATTCCTTTTATCTAATTGTATCTTTGTACCTGTTCACCAACTTCTCTTTTTTTTCTTTTTTTAATTTATTTTTTATTTATTTATTTTTTATTTCAGCATATTATGGGGGTACAAATGTTACGGTTATGTATATTGCCCATGCCCCCCTCCCCCCTCGAGGCAGAGCCTCAAGCATGACCATCCCCCAAATGTTGCACATCTCACTCATTATGTTTGTATATACCCATCCCCTCCTCCCCCCTCCCACCCGCCCAACACCAACTTCTCTTTATTCCTCCCTCCTCACTATCCTTCACAGCCTCTAGTAACTATCATTCTATTTGCTGCCTCCATGGGATCAATTTTTTAGCTCCCACATATGAGTGAGAACATATGACATTTGTCTTTCTGTGCCTGGCTTATTTCACTTAACATAGTGACCTCCAGTTCCATCCATGTTGTTGCTAATGACATAATTCCATTCTTTTTATAGCTGACTATTACATTGTTGGATAACTATCTGTTGCATCTATGAGTGAATGCTCAACTCAATGCTATGAGCTGTGCATAGAAAGAATTTAGCAGAAAAAATTCTGAATAAAGAAAATCTGATTCAAAGTCCTGACTTTGCCACTTACTGGCTGTGTGACCATTAGCAAATTACATTATCTCTCTGTGTGTCATTTTCTTATTTGTAAAATAAGGTAAATAATACTAAATTATCTCAAGACTTAAAATTATTAGATGAGTGCCTGGCATATACTAACCCAGGAAATGATGCCTATTATTGTGATCAGCAACACTGTTATTATTATAACAATTACCATTTCCAAACCTTTATTTTCTTAACTGTCATATCATGATAATAATATACCTTTCACCTTAAAAAGTCATGGCAATGAAAAGAGAATACATAAATGTTATTTCTATGTTTTAAAATGCTGAACAATGATTAGGTGTTACTCTGCTGTATTAGTTGGCTAGAGCTGCTGTAATAACGTACCACAACAGAAATTTACTGTCTCACAGTTCTGGTCCAAAATCAAGGTGTCAGTAAAGTTAATTCCCACTGAACACCATAGAGAAAGGCTCTATTTCAGGGCCCTTTCCATGGCTTATAGATGGCCATCTTCTCATTTTGTCTGTTCACATTACCTTCCTGCTATAGGTGTCTCTGCACCAAAATTTCTCCTTTTTATGAAGGCACTGGTCATATTGGATGAGGTCCCACTTTAATTACCTCATTTTAACTTGACTACCTCTGCAAAGACCCTGTCTCCAAATGATGTCACATTCTGAGATGCTAGGGGTTAGGACTTCCACATAAAAATTCCAGGGTGGACACAATTCAACTCAAAACATGTACGTACACTAGGGTATTTCTCATAAATGAAGTACATTCTTTTTAATTATAAGAGCTTAGTACTCAAGAATTATTTCATTCATTTTTATTCATTATTCAGAAAAATTGATTAAATTCAAACTTACAGGGAAACTGGATCACAAATAATTTAATATGGTTAGAACCAGGGAGGGGACCTGACACCTTCCAGTGGTTCTCAGAGTAGCACCTCCACAAACTCTTGAAGGATGCTGATCTAATATGGTCAGATAAAGACATGGAGTGACTTGGTCAAGGAGCTCTTGGGCAGGGGCAGAACTAGAGCCTGTAGCCCAGCTTCACCTTCTATTTGCAGGTGTCCCTGAGAAACAGGGGCAAGGAGGCATTAGGGTCTTCCCTAAGTCAGTTATTAAAGAGAGGTACAGAGAGATGAATGATTATTGGGTACAATCCGAGATCCCAAGGCAACCTTGGCAGGTCAGGTTCAATAGAAAGCTGTCCTAAGACATGAGAAGGGACATCAGAATGATCAGCCCTTCATCATCCTCCACTTCCCTTCTGCTCATCTCAACATCTAATCAGTCACTAACATGAGGTGTGTCTGCCTTCTTACCCAATTTACTTGGACCTTGTCACCTCTTGCTTGGGTTATTCCAAGTGTCTCTTACTGAATTACCCAGGCTTCAATCATGCCAGTTTCAGGTCTTTTCAGGTACATCACAACCAGTGGAAATGCTTTAATGCTGACTGGATAAAGTCTGAACTCCACATTCCTTCACAACCAGGCTCCAATCCTTCTTCCCAGTCTCATCCCTTGTAGTTCATGTAAACGACAAGCTGTCTCAGAGAGACTGACCTATCCCCGTCTTCCAAATGCATTTTTCATTTTCTGATGTCTTGGAATTAACTTATGCCAAACATGCCCACTACATTTCATTGCTTCTATGTCTTAGTCTTTCAAGGAGCAGGTCTCAAGATGCCTCAAATATTTTCTCTCCTTTCTCTTCACCCTAGCACTGATATAATGGAAGCATGATTCTTAAACACAGGTCAGATTCTGTCAGATTTTGGAGTTAGTATATGCCAGGAACTCATCTAATATGGTATTTGTATCCATTGATTGATGAGGTGATTAACCGATTAAATGTATACTATTTGGTGAGCACCTACTTATGAAGGACATGCTTAGGAACTGAGGATGCAGCAGCAAGCAAGACAAATTCACTGCCCTCAAAGAACCCATTGAAAACCATCTGTCTGAACATCTTTGCCCCCCAGCCCCATTCCTGCACACAAATTAGCTAGAATAGCAAACATTTAGGGATGGAAATATTCTTTGTGATTAGATTATGAATTTTTTGAGGACTGATCAATTATTATTATCATCACTAATATTTACCAATTTATAACAACATGCCACATCCTATGCTTGATAAAATACCTTGTAATACCTGTATTATGTCATGCAATCCTTGCAATAATTTTAAACATTAATGCTGTTATTGCCCCACTTAACAGATAAAGAAAACGAGGCACAAAGAGTTTAAATTACTTGCAAGAAGGTATGCAGCTAGTAACCAGTGGACACAAGCTTCAGACTCAGGCCGTTTGACCTCTACAACCCAGATTCAGAATCATCACCACGTCCTTAGTCCCATAGCGTAAGATGAACTTCACGTTGTGCCAGACACACACTGTGTAGTTAAGCGTATTGACTCTTGCGTCACACCACCTGGGTTCAATCACTGGTTTTCTCACTTACTAGCTCTGTGACCTATTCAGCCTTCAGTTTCCTCATCTGTAAAATTGGACTAACAATAGTATCTACCTCAAAGGATTGTTGGAAGGATCAAATGTCTAAGTATACATAAAGCATTTAGAACAGAAGCTGGTAAAAATTTAGCATAACTTTGGACAATAATTATAGTTACCATCACAGAGGTTCCGTAAGTACTTGCGAATGAACACCTAGCCCAGTGCCCTGTATGCAGTTTGAACTTAGCAGCAATAAATAAATCTCCAGCCCAGTGCCTAGAACACAGCAGGGTGCCCAGTAATTGTTTATTGATTGAACAACTGACTGTCAAAAGCCGGGGGGCGGTGCCTGTGTGGAGACCCAGCATGAGTTTGCATCGTGTTCTGAACATCGATCTGGCTCCACAGGGTGGTGAGTCCCCAGTCAAGAAGAATCCAATTTCAATATTGTAAATGCCACACACATCCTCTAATCCACCCTCCCCACTGTCTGCCCTGCAGCTCCAGACCTCAGAGTGCAGTCACCTCTGCAACACAGCTGGCTGTCTGTCTGCCCACCAATGACACTGCACATCTACTTTATCTGACGGCTCTCAAAGTTGCAATTATGCACCCTGAACAAGGAGCGTTATGAGATTAGTTAAAGGATGCCAGTTCCAGTAGACCCGTAGACCCGCAGAACTTCTGTCTGCTCAGGTGGAATAATTTCAAGTGCATCTACAGCTGGTAAGGCAAGAGGTCATCCTGCCCACTCGTCTGCCTCCTAGAGGCATGCCTTGCACCTCTCTTTCCCCAGGGAGAAGAGTATCACAGCTTTTTTCTAACCTTGGAGGAACTGAGACAAGAACTGCTGTCTCTATGCCTCACTGAAAGAGAAGCTGGGGCATTCCCTTTGTTGGGGATAGTTGTGATGCAGAAAGAGTTGAAATTTCCTTTTAGATCTCAGTTATGGGGGTGGGGCAGGAGAGGAAAGGCAATGCCACCGCATCATCATTTTCCAGCGCATCCTTCCTTTCTAGAGCCCTCGTATTGCTTGCAAACACGTGAAGTCCTTTAGGGCACGGGCTGTGTCAGAGGCCAGCACCTCGTACAACCCCTGTAGCGATGATGAGACGGCGTTTGGCTTGGTCCCAGGGCTTCCAACCACTCAAATCCCCTGCCAGCTGCCTACTCTGCCATCAAATCAAAAAATGGACGTGAGGAAGGGACACCCTGAGCAAAATCATTCATCGTATTGCTCTAGACAGAATGGCTCTCAGCCCCAGATATGCGCCACTGTCCCAAACCCACTGAAACAGAATCTCTGGGAGTAGGACAGGCATTCCTGTTTCATTCTGATGACTCTGAAGGTCGGTTGGGGCTGAGAACCAATTTTATCAGGGTTTTTCTCCAAAGGCTATTGCAAAGTTTCAGTGAACTGGATGTTACAAGTAGCTCTAAGACTCCCACAGACAAGGTAGGAAAACGCTGACGCCTTCAGCATTAGACATGGTCAGGCAGGGACTCGGGCCCCTTATCTGAGGCCCACAGCCTATCTCAGCCCATAATACTTCCCACTCCCTGGTGAGATTAGGGAAGAGTGTTTCTCCACATAGACTAGAATTGGGCTTTTTGAGCTGCCTTTCTAGAGTGAAAGAATGGCTCCCATCAAGCAGAAGGAAGTACTCAGTCCCTCTTGTGTTAACCGCACGGGAGAGTGGAATCCCAAAGTCAAAAGAGGAAAGCAAAAAGAAAGTCTTAAGAGAACCCTCAGCTTGGGGACACAGAGTATGAACCTTGCCTGCAGGGCACACGCTTTGTCAGCGTTGTATCCTGAGACAGGACTGGCTCTTAGTAAACTCTCTTAAAAGACATGCTGGATAGTTGAACAAAGAAAAGTACTGAAAATAAATGTGTCTGTCTCCTGACCACTTCATTGAATCCCTATTCTGGCTTAGGGTTAATCTGAAGAGTCAAGTTACTCTAAGATACTACCTAAGCAAGAAGCATCCCAATCCGTATCTCATAAAAGAAGAAAATACTAACAATTCTGTACAATCTTTTCCAGAAAACTGAAAATGAGGGAATATTTCCCAACTCATTCTATGAAGCAAGCATTACCCTGATACCAAAACCAAAGACATTACAAAAGTAGGACATTTTAAACAAAATTTTGGTAAATTGAATCCAACAATATTTAACAAGGATAATATATAATAATCAGTACATATGCTGGGTGATTATTTCAGGATTACAAGTTTGGCTTAACTTTCAAAGAGCAATCAACTACAACTCACCATATAAACAAATTAAAAAGAAAACAAAATATGATTATTCCAATAAATGCAGAAAAGATATGTGACAAAATCCAATATCCATTCCTGATAAAAATTCTCAGTCAACTAGGAATAGAATAGAATTTTCTCAACCTGATAAATGCCATCTACAAAAATCTAAAGCTAACATTACACTCAATGATAACAAGCTAAATGCTTTCCTGAATAAAGCATCTCACAAATGATTATGTTGAACTTTCATTTTAATTCAATTCAAACTACTTTATAATATCCATTTTAACTTTCTTTTTGATACATGTATTATTCAACATTATATTAGAGCTCCTCGCCAATGCAGTTAGGCAAGAAAAAGACATGAAAGGCATCCAGATTGGAAGGAAAGAATAAAACTATTTTTATTTATAGATGACAAGGTCCTTTGTGTAGGAAATTCTAAGGAATAAACATGCGCGCGCGCACACACACACACACACACACACCCCTGCTAGAAGAAATAAACAAGCTCAACAAAGTCACAGGATACAAGACCAATATACAAAAATCTATTGTATTTATGTATATTAGCAGAGAATAATCTCAAAGTGAAATTAAGAAAACCATTCTATTCTAAGGAATGGTTTTAATGGAATAATTTCAAGTATTAAACTGATAAGAATAGATACTACATTTGGTCTTAGCCAAAAGGCTGAGAAGTGATTAAGTGCAAGTATTGTACACTGACAACTACAAAACATTGCTGAGAGAAATTAAAGATTACTTAAGTCAATGGTGAAATATACCACCTTCATGAATTAGGACATTCAATATTGTTAAGATCTCAATTCTCCCCAGATTGATCTACTGGTCTCGGTCCAATTATTTAAACCCCCATGACTCAGCTTTCTTCCCAGCAAAATATGAATATTTGTGTGTGTATGTGTGGTTGTGTGTGTGTGTTGGTTGGGGGAGTAATAAAGAGAGAACGTATTAAGAATGACTCTAGTTTCCTGGCATGAACAACAGTCGATGAATGGCAATACGTTTTACTGAAAAGACAGAGGCCCAGAGAGAGGTAGATTTGAATACTTATCAGCAAATTTAGCTGTTAAGAGCTGAAGATGTAGAAATATGTGTAAAAGGGTCAAGGGCAAACCTACATCATCTAAATCTTTTTGCCCCCTCCCCGACTCCCCACACTTTCTGACAGCTCTTTTGACACTGGGGTATTTTGATTTCCAAGAGCCAGAGGAGCCCTTGCCTACTCCATTCCCACCAGCTGTGGTTGTCTGCACAAGAGCACCATCTATAACCTCAGCAGGCACCTGCCATCAATTCCTTAAGTCCACCCCTTAACCCTTAAGTATCTTGGGGAATTCAACTGGAAAAACCACCAAATTATGCAACTGAACTAAAATGAGGAACGGATATGGTTTTCCAATCTTTTTTTTTTTAATTCCTCATTTTTGAATCTGGATCCCTGGCATGCAGCTCTGTGTCCTTGGCCCCAAGCATTCTCTTCCCAAATGCTATTTATCTGCTTACAAAGAGGTTAGTGAGGATGGATGGGCGACTGTATAAAATATGGGCCGATTTTCAAACACGAAGGTGATAAATGAACAGATTTTTCCCCAGATTGCTGAGCAAACATCAGCAGAGCAAACTAATGTAAAGATATAATCGTGATTAATCTCTTGATTAAAATAATTAATCTTGCTTAATTCTGCATTTAATCATTTCTTTTTATCAATGTCTAACATGCAGCTTTATAGAAATATTCATTTAGACTAATGGATATTTCATTCCTCCAATTAGTCTGTTTATTCTGAGCTTCTAAATGCCTCCAATTCCAGCTCTTTCATTTGTAGCAAACGTCAGTCATATTATCATAGCTCTAGGCAGAATGTTCTTTTGATACCCAAGATGTCCCTAAAATGTTTGGTTAAGAACAAAAAGAGGAATATCTCAGACGGTATAAAGGGGATGTATTGGGGCCAGGGGAGTTCAGGGCCCGCAGGAGGCTATATGAGTGATCCTTATCAAACATTTACTTAGAGATTCAGAATTTTCCTCTGGCTACTAATTGCTTGTCATGGTAATAATTATGTCATGAATTTGATAGGAATTTACAATTCATTCTTTCACATCTAACATCTGACCATTCCTGCTAAGACATGGAAATAGCTTTCCCATTATATCGATGAGAAAACAGAAGTTCGGAGAGGTTATTTGGCTTGCTTAAATTTATATAATTCACAGCAAAGGCAACGTTGGATCCTGGCTTCTTAGGTGCTCACTGTTCTCTAGTAGTTCAAATAAGTTATTCAGAAAACAAAAGTAGCCCAGTAGAAAGCCAAGGGCTGTGAATTCTTGGTGGACATACTGAGGCAGGTCAAACATGCTTGTATGGAGAAGTAGTAGATTGTTCATGCCTCTGATTTAGGGTTCATGCATTCAACAAATATTTTTTTGAGTGTCTACTCTATGCCAAACACTGTCTTAGGAGTAAGGAATACATCAGGAAACAACAACAAAAAAGTCTAAAACTGTGGCTTCCAATCCTAGTGAGACCCTGTGGATTTCAAATGTAATGCCTGGATCACTGAAGTCAAGCCTGTCCCGCTCAGCGTTTATGTTGTTTTGATAGTGTTGTTATGCTTAAATCCATCGTATTGCTATTTTCCTATTTAATCCTTCTGTTCTTTGTTTCCTTTTTACCTCCTTCTGCCTTCCTTTTAATTAATTGAATTTGTAGGATTTCATTTTATCTTCTTTGTTGGCTTATTATCTATAATTTTGTTATTTTATTGATTGCTTTAGTGTTATCACAATCTCCCCTTAAATGACATCATACTGTGATTGGCAGAGTTTTATTTGCACATATTACTCTCTCTGTCTCTACATCTTATTTTTAATCTCTACGTATTAGGGCTTTTCAATGATAAGTTATATAGTTGATTTCTGTACAAAGTTCTATAAGAGAGCAAAAAGAAGGAAAGGATACTCATGCTACAGAGTGGATATAAGGCTTCAGCCTTGGAGAAGCTACTCTGGTCCAGGTGAAAACCAATCATACATTTTGGAGCTCAGCTCTTCAAACCTGTGTTACCATTTTTTATAAAATAACCTTTATTATGAATTATTTATTACCCTTTAAGTAAATATATGACACAATTGTAATATTAAATAACACAAAAGTTAATATGAAAACAACAACAAAAAAATTCTGCTGACTACTGTCCTCCAGACTTTTACCTGCAAAAAAAGAGATACATTTGTATGCAAATGTAATAGCTAATGTCTACTATGCACTTATTATATGCTAGACATTTTGTTTAGCACTTAACATGGATGATTTCATCCTCACAAATCTGTGTAGTAGGTGCTATGACTATCTATTAATACATTTTATTGATAAAGAAACTGATTCACATGAAGACTAATAAATATATACAAGGTCTCCCAACATGCATGACTTTGATATCTGAACCCAGACACCTGAGCCAAAGCTGTCACTCTTAATCACTATGCTAAATTTTCTAACACACACACGTATTTTTATAGGAACCATATAATTGTTTCTACATGTGTGTGTATTATTTTTCCATGTCATAGTTACATTTTTAACCCATGAATCTTGGCTTTAGATTCTGATACATTATAAAATTGTCCACTTTAAACTTTCTTTATTATCTTTTTCCCCCTTCATCCTTTCCTGTACTTTCACTCCAGTCTTTTGGGCAGATATTAGTGGACTCACTCTCCATGGCCAGGTTATATGAAAGGTTTAAGAATTTTGAATAATTTTTCCCAGCCTACAATCAGGATAACCATTTCTGAGGAGTCATGAGAAGACTGGGGCTCTGTTCCTCCATGATCATATGTAACACTCCTGGGGGAAGTGTATAGAGGCCCCATCATCAAATTAAAGTTTTATTGGTGTAAACTTATAATTAATTTATTTTCCAGAACCAACAGCTTGGCACATAGGGCATTGTCATGGTGTTGTGCATTATGACCAATACTGACACCTGCTGTTAAACTGTGAAATTGCATCTCAGCTCTATTAGTCATTGCAAGTGATGGAAGCTCTGCCAGAATTCTATACTTCTACTTGTAAGACAGCCTCTGAGCTTCTAAGAGCAACAGAAGCTAGGTAAATTGTCCTCAGCTCTCATTTACTCAACTTTTACTTGTCTTAGCAGCTTCTGACTTAAAAATTATGTGATGTAGTTCATTCATATTTGTGCCTGAATTTCCTCATCATCTCTCTGAATTTATCTGTACTCTCAAAATGTGCTTATCCTCTAATCACCTTCCCACCTTCCAGTCTGCATCTGACAGCTTAAACCTTGACTTAAGGCCTCCTATAGTGAAAGCTCAGGCTCAATAATTAAAGAAATAGCATGCAATGAATTGGCAAAGGGGAAAGAATGGAAACTAGCATCACTGACAGCTGAATACATGCAAGTTATATGCTCAGTGTTTTCATGTGATTTTTTACTCAATACTCACAACCATCTTTAGTAAGTAACAATTATTACTCAATTATCTAATAAACAAAAAATTTTCACCTCTAATTTCAAGGCTGAGGCTTGCAGAGCTTAAATAATTTGCCTATGGGTGGAGAGTTAATAAATTGAGATTTGATTTAAAACCAAGTCTTCATTTCAAAGCTCTGTATGCCACCTCTGCACAAAACTATATTTCTTAATGTGTATTCACCTATATAACCTTATTTGATAATCATAAAGCTTATCAGATAGGCTTTTTTAGCTCCATTTTATAGATGAGATAAATAAGATTTGCATAGAGTTATATAGCTCAAGAGATCCCAAAACAGTAAGTGACCTCAAATATTCTGATCTTATCATGAGACACTTTCATTCAGTGGCTGAGAGTGCAGGATCTGGCGCCAGACTGGTGAGGTTCCTCTGTGTACTCCATCGGTTTCTAAATGAGTAACCTTGGGAAAGTTGCTTAACCATGGTGTGATTTCTTCATCGATAAAGTGGGGATAATTATAGTACTTTCCTTGTAAGGTTGTTGTGAGGATTAAGTGAGGTTACATATATAATGCACATATGGCAGGTAATATGTGAGATGTTATTATGATCGAGAATAAATATATCCTGTCTTAGTTACAGGAGAAGTTTCTGGAGAAGAAAATAAAGACATTTCATAGAAAACTTCAATATAAAGCATCCATTTTCTGGCGTATGTCCCCTCATAAAATAGGGGACATAATCTCTCTAATGGGCCTGGGTTGGGAGTTGCAGAAGCTGATTTTGGGGTCTGGTTACCATAGGAAACTGCCTCCTCTCTACCACCATGATGGAATCAGTTGTGTGAACTTTCAAAGCCTTCCTATTCTCTCTGGCAACCAGAAGTAGGCTTTCAGGCTATGGGCATCACAATACTGGTTTGTATTTAAGCATTTCTATTTCAGGTTACTGGGCCCGCTGCCTGGGAGAAGGAGTGAGACAGAATGCACACTCCACTAGGCAGGCTGGGTTCCAGATGCTTTTCAGAGCTTCTCTACCAAGCGGGAAGAGTATCAGAGACAGAGTTGAGCCATCAGGCCCTAAAGCATTCATAGAACTAGGAAAACACTTCAGCAATCACTTTTTTTGACCCTCTGCTTTCTCGTAGTGAAAATGGGAATAGCAAGGCTGACCCAGGAGAGTGAATAAAATGATGGATGTGAAATGCTGAGACTAAGTGCCCCCTGTAGGCCTGTATTGCAAAAAGCTCTGGATTGAGAAGTAGGACTCCTCAATTTTCACACAGCTGCAAATGTTCTGTATGTTGTGTGAGTTATTTGCCCCCACTGGCTGACTGTTTCTTCATCTCTATAATCAACAGTAGATTTTATGAATTCCTAATGATTCTCCTGGCTGAACCTGCATAAACAATTCATTCATTTGTCCATCACACTTTGATTCAATACTTACCTACCTACCATCCAGGGACTGACGCTACCAAAATGAATAAGAAAGATTGTCCTCAAGGAACTTAAGTGCTGTAAAGGTGTGATCCATGAACTATAGGAGCAAGATGAAAAGAAGCAACTAATTGTTTCTGGGGGAGTTGTCAATGGCTCAGAGAGCAGGAGATATTTGACATAGGCCTTGAAACTAGCATAGGTTTGCCAAATGGAGAAGGATTGGTTACACATATGATGTTTATTATATCACAGAAGATTCTGTACAACTTAGTCTGTGTCATGTTGGACCAGCATAGGAAAGTCCCCATTTTCAGAGGGACATTTCTAAGTCTCATTTCCAAATAAGATCAGACTTTGTCTCTTAAGTTCCACTACAAAAATTGAGATTTGATATTGACTAGTGGCAGTCAATATCATGTGGGGTTTGGTATCTTAATTCTGGGATATTTCTCTTATCTAGAGCAAAATTTGAACCAGTATCTTAGGAAAAAAATGTACAGGTCTGGGGATCTGAAACAAGCAAGGAATCAACACAATCTTAATCTCTCGGCCATCATTCTGGAACTCAAGGAAAGGTTTAGGCTTCTCTGGGAAGTCCAAGAGCTAGGCAGGGGGAAAGGCTCGTGGCTAGGGTTGTGGGAGATGGTGGCTCCAACACAGCATGAGTCTTGAAGCTCCAGCCAGGCTGGAGATGAGTTTACATGCTAAAAGTCATCTATGCCTGCCAAGAGTGGCACTAGTAAAATTGGGGAGGGTGGGGAGGGAAGGGTACTGATGAAGACTGCAGTTGTCTCTAGAGTGTGTAAAAATTCTTTGAGAAATTGTTCACAAAAGTTCATGTTCTCCTGCCCCTTTACATTTCTTCCCACCTTTAATCACCACAATTTTTCCTTAGAGAATTTTTTTCATTCAGATCATATAGTTCAAGTGGAGCCGATCCTATTTATGGTCTGGAGTTTGTCATGTGACTATGTTCTGGCCAATCAGAAATCATGCCCCCTTGCCACATGATCAGTTCTGGAGTGTGCTTGTCTATCAAGCAAAGAAAATCCAGAACTCCTTCCGGAGTGACTGGGAGAGAAGTACTCTCTTTTACTAAGAAGGATGGGAAGACAGAATATAAGCCTGGAGGTACTTGCTGCCATCCTGGCACCAGGAAGGAAGAATCTACTTGAGAAGGAAACCAACACTGAATATATTAAACTTAGAGAAATATATAATACTGATGATACTGTTTTAGCACTCAGATGCAGCTCTGCCTGAAGTTGTACCCAATCTTTTTTATTATTATTATTTCAGCATATTATGGGGGTACAAATGTTAAGGTTACGTATATTGCGCTTGCCCCCCCCCACAAGTCTTAGACTTTCCAATTATGTGAGCCAATAAAGAAATCTTCCTTTCTGTTTAAACCAGCTCAAAGTTAGTTTTCTGTCACTTGAAAATTGTTTCCTGACTCAAGTGATGTTGTTTTAATTCTTAGATCTTGGGGCATGGAAACTAGGAGGTACTTCTCGGACTATCTTTCTTATTATCTGAAATAATTTATTTTTTTCCCAGGCTTTCTGAGTCTAGCTTCTCAACACAGATCAACATATTTTTCTCTTTAGGGACTCCAAACCATATTCTGTCCGACCTGTAGCTTCAGAGCTTTCTTTTCTATAGCATTCTCCTCCCACGACTTTTTTGCTGCCTGTTTTTAAAAATAGCTCATCTGCCTCCTGCTCATTCTTCTGTTTCTGCAGCGTGAGCTTCCCCGGTCTCTATCTCTGGCACTGAGTAAGCTTTAGAGAGACACCTCTCTGAACCGTTTCTCCTGTTGTGCTTCTCCTCTGTCCAATTTTTAGCTCTTCAAATTCCATGCATTTCTCTCCTTGGCTCAACATGTGACCCATCAAAAAAATCTTAGCTGCATTTCTGAATTCACTGACTTGAAACTCCTTACAATGCCATAAAATCCTGAAGGTAACTTCTTGACATCCTGAAGATGGATGGCAAATTAGAGAGAACTTAGCCTGCACAAATACTAAGGAGTGATGTCCATTGTGTTGGCTTATGCTAGGAGAAAAGTTGAGCCAAGTCACTTCAGGTCATAGGAATTGGTTAATTCCTAATTATAATGAAGCCAATAATTATTGCAAATGCATTATGAGTTATACATTATGTTAAGCCCTTCTATAGGTTTTCATTTGTTTCTCTTAACACCTTATTGAGTGTTATAATTAATTACATTCTTAAGATTAGAAAACCGAGACACAGAGAGGTTAAGAAACTCGCTCAAGATTACACAGCAAATGATAGTTATGGTAGTCCTCTGTGGGGTTCACCCCAATGTGTCTGGCTTTCCATTTTTTAGACACAAAGAAGTATTATATTCCCTGCCCTTTGGAGCTGATAATGCCATGTGACTTGCTTTGGCCAATGGAACGTGAGTAGAAGTGCCACGTGTCACCATGGGGTGAAAGCTCTGAGGGCCAGTGCTCAACCCATCATGCTCACTCCTTCCACCTGCAGATGCCTCTGGGGGGTGGTGATGTCATCAGCCTGGATAGGGTGACGTAGCACAGAGCTTCCCGCTGACACTCAGTGGATGTATAAAAGAAGCAAGAAATACAATTTTATTGTCTTGAGCCTCTAAAATTTGTAGATTATTTGTATTACTGACCCATAATCTAAACAATTTAACTGCTATATTAGTAGTAGAGTCATGATGAAAAGTATAGACAATCTGGTTTCAAAGCCTATGAATTTAGCAATTTTATCTTTTTCTGTTAAAAAAAAAAAAACCATGGGGAAGTAAGAAACCCCAAATGACTGCACAGCAACTGTAAGTTGGGATAAAGCAACTGTGAAGTTGAGATAAGTTTTGGGATAAAGCATCTCCGTAAAGTCCGGGGCATCTAGCCAACCTCCCAGCAGCAAAATATTGGTTGTTACGAGCACAGTGCCGAATACCAGGCTCCATTGCTCTCCACTCCAGGGTTCCACCATGTTGGTGACGCAGCAACTCTGTCTCCAGCGTGTCCTGAACCGCTGCTCCCATCTCTACGGTGTGGTCCTGCTTACTCATGGCACCTGCCTCCCTAGGGAATCTCTTTCCTCGTTCTATCCATGGCTTTTTCTTTCTACCCCCTATTGACTTCATTGTTTTTGCTTCTCTTCAGGTGGTGGCTTCTACAAACTGTGCATCTCTCTAACATCCCTTTTAAACTCCCTAAGGATGAGTATCCGCTTGGTTCAGAAAATCCTGGGCCAGTCTGTAGATTGCTGACCAGAGACCCATGGATCAGGAGGTCGAGTGGTTACCCCTGTTCCAATCAGCTACCTGGAAGACTGGGTCACCTGCTAACAGGCCAAGAAGTCCATAGAAAAGGTCCCTCAAAAGAAAGTCTGTGTGCGATGTTAGAAACGATGAGCTTCCCATAGTGAGGCAGCGTAACCAGCAGGTGCAGATCACCTACGCCGCTGCCACACATGGCCTCTTTCGTCCTTAGCTCCTTTCACACACTCCATCTTCCTGCCTGACTCCTGTCCGGCTGACTCCTCATCACTGTCTAACCCCCACCCACGTCCACACACTTCCTCTCTGTAAGCTCGGCCCCACCTGGGACATCTGTGTTTTGATCACAAGCCTCAGTCTACAGAATAGGGCTTCTGGCTTCTGGCCTCAAAATAGTTTATTGAAACAAACCTGTCAGACATGTTTTCTAAAATTAAAATTTCATTACACAAATTCTATGTGAACATCTTTGTCTCATAATAACTTAAAATAGTGGAGATATGTAATAACTCTAAAGTTCCTTTTGACCAAGAATCTAAAGCTTAATGTCAACCCATCTCCTTTTTCTCCCTGGAATTAACCACATTATCAGTTTTGTGAACATTTCCCTCCTGTGTCCCCAGTATGTCTGTGTGTATGTGTGTGTCTGCCTCTCTCATAATTATAGTATAGAATTACTATGTGTGTGTTTTACATAAATGGTATCATACTGCATGTATCATTTTGTAATTTGCTTATTTTTACCCAAAAATAAGTGTTTAATATATTTTCCATGTAATTATATATTATAGATTTATTTCATTTTCTTAAACTATAGCTTATTTTCCATAGTGTGCCATTATAGTTTATTTAGCTGATTTCTCATTAATGAACATAAGATTGTTTCTTTTTTTATAGTTATGAACAATGCTGCAATGAACATCCCTTTATGTGTTTTCTTGTGCAAATGTGTGTTTCTCAAGATCTAATATTGAAAAACGAAATTTCTGGGTAATCTAGGAATGCATGCTTTTAATTTCAGCAGATATTGCCAAACCCAAGCTCCTTTTAGTACCTTAGCTTAAATATCTTATTCTCTGCCTTCTTACCTGAATCAGAAAGGATGCCCAGGTGACATGCTTAGCATGCCAATTCAAGCAGCAGCAAACTCATATTTACTCCAGGTATCATACTAATATATTTCATATGCCTCAGCGATCCCACAGCACCTTCTGAAGTGAGACATAGTATAACCACGTTGCAGATAAGAGATCTGAGGTTCAGAGGGGTTAAGGTATTTCTCCAAATTCACACAACCATGAGGTGGTGGATTCAGGATTTGCATCCAGGTCTGTCAGACACAAAGCCCATGGACTTAATCATGCTATATAGATTTGCCTTTTTCTGAATCCCTGGGACTGTGGCTTTGCCTGGATCTCTCCAGGAAGAAATGTTCCCAGCGTCCAATCCCCAGCCTTGAAACAGAGGTCAAACCGTAGAACGATGATGGATCCTCACACCGTCCAGGGGCACAGAGATGTACTGGGAGAGGTGGGAGAAGAGGATGCAGTGAACGCCCTCTCAGCAGATGGTGCATATAACCCGCGACCCATCTCGTCTATGCAGCAGCCCACGTAACAGCGAGAGCTCCCCTCTTACAGAACGGACAGAATATGTTTTTGCTCATATGAATGTCATCCATCATGAGTGCCCAGGCAAAAAATAAAAAGTTGAAAATTAGTCCACCAGATCGATTCTTTTGGGTACCCATCTGAGAATCTTGTTTCTACTTTGTGGAGTCACCGGCCCTCTGAGTGGCCACTGATCCCTCCCAGTCTGTTCACTCCCACTGTAGAGAAAGCCCTGCATGTTTGCACCTGGACATGCCTCCCCATGGCACTTGCAGCCCTGACCCCTGCCCTGCACTTGCCCCCCACCAGGCCTTTGCTCACGCCATTCCCTATGCCTGGGCTGCCTGTCACTGTGCATCCCCACGTGGTCACAGGTGGACCAGTTCAAGTGTCAAATACCCACTCAGCCATCCGCGACCACTCCAGCTAAGACTTGTCTCTTCGTCTTCTAAATTTTCACAGTACCTGCTCCCGCCACCCCATCACTCTCTATAACTTATCACAGTTATCTTTGCTTGAGTTTTAGGATGCAGGTCCACAAAGGATTAAATTTGAAGGCTTGGTGTCAAGCAGTTCTGCATTTGAATCTTATACTGCTATTTAATGCCATCCAACCTCATGGCCATTGGTCACATCATTCTCTGTAAGTTTAAAATATTTCATACTTGAAAAACAAACAGAACAACTTTTATAAGCCTGAACAAATTATTTAACTTCCCTGATTCTCAATTTGCAAAATAAGGATAATAAAACCAACCCCAGGGGTTCCGTGAGGATTGAGTAATATAATTAAGCACTTGGCACTGTGCTTGAGACAGTAAACAGGGGCTATCTTTATTTGACATCTCTAGCATTATTTATTAATGTGAGCTGGTGTTTATTATTTTCTTTCCTGTATCTCATGATACAAATCTCATTAAAGGGCCAGTGGGGGGGGGGCAGGAAGTATATTAATTAGAAAGAACTCAAGGAAGACCATTATGGTCGTAGCGCAGGATTGAGAGTGTGTGCTCAGAGATGATGTAGAAGAGATAGTCAAACACATTCAGAATTTCCTCCAGGAAGTTTTCCTGGGTTAATGGAATGAAAATAAGCAGTATCCTTGAGTCTCTGCCCTAGGGCAGGTGTTAGAGTCTAACCCCTTTGTGTCTATGGGTTAGAGAAAACAATACCACTATAAGTTCTTACATGGTGACAATCATGTTATTCTTGTGTCTGCCTCAGGACATCACACAGAGTAGATATTAGTACATATCTGCTGCTGGTCAATGCCTCATCTAGAGTTGCATTTTGCTATTATATGAGTGTGTACATTTACTTTGATTTGATCACAAGGAAAGCTCACGAATTTGAATTCTACCCATTCAAGAATTTGTGATACTAAAAGAAAAATGGAGTTGACATTACGAAGCACATAAAAAAGTTTTCAAGCCACATTAGAAGCATTCAATTAGATACAAACAATTACTAGGCTAATTATAAATCATTCGTACCTATTCATTAAAGCAGGTCCAAGACGGTAGTTAAAAGTAATAAAGCTGCATCTCTTTGCAAACAGTCTATAATTCAGGATGTTGCTAATTCAAATTAGCCTCCCCCTCAATCAAGAAGATTACTGAAGTGTGTTGGCTTGCTCTTTTTAAAATTAAATGGAACATCTTTTTTTTTCTGATGATATAAGTGCATGTACAATGTAATAAATTTAGAATATTCAGAACAGAACTGAAAATCGATGTATTTTTTCAATCTCTTCTTAAATACAGCTTGATACATTAATAGATGGATAGAGACATGGATGAATGAATAGGTAGATGGTTGGATTGATTATAAATAAACACATATATAGATATGCAGATGGATTTTCTAAAAATTGGGATCATAGTATATCAGAGATTGTAAATTCTCACCAAATTATCTGTACACTCTGATACATTTCTCCACCTTTCTTAGAGTTAATTGGTCCGTGAGACTGGGTCTGGTCAAAGGGATGGGCTAGAAGTGATACACACCATTTCCAGTCTTGGCAGCCTACTCCCTGTACAATCAGCCACATCCTGTCTCTGCCTTTTCTGTCTCATGGTACAACCATTCTTGAGTCCCTGGGCCACGACTCAAACAAGATCCATTGAGGAGAACTGTGTGATCTGCATCCCACTGGGCTATGGGGAAGATGTACATCTTTGCTGCCTTAGGCAATCAAGATTTGAGAGTCTATTTGTCACGCAGCATGCCTTAGCCTAGCCTGACCAACACACACTGTACACACTCATCTATATTCTATTTTTGGTCATTTTAAAATTATATCACATGCAATTTCCTATGCCAAATAAATATTCTTTAAGATTGTGATTTTAATAGCTATATAAGTCATATTCATATGGCTGCACCAGAGTTTTTTGACTGTTTCCCTGTATGTGATTTTCTTATTTTCAGTAAGATAAATTCCTAGGAGACAATTTCAAAGCCTGTAACTTTTATATATTTCTACGTTGCCTACCAAAAAACTGTGCAAGTTTTACATATCCTATAGTCTAAGAGACTGCTACTCCTTAACAAGCTGGGCATTAATATTTAAATAATCATTGCAACTTGATAGGTGACTATGATACTTCCTTTTAATTAAGTATCTATTACTAATGAGGATAAAGCATCCTATATTTTCCATTTGCTTTTAGTTTTCTTCATGAATTACTATATCTTCTGACTAGAATTTCTTCTGTCTCCCTGACACCTTTATCTAGCTAACTCCCACATACTCTTTAAGGCTCAGCTTAGAATCATTTCTTCCCAGAAATCATCCCTGACTTATCTAGGTGAAATCATCCCAATGTCTTGTCACAGCACCTATATTGACTGTATAACAACATAAATCATATTTTCTGTAAATATTTGTTTAAATATCTTTCTTCTCTGATAGACAGGTGTCATTTCTGACCTGTTCACCCTGTCCCTTAAACACCTAGGTTTGTGCCTGGCCATGTTAGATAGGAAATAAATGCTTATTTAGTGAATGAATTAACTGGTAAAAGTAATAGTGGTAATGATGATGATGGTGATAATTCCTTTATGCAAAGGATCAATGATGATAATTGATTTTAAAGGTGATTATTACAATGATGATAGGGAAAGGATAGAAACAGCTACCGAAGTGATTATTCTATGGATGAAGGCTTTGATGTTAGCAGTAATGATGTGGCACTGGTTTTAATTGTAATGGTGGTGTCCATGGTGATGGCAGTGATATTTAAAATGATGGTAGTGACAGTGGTGAAGGTGATCACGGTGACAGATGTATTATATGTGTGGTGATTATATTTGCTAAAATTTTTAGATGCATTTTCTTAGAATAATTTAAATCACACGGGGACAATCTGGCAAATATGTCATACACCTGGCCATGGGGACATGGCCATGTATCATGCTGGACTCAGAGGGGCTTATAAAGGTCCAAATTCAGGAAAGCCATGCCAAAGCACTCAAGGGACTTGTCTCAGGAGATTTTTCTTTGTCGCTCAGAGGCAATAGTTGACTTTCCCCCCAAATCCCTTGTTTCTCCATTTGGATATTTGGCCTGAGTAAGACCTCAGCTTAAAAATAAGGCCCTTGAGAAACAGAGACACCCTACCTGGTCACTGAGGGCAAAACTACAAGTGGCAGACGCATGCCCTTGCACAGGAATGCAGGGCTCAGGGTTTCTGAGTTTAAAATTAGTAAAGTTCACTGATAATGGGAGAAGTTGAACTCTTTGCAAAAGTCACCATCAGAGTTTAGAATTTTAACCCAAGAATGAGGAAAAAGAAAGATTGAATGTTGATAATTTAACAAAACAGAAGACAGAATTTGTGAAGGAGCATAGTATATGAAGTTAAATAATGGATAAATAACTACTGTAACAAATAAGCCCTCGATCTCAGTATGCTAGCATAACACAAGTTTATTTCTCATATTTAAAAGGGCCCATTAAGGTTGGCGAGAGCTCTTATCCACTCAGTGACTCAGGGATGCTGTCTTCTTCCTTTCTCTGTTGCCACCACTTTAACACGTGGGTTCTAAGATCACCACGACAGAAGAAGAATAAGTGTGAGTATCATATCGGCTCTTTAATTCTTCAACCCATAAGTAACACCTGTGTCTTCTGCTCACATTTCCTTACCTAGGGCTAGTCATGTGTTCCTGCCTAACTGGCATGATCTTTGAATCATAACCTTTCTTTTTCTCCAAGGAGATCAGAACCAGACATAGGTGAGCACTAGCAGTCTTTACCCCATCAGGAATTGTCTACACAAAGTCTGGAAAAGAAGAAGCCCAATATTAAAATCTCAAAGTGACCTTTGGACCAGAGGAGTGCCTGGGGCAAGATAAGAAGATAAAGTACAGCCTCCTTTATCCAAAAAGATAGCTTGTCCTGTGGGGTATTGAAGCAAGATGACTTTGAGGCTCTTTCTCTCAATCTGAGGGACTAAGATTCAAGAAAAGGGCTGGTAGCTGATAAGTAATATGATTCTCCACTTTAATAACCATCAATGATTGAAGAACTTGATAATTAATTCCAAAATTCAGGGCCCAGAACAAAATCCCTCTCAATGCAATCAGCCATGACCAATCAATTAGGACAGGCAGCCAAAATTAACCTATTTGCCTACTCTATTCCTGTTTGTCAAAAACAAAAGGATGAAGTGAATTTCTGCTTCCAACTATGGCAGAGTAGCTGGTAGCAGACTTTTCTTCCCAATGTTACCCACCACGAAACTAAACAACATAAATGAGGCAACTGTTTCCAGGGACTGGACATCAGGCAGCACACATCTGCAATCCCTAAAGGAAGGAAAACTCACCAGGTGATTCCCACCATTGCCCTAGCTTTCGTAGAGTAACTAGAGTTTAAGCAGAGTACTTTACTTGCACGGGGCTGAGGAAGCAGAGAATAACACCAGGGGTGGCTGCAGGAGCTGGGAGCCATGACACACTGGATAGAAAAGGGAGCCATGAAAAAGGGGGCACCCCGAAAGCCTGTGTGAGGGTCCTCCTAGAGTCTTTAGCTAAAGGATGGTATGTACATGTTCAGGGTGAGAAAATGTGAGGCTTAGAAGGAAGTGGGGGCTTATAGGAATGAAAGTGACATAGAAATTAGAAGTCAAAATGTGAAGGGGATGGTTATTATTCCAGCCTAATCAGAGTAGTGATACTTCATTCATTAACACCTTGGTACTCCCCTTGCTCCCCACCAGAGCCTTTTAGCAAGAGATACTATAAAGGCCATAGCTTAAGAGTAACAACATCACACTAGAGGAAATCTTACTCTATATCTGACCTAACAAACCCTATAATGATGCACTAACAGGTCTGAAGGGGGAACAAATATTGGAGGTAAGATCTTTCGAGTTAGAGGGGTCTGGAAAAACTTGGGCCTTCCACAGATCTGTCCTAACTAAACATAAAACTAATTCTATACAAGTTCAAGGTGGAAAATCCGTGATTGAATTGCTTAGTTAAGAAAAACAGTTTTTAGATAAAGAAAACAGAATCCCAATTATCTACAGGTCACATACAATTTTCAACATAGGATAAAAATTTTCTAGACTTGAAAAGAAGCAAAAGGAGGAAAAAAGATTGAATAAAATTGAACAAAGCCTATGGGACAATATAGTTAACATATAATAACAGCCCAAAAAGTAGCAGAAAGTGAGAATAAGACTCAAAACACAGATTTTAAAATGTCATAAATTTCCCAATTTTGATAAAAAAACATTGATTTCTAGATCCAAGAAATCCAGAAAAACCCAACACAATGAATTCAAAGAAAAGCATACTTAAGTGTATCACAGACAAATTGTTGAAATCTAAAAATAACAAGAAAAACTTGAAAGTAGACAGAGAGAAAAGATGTATAATATATGGATGTAAATATAAGAGTAAAAACTATAACATGTTAGAAGCAAACATAGAAGAATATCTTTGAGACTTTAGGTTAGGCAAAGATTTCTTAGATATAATACCAAAATCATGGCCTATAAAAAAATTGAAAATTTGACCTCATTAGAATTCAAAACTTTTGCACTTCAAAAGAAAACCACAAATCTATGTCCTTTATGAACAGAGACACAAAAGTCCTGAACTAAGTATTTGCAAAATGAATTCAGTAATATATGAAGAGGGATATATGAGATAAATAAGTTGGATTTATTCAAAGAATGCAATGTCATTCAACATTCAAAGATCAATCAATATAATTTACTACAATAATAGTCTAAAACAAACAGAAAAGCAAAAGGAAGCCATATGATTATTTCAATAGCTGCAAAACCAAAAAATATTTGATAAAATTTGACATCCATTCATGATAAAAATTGACAGGAATTTAGTAATAGAAAGGAACTTTCTCAAACTTATAAAAGGCATGTACTAAAAATAAACAAACAAGCAAACAAAACCCCTACAGACATTTAATGATGAATTGCTAAATGCTTTCCCCTTAATATCAGCAATATACAAGTTTATTCACTCTTACAACTCATTTTCAACCTCATAATAGGTCCTATCCAGTGCAATAATGAAAAATCCAGACTTGACTGAACAGAGGAAAGAATGAGCAAGCTCAAAAAAGGATCATATGAAACTATCCAAACAGAGGAGCAAAAACAAAAAGTAAAATAAAAAAGGCCTATGATAATTATGAGATGCCTTCAAGGGAACTAAATTCTGCATAATAGGAGTTTCTGAAGGAGACAAAATAGAAAAAGGCCTAGAAAGTATATTTAATGAAATAGTGGTTGAAGATTTTACAAATATGGAGAAAGATGGAAGCATCCAGGTAAAAGAAGCTTAGAGCTCACCATATTCACCATAGAGGAATTTCCCTAGGCATATCATAATCAAATTATCAAAAATCAAAGGCAAAACATAAAGAATACTCAAAGCAGAAAAAAAAGCATCATATTCAATGAAGCCCCAATACAGCTTCAGTGGATTTCTCAGCAGAAACTCTGTAGGTCAGAATAGAGTGGAATGATATATTCAAAGTGTCAAAGGAAAAAAATAAAAAACTGTCAGCCAAGAATATTGTATTCAGAAAAGCTATCCTTCAAACACAAAGGAGAGAGAAAGACTTTCCTAGACAAACAAAAACTGAGGAAATTATCAACATCAGACCTGTCTTACAAGAAATGCTAGAGACATTTCTTCAGAATTCTATTCAAAAAGAATAGGATGTTAATGTGTAAAAACAAAACACTTGAAGGTAACAAAACTCACTGGTAAAAGTGAGAATACAGACAAATTCAAAATGCTCTAATGCTGTAATTGTGGTATGTAAACCACTTATTTCTTAAGTATGAAGACTAAAATACAAAATGAATAAACATAATAATAACTACATGGTTTAAGAAGCAGATAATATAAAAATATGTACACTGAAACATCAAAACATCAAAATGTGGAGGGAAGGATGTCTTAGTCCATTTTGTGTCACTATAAAAGAATACCTGAGACTGGGTAATTTATTTTTAAAAAAGAGGTTTATTTAGCTTACAGTTCTGCAAACCGAGAAGTTCAAGGGCATGGCCCTGATTTCTGGCAAGGGCTTTTTTGCTGCCTCACAACGTGGCAGAGAAAGTCAAAAAGGAAATGGGCATGTGCAAAGAGGGGGAAATCTGAAGGGTGTCCTGGCTTTAAAGCAACCCACTCTTATGGGAACTGATCCACTCCCATGAGAACCAATCCAGTCGTATGAAAGTGAGAACTCAGCCACTATCTTGCAAACATCACCAAGTCATTCATGAGGGATTCATCCCTATAACCCAAACATACCCCACTAGACCTATCTCTCAACACTGCCACATTGGGGATTAAATTTCAACATGAGTTTTGGTGGGTAAAAGCAAACTTTATTTAAATCATAGCATTCTGCCCCTGGCCCCTAAAAACTCATGTCCTTCTCACATGGAACATACAATCATTCCATCTCGATAGTCCCAGAACCAGCTGGAAAGTCTTACCTTGTTCCAGCACCAATTTAGAAGTCCAAAGTCTCATGTAAGTCTGAAGGCAAGTTCTTTCCAGCTATGAGCCTGTAAAATCAAAAACAAGTTATTTACTTCCAAGATACAATGGTTGTATAGGTGTTGGGTAAACATTCTCATTCCCAAAATGGAGAAATAGGCCATAAGAAAGGGGTAACAGGCCCTACACAAGTCAAAAACCAAGCAGAGGAGAGCAATCATTAAATCTTAAAGCTCCAAAATAATCTCTTACTCCATATGCCACCTGCTGAGACAATTGGAGCTGAGGTTGAGCTCTCAAAGCCTTGGGCAGCCCAACCCCTATGGCCTTGCTGTGTGCAGCACACATGGCTGCTCTCATGGGTTCGAGCCAAATGCCTGCAGCTTTGCTAGGCTGTGGTTGCATGCTACCAGTGGCTCTGTAAGTATGGTGTCCTTATGGAAGGCCTGCTCCTATGGCTCTACTAAGCATTGCCCCAGTGGGGACTCTCGGTGGCAGCTGTGCCCCTGGGGCAAATTTCTGCCTGGCCTTCCAGGCTTTCTCATATATACTCTGAAATTTAGGTGGAAGCCACAAGCCTCCATGGCTCTTTAATTCTGGGCATCTGTGGGCTTAAGACCATTGAAGCCACCAAAGCTTACCACGTGCATTCTCCAGAGAGGTGGCCTGAGCAATACCTGGGCCTGGGCCTGTTTCACTCATGGTTGGAGCTTGAGCATCTGAGATACAGGGAGCAGTGTCTGAGGCAGTGCAGGGCAGTGATGCCCTGGGCCTGTCCCCTGAAACCATTCCATCCTCCTAGGTCTCTGGGCCTGTGATTGGAGGAACAGCCTCAAAGATCTCTGAAATGCCTTGGGGTCCTTTTACCATTGCTCTGACTGTTAGCACCTGGCTGCCTTTTATTCATGCTAATTTCTTTAGCAAGCAATCACTGGCTTCACCTTTGGATTCTGTTCTTGAAGATGCTCTTTTATTCTCTACCACATGGCCTGGCTATGAATTTTTCAGATTTTTATGCTCTGGTTCACTTTTAATTATAAATTCTGCCTTTAGGTCATTTCTTTTCTGCTGTAACTGAGTGTAGGCTGTTAAAACTAACTGCACCACTTCTTGAGCACTTTGCTGCTTAGAAACTTCCTCCTCGAGATACCCTGGGTTATCATTCTTAAGTTCGGCCTTCCACAAAGCCCTAGGGCATGGACACAATGCAGCTAACTTCTCTGCTACAGAGTAACAGGAACATGGTGACCTTTGCTCCAGTTCCCACTGCATTTCTCTTCCTTTCCATCTGAGACCTTCTCAGAACTACCTTCACTGTTCATATTCTATCAGCATTTTGGCCACAACCACTTAATCAATCTCTAAGAAGTTCCAAACTTTCCCTTGTCTTTTTGTCTTCTTCTGAGATCTCACCAGAATCAGCTTTAATGCCCCATTCACAGCGACAGTCTTTTTCTAGTGTGCTTCTCCAAAGTCTTTCAAGCTCTGCCCATAACCCAGTTCCAAAGCTTCTCCCACATTTTTTGGGGTATCTTTATAGCAACACCCCACTCCTTGATACCAATTTTCTGTCATAGTCCATTTCCTATTTCTATAAAAGAATACCTGAAACTGGGTAATTTATAAAGAAGAGTGGTTTATTTAACTCACAGCTCTGCAAGATGGGAAGTTCAAGGATATAGCACTGGCTTCTGGCATGGGCTTTTATGCTGCAAAACAACATGGCAGACAAGGTCAAAAAGGAAATGAACCCATGCAAAAAGGGGCTTTATAATGACTAACCCATTCCCATGAGAATCAATCCAGTCTTGTGAGAGCAAGAACTCACTCAGGACCATGGGAAGAGCACCAAGCCATTCATGAAAGATCTGCCCCCATAACCTGAGCACCCCCCACTAGGCCCCTCCTCCCACACACTGCCAGATTTAGGATCAAATTTCAACATGAGTTTTGGTGGGAACAAACTATACCCAAACTATAGCAGGAGGAGTGGTGTTAACATATAGGGTTTGTTTTTGTTACTTTTCTTTTCTTTTGATCAAAGTTAATTTGTTATTAGTTTAAAATAATGTATTATAACTATAATATTTTTGTTATACTTATGATAACCAAAAAACAAAAACCTATAATAGATATACTGAAATTAATGGCATGGAATCAAAACATACTACTTGGGAAAAATCACTTAACCACAAAAGAAGACAGGAAGAGAGAGAAAAAGGAAGTAAGGATATATAAAACAACCAGAAAGCAAGTGAAAAAATGGCAGTATCCAGCCCTTACCTAACAATAATAACCTTAAGTGTAAATAGATTACATTCTCCAATTAAAAGACATCGTGTGGCTGAAGGGATAAAAGAACAAAATTCGATTGTATACTGCCTAAAAGAAACTCACTTCACCTGTAAAGACACACACAGATCAAAAGTGAAAGAATGGAAAAAGATAATTCATGCAAATGGAAACTAAAAAAGAGCAGGGATAGCTATACTTGGATAAAGTACACTTAAAGACAAGAATGGTCATGGTAAAAAGCAAGGACAACGAAGGCCATTATGTGATGATAAGGGGGTCAGTACAGCAAGAGAATAAAACAATTGTAAACATATCTGCACCAAACACCAGGCATCCAAACATGTAAAGTGAATATTAATAGATCTAAGGAGAGAAATTAACTATAGCAGGGAACTTCAACACCACACTTTCAGCAATGGACAGATCATTCCAGACAGAAAATCAAAGAAAAACTATCAAGAGTTAAACTTCACTCTAGATTAACTAGACCTAACAAACATTTACAGAACATTCTATCTATCAGGTGCAGAATATACATTTTTCTCAACAGTATATGGAATATTCTTCAGAACAGACCATATGTTATGTCAAAAAAGAAGTCTTAAAAAATTTTAAAAAATAGAAATCATAATTAATTATCTTTTCTGACCACAATAGTATACAACTAGAATTTAATAGTAAGGAACACTGGAAACTATACAAATTCATGAAAAGTAAATAACATGCTCCTAAACAATAAAGGGTCAATGATGAAATTAAAAAGAAAATTAAAAACTTCTTTGAAACAAATGAAAATGGAAACATAACATCTCAAACCTATGGGATTCAGCAAAATCAGTTCTGAGAGGGAAGTTTATAGCAATAAATGCCTACATCAAAAAAGTAGAAAGATCTCAAATAAACAACGTAATGATGTACCTCTGGGAACTAGAAAACAAGAGCTAACCAAACCCAAAATTAGTAAAAGGTAAGAAATAACAAAGATCAAAGCAGAAATAAACAAAATAGAGATAAAAGATAATATAGAAGATCCACAAAACAAAGAGTTGTTTTTTTGGGAAGGTAAACAAAATTGACAAACCTTTAGCTAGACTAAGAAAAAAGAGAGAAGACTCAAATAAATAAAATAGAGATAAAAAGGGAGAGATAATGACTGCTAACACAAAAATACCAAGGATCATAAGACATTATTATGAACATCTATACACCAAAACATTGGGAAATCTATAAGAAATGAATAAATTCCTGGACACATATAATCTACCAAGATTGAATCATGGAGATATAAAAACCTAAATAGACCAATGAGTCATGAAGTTGAAGCAGTAATAAAGACTCTCTCATCACAGAAGAGCCTGAGACCTAATAGCTTCACTGCTGAATTCTAACAAACATTTCAAGGAGAACTAATGCCAATTATTCTCATACTCTTCCAAAGAAATTGAAGGGGAGGGAATACTTCCAAACTCATTCTGCAAGGCCCACATTGCCCTGATTCCAAAAGCAGACAAGGACACAATAGTAAAAGGAAACTATGGGCCAATATCCCTGATGAACATACATGCAAAAATCTTCAACAAAGTACTAGCAAACTGAATTCAACAAAACAGTAAAAAGGTTATTCACCATGATCAAGTGGGATTCATCACAAGGATGCAAGCATAGCTGAGCATATGCAAATCAATAAACATAATACATCATATTAACAGAAGGAAGGAAAAAAATATGATCATTTCAATAGATGCTGAAAAAGCACTTGATAAAATTCAACATCCCTTCATGATAAAAACACTCAACAAATTGAGTAAGATGGAACATATCTCAAAACAATAAAAGCCATATGTGACAAACCTATGGCTAACGTCATACTGGACAAGGAAAAGTTGAAAATTTTTCCTTTAAGATCATGAACTACCCAAGGATGCCCATTTTTACCACTTTTATTCAACATAGTATACTGGAAGTTCTAGACACAGCAATTAGGCAAGAGAAAGAAATAAAGGGAACCCAAATTGGAAAGGAAGAAGTCAAATTGCCCCTGTTTGCAGAAAACATGATTTTATATATATATGATATATAAACATATATAAAATATATAAATATATATAAAATGTATAATATATATGTAACCCAAAAGAAACTCTAACAAAAAAACTGTTAGAAAAAATGAATTTAGTAAGGTTATAGGATATAAAATAAACATACAAAAATCAGTAGCATTTCTATATGCCAATAGAAAACTGTCTGAAAAAGAAATCAAGAAAGCAATTCCATTTGCAATAGCTACCACAAAATAAACTAGAATGCCTAAAATTAAAGACTGACCATGCCAAATATCAGTAAACATAGGAAACAACTAGCCCTAAAACACACTGCTGGTGGGAGTGTAAAATTGTATAACCCCTTTGAAAAGCAATATGGCAGTTTCTTAAAAAATTAATCCTATACCTACTATATGGCCCAGCTATTCCCGTACTAGGTATTTACCACAGAAAAATGAAAGGATATGTCCACACAAATACTTCTAAATGAAAGTTCATAGCACCATTGCTTGACTCCTGATTTAGCCAAAGACTAGAAATAGCTGAAATATTCATCAACACATGAATGAATAAACAAATCATGGCATATCCACATAATGTTATACTACTCAGCAACAAAAACGAACAAAATATTGATACATTTATTTTTTTTAATTTTTTGTGTGTTTTTCCTTATTTCAGCATATTATGGGGGTACAAATGTTTAGGTTATATATATTGCCTTTGCCCCACCCAAGTCAGAGCTTCAAGTGTGTCCATCCCCCAGACAGTGCGTCCTACACCCATTAAGTGTGAATATACCCATCCTCTCCTCCCCCCTTCCATCGTCCCGACACCTGATGAATGTTACTACTATATATGCTTAAGTGTTGATCCGTTAAGTCAGTTAATACCAATTTGAAGGTGAGTACATGTGGTGCTTGTTTTTCCATTCTT
>VBSM01002153.1:17236245-17283857 GCA_008086735.1 Cheirogaleus medius
TTCCACATCTTTGCAATTGTGAATTGTGCCGCTATAAACATTCTAGTGCAGATGCATTTAAACCATGGATGAATCTTGAAATTATTATGCTGAGTGAAAAAAGCCAGACAAAAAGAGTACGTACTATATGATTCCATTTTAAAAAATTCTATGGAATGCAAAGTTACCTATAGGAACAGAAAGCAGATCACTGGCTGCCTAAGGATGGGCTGGGGGAAGGAAGTGATGAAGGATGCAGTGTAGTTACAACACTTGCACTTTGTAACTGCCTTAGAAAAGAGTTTAGTGGTTTCTTATCAAATTAAACATACACTTCCTCTATGACCTAGCAGTTATATGTGTACAAGAGAAATATAATTATGTGTTCACAAAAAGCCATATCCACCAATATTTTATGGCAGCATTTCTCATAATAACCAAAAAATGGAGACAACCAAATGTCTATCAATAGGTGAATGCATGAAAAAAAGTGATATATTTGTGCAGTGGATACTTGATAGCAATGTAAAAGAACAAATTAGTGATACATGCAATAAAATGGATGAAACTCATAAGTTTTGATTTTATAAGATGAGAAGTATGACAATGGGTGGTGGTGATGGTTGCACAACATTTTGAATGTACCGGGTGTCAGGCAGGTGGGAGGGGAGGGGAGAGGATGGGTATATACATACATAATGAGTGCGAGGTGCACCGTCTGGGGGATGGTCACGCTTAAAGCTCTGACTCGAGGGGGGAGGAGAATCAAAGGCAATATACGTAACCTTAACATTTGTACCCCTATAATACGCTGAAATAAAAAAGAAAAGAAAAAAAACCAATTTTGAATGTACCTATATTTAATACCATTGAATTGTGTGCTTAAAAATGGTTAAGATGGTAAATTTTATGCTATGTGTATTTTACCATAATAAAAAAATTAGAAAAAAATTGTCTTCTGAGCTCCAAGCAGTGAGCATTTAAATTCCTTATGATGCCTTCCTGGAATGCCAGATCAAGAATTCTTATATCTCCTCGTTAGTATAGTGGTGAGTAAAAAGAAACAAAAAAGAAAAAAGAAAGAATTCTAATATCTTGTCTGTGGACAGATTTTTTGGATACCAGTTAGTTATTATTAATCAGTATGAGGGAAAGGTTGTGTATCACTCAAAGTTTAGCCAGAGAAGTAGAATGAGTAAGAGACTGTGCATGTGTTTGTGCTGGCAGGATTTGTTAAAGAATTGACATGCAATTATGGAAGCTGGTTCAGCAGTCTCTGCAAGCTGCTGGTCCATGTCTGATGCTAGAGGCAGAATTTATAGAGCAGGCACTCAGGGGTGGATGATTATGAAAGTGGAGGAGCCCACAAATAGTTGCTGGAGCCCCACAAGTTTGGATAGAAACCTGTGTCTATTCTTCCTGGCTCTGACCTTGGTGATGAGGGTTTCTTTAAGAAGCCAGGGCCCTTCACCATGGAGCTAATCACATACTTCCAGCCTTGGAGTCAGAGAAGCTAGAGAAGAACCCACAGGAAGGTAAAACAATTGAAGGCAGAGATGCTGCTCACACTATGGAGGTGAATCAGCAGATTAGCAATAACATGTGAGCTATAAAGCGGCTGCTGCCTTCCTTCTGTCAACCACATCCCCAAAGAATCTTCCCCGTGGCCTACTGCAATCAGAAATATACAAGAAGGTGAATTCTGGGGAGTGTGGTTCACCCTAGCTAAGCTGACACTTTGCAAGGCCAAAATATACCCTTCTTGTCAATTGGCTCCCACATACATCTCCTTGAACCATGCTTAATCTCCAAATCAGGACAGCAGTTAAACTTCTGAATAACAAGACTCAAGTATCATCTATATAACAGAAACTGTATTAATCCTTTTCCCACAAGAGGATACAAAATTACAAATTCCCTAATTTTTTTTTGTCCTTGGGTTATCTTTACTCTTCCGCCTAATTCAAATTCCTCCTTTGATATCTTCTAATATAAATACTGAGATACAAATTTCACTATTATTGATGCATCTTATTTTAAAAGATAAAAGGATGCAGGGGGAAATAGTTGATGAATATTTGATGAATGTATATGGTCATGACATAACTTGGAAGCTTCGTGACTCCCCACGTATACCAGAAGTGTCTGGGTTGGCAGCTGTGTGTAATTCCCTGCCCACCTGCATACCTCATTCTGATGACACACCTAACACTTGCCTTGGTCCTAACAAGTGTGAAAATAAAGGAATATGGAGCGTACAACAGGGATTCCTCCCTTCACCAAGCTGCAGTGTCCTGGGAAAGTCTCACATCCAAACTGAGGTCAGGACAATAACTGCTTCATGAGTCTGCCCATTCCAATATCTTGATAATTAGTTGCTTCTAAATATGATCGATCATAAGAATCATGGAAACCATTTATAAAGTGCCTTTGATATAATCTGGATGACCAAACCCAGAGCCACCCACAGGTTACCTTCACATGGATTATTTATTTCAACTTTATACACAGAGGAACTAAGGCTCAAATTACTAAGGATGCTCACAAGTGGTAAAGATGACATTCTGGAATCTCAAACAAAAACAAAAACAAAAAAAAGGTAAGATCCTGACCCAGATTAGTTTGATGTTACAGCACCTGTGCCTAATCATTGAATTTTCCTTCCTTCCTAGAAGCTTGCCTGTAGTTTTGGAAACAATTTAAAAGTACTTTTCTTACCTGGGCTTTTTAAGGGCAATATTTTGTCCATTTTCTAGAAGCTCCCTATCCCCACATCTGGTGAATACCAGGCTGCCTTGTTTTCCTTCAGATCATTCATTCACTCAACTTGCATCTATTGCATCAAATACTTAGAGAGTTTATACTGTGTGTCAAGCACTGTTCTAGATATTAAGCACACAGCAGTGAGAAAGAAACAAGCTACCTGCTGTTAAGTAGGGGTAAGATAGAAGATAAGCAAGTAAATGAAGAAGTTAAACAAGACAATTTGATAGGAAGGAAGATTAGCTACAAAAGAAAGCAATAGAATGATGTGATATTTTATCTCTAATCTCAAGGTAATTCACGTTTTCATTTGATCTATAAACCTTATACAATGTTCCATCACATTATGGTTATGGCTTGGTGCCTGAAATCTGAATGTTCCCCTAACAGACAACTCCTGTGTGTTTTACCAGGGAAGAATTAGAGCACTGATAAATTTTAATTAGTTGAATTCACTTGTGGTCTGATAAGTCTTAATGTCATTGAAGGGGGAGAATTTCCCAGCACATGGATTGTTGGTAACACCTCTTGCAGTGCTGTGACACTGAGCAAGTTTAATATTTCTTGATTTATACAAGCTTTAATTTCAGCTTTCCCTCAGCAAATATGTGATGACATCCATTTGATGGACTCTACAGATTGAGTACCTCTAAAAAGTCTCCACTGAAAATGGCTGAAGGTGTACTTACATGGATATTTGGAAGTAGTGAAAATTGAAGTTGTTGTGAATGAAGTAGAAACATGTCATTGTCTTCAATCAAATATTTTTTCTCTAGTGTTAGGCTTGAGCAATAGTTTTCAACCAGGATGATTTCATCCCTCAGGGCACATTTGGTAATATCTGGGGACATTTTTGGTTTTCACAGCTGGCATAGTGGTTAGGGGTGTGCTACCGGTATCAAGTGGGTAGAAGCCAGAAATGCTGCTTAATATCTGACAATGCACAGGACAGTCTCCACAGCAAAGAATGATCACAATGCCAATAATGTTGAAGCTGAGAAACCCTGGGCTAGGGAATATTTGCATGTTTTATGAGACCGGGAGTCTGGGAGACATATCGTGCATGCAAATCCAAAGTTCTACATAAAACCGAGAAGACCCACAGAGGGTCTTGAGAGGACCCACAGAGCAACACATTGTCAGAAGAACAAGAAGCCATGAACCCACAGAAGGCACTGGCTAATCCTTAAGCAGATTGAAAATTATCCCCCAAGAATCACCAACAGACATCAGAAGCTGACTAAAACCTATAAAGAGGGAATTGTTACATCCTGGAGAAAAGGTATGGCAATTTGTTGAGGATGAGGCATTGCCAAGTCCAGCCTGGAGTTGAACTAAACATAGGGCATGAATCTGCAAAACCTTGGCCATGCATTTACCAAATGCTGTCCTTTTCCCTTCTTCTCTTCCTCTCCAGATCCAGAGGACAGGGGAGGCTGGAAGATAATCCAAGTGGATGGTGAGAAGTGACAGAGGAGAAGAAACAAAGTATTTTCCATGTTTTGATCCTTATTCTCTTAACCCTGAACAGGTGGAAGAGTGAGGTGTGGGGGTGGGCAGGAAGGTGGTGGAGGGGAGGATCCTGAGCCCAAGGTCCCTTCTCTCCCTCCAAACCTCTCTCCACATGAAGATCCAGCATGGCCTGGGAAGATTCACACCATAAAATGTCAGAGAAGAGGGAATTTAGATATTATCTCACCCAGTTATGAACTAATATAAAATCTTAATCTCCCCCAGATGATTGAATGGACCCTTCTCTTGGCCAAGGAGACCCCAGAAATGCCACAAAGCTGAGTTGCTGGCCACGAGAAGGGAGGTCAGACATGCCTCATCATGCCCCCCTCCCTTCTTGGAGATGTCCTTTGTAACTCATTACCAGGCCTAAGGCTATGCAAGACGAAGCTTGAACCACACCTGAAGGTCCTCAATTTACTTAACAGATCACTTGAGTCTGGGTATATATCTGGTATATGTGTGGTGGCTTGTCTCTGATTAGCAGACTTCATTGTCTTAACTTAAAACATTCCAAGCCTTTAGACAAAGCTTCATTTCTTTAACCAATTACAAATTGAACAATCTTTAAGTCCACTTGTAACCTATAATCCCCTGCTTCAAGATATTCTACCTTTTCAGACCAAAACAATATACGCCTTTCATGTGTTGATTTATGATTTTACATGTAATCCCTGTTTCCCTGAAATGTATGAAACCAAACTGTAACCCAACCACTGCGAGTCCACTTGCTCAAAGCTTCTTGGGCTTGGCTCTCCGGGCCATGGTTGCACATATTTGGCTCAGAATAAACCTCTTTAAATTATATGACAGAGTTTGGGTTCTTTTCCATTGACAAAGTGCTGCTCAAAATATGAGGCAAGCTAATGGTGGCAGAAAGATGAATATAGATGATTTGCAGATGTAGCATAAAATGCCATTTTGAGAAAACTATTTGATGGCAGTTATCAATGATGTTTTACCTTCCTGTTCCCTCTGCCTGGATGCTCTTCCCCAGGTCTGTATATGTTCTGCCTTCTTCTTTTCTCTTAGGTTAGTCAGAGAGACCTTTCCCGACCATCATAGCTAAAGTAGTGCATCACTTACATACACATACAGATTTCTCTGGATTTCATTACCCTAGATCACTTTCTTCTTAGCATTTCTCACTCTCTGACATACTATATTGTCCATCTCCCCTCTCCCTGCCTGGCGAGAATCACGCACCGTCTTCACCATGCTTACAGGTGCACCTCCAGAACCCACACCCACAACTGTGTCTGGAACATAGTAGGTGCTCAACATAAATCTGTTGAATCAAATACCCTTCAATCCTTCTGATTAGGTCAGAGTGACTCTGGTTGGTGTGCTCCTTGCAGCCAAACAACGAGTTCTTTCTTGAAGGGGGATGATGCTGCATCATACCTCAAAGGTAGCTACAGCTCAGGTTCTGCATTCACCCAGGGAGGGACGTGGCAGAGGAGGTGAAAAGGTCGGAGGGGGAATGGTGGGTGCAGGAGCCTCAAGGAAAAACTGCCCCAGGTGAGAGAGATTTTGTAGCTGCAGTTAGAGGTCCCCTGGAGTCAGTGAGAGTCCTGGCAAGACAATGGCTCACCTGCTGTCTTGAAAATCTGCCCAATCCTGGAGGCATGGGGGGAATATCTGCTAATTGACACTAAGTGTCTCATTGCTTCCCTTCTGGATCTTGAGACCTGTAATTTCTTCTTCCAGAGCCCAGAGGGGATTTTCCAGCAGGGTGGTCCTCAGATGAAGAATGAAATCCTTTCCCTTCGGAAAGGGCTGTTCAGTGATTCTGAAAATAGGCTGGGGGCATGAGAAGCCCTGAGCCTACCACCTTCTCTCCCACACTACACAGTGGTAACTAGCAAGTTCCCTTGTAAAGTGAAGTAAGGGGCTAAACACAGTTGTCATGGAAACCACCTACTGTGCACCAGGTTGTATAAGCATTCAAATCCACGTGTAACTACATGGACATAAATAAATAAATAGTAACACATGTGTGCAAATATATCTTCTTAGTTATTGATCGTGTCTCTATATCATTCCAGAAAGGATTTGAGATGTTTTATGCAAAAGGTAAATAATATGAGGATTGAGATGGGAATAAAATGAAGAAACAGTTCCTGGCAGCTGCAAAGCTTCGCTGCCAACCAAGTGCCCATTCTCCTAGACTAATGCCTTAGGAATAACAAGTGTTGTTCAAAGGAAGTAGTGGGAGGCGATGTGAAGTCTGGCAGCCGACCAATCTAGTTCAGCTACAAGCTGCACAACTCATCCTTAGGTACATTACTCTGGGTCCTTTACTGTCCTTATCTTTAAACTAGGGATGATTTTACTCACCTCCTGGTTCTGAGGATTAAAGGAGTTAATGTAACGGACCAGGTAGGCATTCAATAGTCCCCAAATTTTCTTTATCCAGTCTTTCCTTGTATTTGAACCATTTTTACCCCTTTAAAGCATAATGAAACATTTATTAAAGTGTATGCACAGGTTTCTTGACAAAGTGGCTGCTTATAAGGAAACCAATAAATCTTCTCAGTTAGTCTGCAGTTGTCTGTCGGTCCACATGTCCTCCTGGAAGAACCAATGATAACTGTGAGCCAGGTACTCAGATTTTACTATTCATCCTCCCAACAGCACTGTGAGATTTTCATGCCCATTGTACAGAAAGAAGAGAAGATTAAGACTCAAATTGGGTGAAAATCTTGCCTAGGATGCCACAGCTAGTATATTGTAGGACAGGAACTTGAATTATTGATTCTAAATCTCATGCTTCTATCTCCCTTCTCTTCTCTTGCAAATTTGTCTAAGCCCAGTTATCTGCCTGATGTTGCAAATAGAATCTGCAGTGGTGTTTACTGAATGTTCATCCTCTGGAATGAGCCTAATCCTCAGCCCTGAGAGTGGCCGAGTCCTTAGTAACTAGTTTTGGAGGATGGAGCAGCCTAATCTCTCGCTCCAGACTTTTCCAGAAAAATATCTACAGCTCCTCAACAGCTGTGAAGTAGTCAATGGGTGGTTTCACTCATCTTCCTGGTTTTACTCCATTATATCACTCAGTGAGCCTACTCTTGTAACCATGTCGGTTATCTCATAATGGAGACTGAATTTCAGAGAGAGCTAAATCTTTAGGTCAGAATTCTCTCCCCTGCCCCACTGATATCTCTTAGCTCATCTACAAGGCAGAGTATGTTTCATTTGGGCATCACTCAGGGAAGCAAGATGTTTACAGTCTGTGAAGCCTGTGGCAGCTACGATCAATTGAGAGCTGCTGACTTGTATGTTCTATTTCATACTCTCTCCAAGAATATACATTCACTGAACAAAAGGTCAGGTGGAATCATTAGAACTCTTCCCTTTGACTCTGTTTTCCTCTCTTTGTATGTATGTTTTTGTCTCTCTCTTTCTCTCTGTCTCTCTCTGTCTCTGTCTCTCTCTTCCTCCTGAATTGCATAGTTGAACTGTCATACATTTTATACATTTCTTTTTTTTATTACTTTTTTTTATTTCAGCATATTATGGGGGTACAAATATTATGGTTACGTACATTGCCCATGCCCCCCCCTCGAGGCAGAGCCTCAGGCATGACCATCCCCCAAACGTTGCACATCTCACTCATTATGTTTGTATATACCCATCCCCTCCTCCCTCCTCCCACCCGCCCGACACCTGACAGATGTTATTCCTATATGTCCACTTAGGTGTTGATCCGTTAATACCAATTTGCTGGTGAGTACATGTGGTGCTTGTTTTTCCATTCTTGAGATAGTTCACTTAGTAGAATGGGTTCCAGCTGTATCCAGGAATATACAAGAGGTGCTATATCACCATTGTTTCTTAAAGCTGAATAGTACTCCATGGTATACATATACCGCATTTTGTTAATCCACTCATGTATTGATGGGCATTTTATACATTTCATTATGGGCAAAGTATGTCTGGGAACAGACTCCATCATTTGGAATTTAACCATCCAATCCATTTGTTGGGCTTCCTTTCTTCCACCTAACACTTAAGTATTTTCTGAGAGTTTCCTCTTGAATCCCGTGCTCCTCTGTTGCTAAAGACTGTAGCTGGGAGACTTCAATCAGATCTCTAGGTTTGCCCCCTTTATGTTCTGATGACTCTCAGATTTGTCTCTGCTCAGGCTTCTTAGCTGAGTTCAGGAGCCACACCTCTTGCTGCTTCTTTGGATGCACCACACAAAGTTTAAACTCAGACGTTCAACTCAGCACTCGTGACCCATCACCCCAAGTGGAGGCTTCCTTCTCCATTTCCAGGTACCCAAGCCTGGAAGCTGGGTATCACACTGACCTCTTTCTTCCATTTTTCCTTTATAGCCAATCAAAACTCCAGGTCCTATAGGTTTTGCCTTCTGAAAATCTTTGGTATTCATTTTGTCTCCATTGCTAGTTTCTCCAAATTGTGATATAACAACTTAAGAGCAGAGATGAACTACTTTTATACGATTTGGGATTCTTTGTTCCTAGACATAAAAATCTGACTAATGGATAACATGATGGTTAGGAGAATGAACACAGGACTCAAATGGCCCTCGTCTGCAATTCCAGCTTGTTCACATAATAGTTGTGTGATTTTAGCCAAGTTACTCGGCCACTTTGTATCTCGGTTTCCTCATCTACAAAATAGGGATACCATTAACTAACACATTTATAGCATTTGCTCTGTGCCAGGCATGGTGCTATATAGGGATTAACTCATTTAACACTCACAAAAGTATCTGAGATAGGTACTATTATTATCCTCATCTTGTAGATGAGTAAACTGACACACAGAGAGGTTATATAACTACTTGTGTCCATTTAGCTAGTGAGTGGTAGAGCTGGGTTCCGGCTCCAGAGTCCTCGCTCTCAGACACCAGGCAATAAGACTTGTCCTAAGGGACCGTTGGGAGAATTAGTTAATTAATTAATGCATGATGCTTAGCACAATACCTGGGACATGGTAAATGCTGGACAATTAATTAACATGTACCCAATAATGAGTTTATTCTCCAAGGAACACAAAGGTTTTAGAGGTACAGTTTCCTAAAGGTAGAGACTCTAGGTATCTTTGCCTATCAATTTTATTCCTTGGGAACCTATGGCTGATGAATCGCCACTCTTCTCAGACCAGTATCAGAAGTATGATTGCTGCACCTGCTCTGCTGTCTCTTGAGATGACCAACCCTCTCTCCTTTTGGTAATTAACTGTACCATATGTGTCCAGCTATCTGGACTCTTTCCTCCCACTGAGTTCAGTGAGTCTACGTCATTGGCATCCCTACTTCCTTGAAGAAAGTTGTGCGTGAGTGTGTGGATTTTGGCAGTTCATCGCTCTGTTTTTGTATCCTTCCATTCACTCATTGATTTGCTTAATAAACATTAATTGAATGCTAACTGCATGCTAGGGACTGTCCCCTTGTCCTTCCCTCAATTCCTTGACCTCTGTTTTTAGTTCTCCACTCAAATGCTGTTGAGACTTTGCAAGAGTCACTTCTGTGACATCTGGAAGACTCGTGAAACTCTTTTTCTCAGGAAATGTACCCAGGCGGCGTGATATTATTATTATTTTTTAAAGATTCTGCTGCTCTTTGTTTGGCTTTAATTTTAAAATTCCTATATCCTTCTCTTCCCCATTTCCTTTCACTCCCCTGGCATAGTAAGGAAATTCTGCAGGGCCAGGGCAGCCTTTCTTGCCATCCCTTCCCTCATCCCCCCCCCCACTTTGTAACTCAGAGTGGAGGCCCGCACTGCACTTTATGAAGGACACAGGATGATAACAAAATCACTGATAATGCTAAAGATAGCTTTTAATGAATCTTGTTTCTGGGTATTATTGGAAGCATTTTCGCTGGCGAGAGAGACCTTTTCAAGCTCCAAGAGTTTTCACATTTGGAGACTTTTACAGCATCGGGAGGGTTGTTTAGTATTGGCTAAAAAAACATTTCCTTTGACAAGAGCTAGATCTAATTTGTTAAATGGGTTGCTTTTGTTTTTCTGGTTTTATGATTTTTTTTTTCTTAATCTGTATACTTTCCTGGATGCAAAAATAGCCGAGGTACATTTCATTTTTTTTTTTTCCTCCCTTGACTGTTGACAGCCTGTGCTGCTCAGAGGAGAAATGAAGCCTGTTTTCTCATTAAAATGCACTGAGTCTCCAAGGTAGGCATTGGGGGTTTGCCGGTGCTCTGCCTCATGTACAGAGGATTCCAGTGGGACGGGGCCTGCTGGCCTAGCCCTCTGATCTTTACGGAGACAACTCAATCGTCACCTTCTGCTCACGTTTCCTGCATGCCTGTTAGGTGCCAGCCGCTTTGACATAGTGAAGGGGGAGATATCATTATGCAGCCTTTTGTAGATGAAGACATTGAGGCTCACTCTTTCTTTTATTCATTCATTCAATAAATATGTGTTGAGGACCTACTAGGAGCCAGACATCATTCTAGGCTCTGGCAATGCAGCAGTGAACAAAACAGACAAAAATCCCTACCCATCATGAGCTTAAATGTTCGTGGGATGAGGCAGAAACTAAATAATAAATACAAACGACCTTTCATCACGACAAGTGTTATGGAAAATTACAAAGATGAGAGGTTCATAGGGAGATTTGGGGTTGCAATTTTATGGAAAGTGGCCTCACTAAAATGATAGCATTGGAACAAAGACTTGAGAGAAATAAGAGAGTTAGCAATATAGGTATCTGGAGGGTGGAGAAGGAGCATTTTTAGGTAGAGGAAACCACAAGTGCAAAGGCCCTGGGGCCAGTATGCTTGACGTGGGGAAGAGCAGCAGAGAGCCTGGAGCAAGGTGAGCAAGGCAAAAGTGCAATGCAGTGAAGTCAGGGAGGTGACTCCGGTCACTCCAGGCCTTAAAGGCCACTATAAGCATTTTGGCTTTGATGCTGAGAGTGTGGGAGGCATCAGAGGACTTCCATGAAGGAGTGATATGATTTGACCTACACAGTCTACAGCCAGGACTCAGTTCTCTCCATCCAAAAGCCTATGCATTTCCCCTTATATGATGCTACTTCCTCCTCTTAAATTTCAGTATAATTTTTTGTGTCTGTACCTGTCTGTGCCATGAGACTGTGGCTCCCCAAGGGTAAAGGCTGAATCTTCATCTTCTGAGCAGATTCTCTAGTTCTTACTTAACATAAGTAGTCAGCAAAGACTTATGGACTAGACCAGTTTCTGTACTTATGGAAAGAAAATGAATGATTTTATTATTAAAAAAAAGAATGAAATCATGTCCTTTGCAGCAACATGGACAGAACCGGAGGTCATTATTTTAAGGGAAACTAACCAGAAACAGACAGACAAATATGACATGTTCTCATTTATAAGTGGATGCTAAAAAATGTGTACACATGGATGTAGAGAGTGGAATGACAGACAACGGAGACTTGGAAGGGTGAGGGGGTGGAAGGGGGTAGAGGATGAGAAATTACTTAATGAGTCCAATGTATATTATTCAGGTGATGGATGCTCTAAAACACCCACTTGACGGCTACACAATCGATGCATGTAACAAAATTGCACTTGTACCCCAAAAATGTATGCAAACAAAAAAAGCCCAGACTTTAAAATAGATTCTTTTTTAAAATAAGGAGGGGGAAACAAGTAATATAGGACCATAAAATGTATGCACATCTTCCTTCTTTCTACATATTTCCTTTCAGTATTCTTTACCTGCAGATGAAATTCAGATCATAATCCCAAGGTAATCATTTTTATTTGTCATTTCAAATTTACTATTGGAATGTAAGCATTTACCAAAGTTTCTATAGATTTTTTTGTGTGCTGAGCTTTTAAATAGCTGATCAATATAGTTTTATAAGGATGTACCATAATTCACTTTGCCAGTTCAATTTTTGGCCATTTAGAACTCTTCTGGGTAGGCTTATTTTGTTTCTTTTTGCTAATATAGATAATGCAGCAATGAACATCTTTGTACATGTAGCTTTTTAATTTTGTTTTCTCATTTTCTCAGGCTACCTTCCCAGAAGTGAGTTTCTTGGATCAAAGGGCATCGACCCCTTATAGTTAGGAGTCAGAACTTTCATTTCACTTTCCAGTGCTTACTGCCATCCTCATTACACGCATGGGCCCGTCTTGCCTTTCAGTTGAAGTAGGTGAAACCACCTTGATTCCTCTATTCTAAGAACAGTGCTAAGCATAAAGACCACAGAGATGTGAGAGTAGTAAAATCTATCCTTTGTCAGATGTCTATTCTCATCTAATCATTTTCTCATTTAATCTTTACAATAGCCCACACTGGCATGTGTTTTTATTTGTATCGAACAACGGAGGAAACCAAGCCACAAGAGATCAATAGCTTGCCCACAATCCCAGTTAACCAGATGCAGAAGAGGGAGTCAAACCAGCTCCGTCAGAACCTTTCTTGTAGACCACACTGCTGCCCCTGAGTAAGGTGTTGTCTCTCCCCTCAAGGCGTCCCCATTGTAGTTGGGGAGACTCTGTGTCCGTGTCATGTGATCACAGTGAGTTGCAGTGAAGATGTGCTAGAAGACCAGAGGTAGCACCCAAGATGGAATGACTAAATCTGTCACAGTGGGGCAGAAAAGATTTCATGGAGGAGGTCACAGTGGAGAACAAGAATTTTCCAAATAAAGAAAATGTGAGAAGGTGTTTAAAAAAAAAAAAAACACTGTGTTAAAAAAAAACAAAAACTCAAAGGTATGGAACAATATGACATAAATGAAAATGCCCAGAAATGTGGGAAGGAAGGACTGGTATGGGCCACCGATGACATGGGGCAGCAAGCAGAGCTGATGCCGTCACGTGCCGAAATCAGTGGTCTGGCAGTGACTATTACAAGTCGGTTTTTCTCAGTTCTGACCACACAGCAGGCTCATTGGGGCAGACTTTAGTTTTTATGTTCTTGAATATGAATTCTAGTCCAATTGGATGAGAATCTTTGCTGCTGGGACCCCTGGTGATTCCAATGTGCTGCCAAGATAGAAAACTGCTATTATAAGAGAGATTCACATATTGTCAAATATAGAATAATAAAATTTACACCCTTAAAAATAGAAGCAGGAGGGCACATCAGGATCAGATCACTGTTTGTGATGAGCCCTGGGGAATAGGTGAGCATGTGTTGTGTGGGAGATGCACAGTCAGGCATTATAACATCTGATGAGACGGTCTTGCCCTGGCTGTGATGTTGGAGACAATGGGCGGTTGCCCGGAGCAGAGCTTCCCGAAGCTTGCTGCATGTTGCAACTACCTGGGGAGATTTGAGAAGTTCCCATGCCTGAGCATCACCCCCATACAATTAAGTCAAAATCTCTGAGGATAGAACCCAGGCACCAATGTTTTTGAGGCCCCCAAGTGATCTGAGTGTGTAATCATATTAGTGGCCTCCACGTGGAGGTATTTCCAAGTTCTTGGTGATCATCAGGAAAAGGATTTCAGGATGCACCATGTAAGCCAAGCAAACCACAGTTGTTTTTATTTTTTTTTAATTGAAAACAAAAGTACACTCTGAGAAGGGAGAGTGGGCAGGCTCGAAAAAAAAGCAGCCACACCGGAAGGAAGTGGTTTTTGGTCTTTTGAAGTCTTGCTAATTCAGGGGAGGACTACTCAAGGCTAATGGCTGGCTTTTACTAAGCATTTGGTTAGCAATTCCTAGAATTGGGTTCCCTCCCATTTTTATACTGCATATGGTTGTCTTAGAACTGTCACGGTGATTTCAAGGGTGGAGACATTTTAAAACCACAATGTAAATGATATTGTAATTAGCCAAAGTTCCTGTAAGGCCACAGAGATAGATGGCAAGGCAGCTGAAGCCGGCTCTTGCCTGTGGTTATCAGCCCCGCCAATGAGCTTCTCCCGGAGGGTTGTTTACTTTCATACCTGCACCCAATCCGAAAGCCCCTGCGTCTGGTCTCAGCCCTGTCTCCTAGTCTCCTACTCTAACAGCCAAGTCTGAGAGCTTTCTAAACCAGCAGCATTAGTATATCATGAGAGCTTGTTGGAAATGGAGAATTCCAGACCCCACCCTATACCTACTGAGTCAGAATCTGTATTGTAATGAGCTCTCTAGGGGATGTGTGCGCACTTCAACAATCAGGAAACACCGTTCTACAGATATTTTTAAAGACAATATCAACACTAGATAATATAATTTTTACAATTTTTAAAATATTTTAAGCATATAATAACATGATAAATTCCATTTAATTTGCAACTATATGATTTAGTTCGTCCCTACATGTCTGTGTTGCTCGATTCTTTGTGTGTGTGTTGTGTGTGGGTAGTTGTGTATTTTTTTTTTTTGCTTTGGATGGATTTTTGTATGATGTTGCATGGAGTTTGTCCATCTATATGTTTAAATGACTGTATCAGGGTGGCCTGCTCTGTGCGTGCATGTGTTTGAGGGATTCTGATTGTGCGTGTTGTGTGCTTGCCTGTTTTTGTGTTTTTCTCTTCAGAGTTTCTCCAGGTGGGGGCACTGTTGGCATTTTGGATCAGCTGATCCCAGGGTGGGTCTGTACTAGACTTTATGGGAGAACTAAGGTCTTTTGACCATGGACACTAAACATCATAGCACACACAGGTCATGTGATCATCCAAAATATTCCCACATGTTTCCGAGAGCCCACTAGGAGGATGAAAATCATTGCATATGAAGGAAAAGATTAGATTGTTGTATCCAAATCTTCTGCAAGTAGCTTCGTAGCTGAGTAGGTCTCTGTGTGAAATGTGTGCTGGGGGTGGGGGATGGTAAGAGCTTGTGCTTAAAATCCTTTGTGTATCTCAGTGCGTGTGAGTGTGTGAGCACATCAATCTCTATGTGTGCCTGCGCCTTTGGCCCAGGTTGTGGTTCATAGACAGCATCATGGAATCATTCAAAGCAATACACAGAGGTAGGCACAGAGTCACACAACAGGCTCACACAAACCAAGGATCTCGCACCAGAGACCGATAGCCACATAAGGGCATACTCACATAACTAATCATACACCTGACAAGTTGCACACAGAGTCACACATGCAACATCATCATCCTTTTTAATGCCCATAGTCTCAGCCAGAGTTAGAAACCAGCACAAAGAGCAGCACATGCACTCACATCTGACGCACGCACGCACACACACACACACGCACACGCGTACACACAAACCCTCAGGCATGCTTTTTGGAGGCGAACTCCCAGAGGAACATGAACTACAAACAGACTCTACATATTGACACTCAAAGGGAAGCTTGAGTCCTGTTGTGCTGCGGGTGACCTTGAAAACGTTGCTTCTAATCCTCTGTTTGGAAAACTGAAAGAACTTTCATTGAATGATGGGACAATGGGAGACACCAAGCAGAGGACATTGCTGCCACTTGGAGTCAGAGAAAACCCCTGGATCCAGGCCTGTGACAGGAAGACTTCCCAAATAAAGAACACCCCCTTTTCTCCTTGTGCCCAGCCCTGCTTCCTGCAAACGCACCCCTCCAGTTATCTCAGTCTCGGTCTGTGTCACTTCTAGCATCTCAGAGTGCGTCTTGGTCAGCCCAGAGGAATCTTGCCTTCTGCTTGCAGTTCTTTACTGAGCTAACATGTGTGTTCCCTGAAGGTGGGGATGCTGGGAGTACATTTCTTGATTTTCTTTCACAAGGGGCTAAAGTATCCAATTATCATCACATTTTGATTATTCACAACTAGAAGAATAGATACTCCAAATGAGAAATGATCTCCATATCTTTTATATTGAATTTCAAAATAACATGTTCCCAGTTGGCTAGAAAGTCAAATAAACTTTATTCACATACAAACACGCAGATTCATTCAAAAGCCCAGACAAAGCAGCACACAGAGATACTCGTAGAAGCCCATTCCCTCAGTGTCACCAGCACTGGGGCTTACATGGGGACCCCAGTGCCCACAGGGGGCTCAGGTGCCCCCATGCCGCAACAGCTACACATATGAAAATGTGCACCACCAGACCCAGGCACCCCCAGCTGTGGACACATCCACTTCCCTGGACAACTCAGGCTTCAGCTTGGAATATGGGAGGTCATAGAAAGTCCACAGAATGACCAATCCACTGGTGGGAGTCAACAAAGGACATCTCAGAATGTCCTCCAAAATGACTGATAATTTGGAGGCATTAGAAAGTTAAACTTTATGCACAGAGGCCAGGAAGCTGAAAGCCTATGGCTAAGACAGTGAGAAGTTGTAAAGCTATATTTCCCCCTTACTTTCCAACAGTTATTTGTGAGCCTCTTTGACTGAAGGGCTATGTTTTCTTCCAAAGTCTTTGTTGTAGCTATTGCTGTTATTATTAATGTGTGGACACAATGAGAACAGAGAGGTATTCGGCAGCAGCGGTAAGCGCCTGGGCTCTCACTGGAAAATCATCTCCAAGTCATTTTTCCTGCTGGAAGCTGGGGCCGTGGTTAGCACTGGCCTCGTCGCACCTTCCCTCGGTCACTCTGAAAGAACTGACCTGGGAAGCCAGGGGCGAGATGTGTCTTGGTAGAGAGAGAGAAAGAGGGAGAAACAGAGACAGCTTGGAAAGGAGGGGAAACTGAGGAAAAGAGAGTGGGAAAGAGAAAATATGATAAACGGAAAGAGAACTTGAGACAGAGAAAGTGAGAGAACAGGCTCTGTGCATAAGAATTGCTCATGAGACAAAGAGAATATGTCTAGGAAGAAATCGCAGTGAGAGAGAAAACTATCATACATACGTGTGTGCACGCGTACACATGCAAGTCTACCTGAGCGTGGAAGGGACGGTGGAAAAAGAAGAACTGAGAAGAGATGCACAAAGGCATGTACGAATGAGGCAAGAAGGCTTTAAACGTTCTATAAGTGTGAGTGTGTCTGAGAGAGAGTGCAGGGGGGAAGACAGGGAGTCGTAGAGACAGAGAACACAGCAAGAAAGGTACAAAATGTCCTGAGATCGGTCAATGAATGGCTAATTTCCCAAAAGCCAATTCACCAAATGATTGATTCCCGAGAATCACAAAATTCATCTAAGTACCAAAAATCTATATTTTTAAAATAGTTATAAAGTTTGTAACAATTTATATTAAAATAGCTTTCAGATATTTTACTAAAATTTTAGTTAATTTTCATTTTGTGTTGCTAAATAATATTTAAAGGGGTATTTGATTGGTTTTTGTTTGTTTGGTTTTTTTTTGCCAAGCCCTGGTCTTTTGCTGAAACAAAAAGAAATTACATGCTGCTGGGAAAAGACAGAAGAGAATCAGAACACCTCACAGAGAGAGGCAGAGGTCAGAGGGACTAGGGACAAAGAAAGGACAGAAAAAGAGATCGAGGGTCAGAGAGAAGGAATGTGAAAATCAGAGAAAGGGGAGACTGAGAGAGAGAGAGGGGTAGGGAATAGTCTAAAAACTGGTCCTTGTCCTCTTAGACCATGCCTAAGTACTCCATATGAACTTTATACATTATAAAAAGAAATAAATTTATGGTAGATTCATAAATTTAGAACACTTGGAAAATTGTTCACTTACAAAAATTGTTGGAGATTTTTGTTCTTTTTTTTTTTTTTTTTTTTGAGAAAGGTTTATTCAACAAAGAATTTCTGAGATCTGCTATGTGCCAGGCTTCTCAGGATAGAATACAAAGATGAAAACATAAATTCAAGGTGTTCCTGGCCCACTGTAATTGAAGTAGGATGCCCTGCGGTTTACACTGGAGTTGAGCCCTGGGCAAGAGAGCTCCACGAAGGAGCCCCAGTCAAGGCTGCCTGGAGCAGGTGTTGTCTCAGGGGAGCACCTTAAAAATGAGCAGGTGGCATACAAGGGACTGTGGGGATGTTTGCAGTGGCCCAAGATGGAGATGCTGAGAACAGAACCAGAGCATTTCCACTCGATGTTTGATTGACTCTGGTGGGGTAAGGAAAGCCAGGAGTCCTGGGAGACACCCAGCTTCTTTCCTGGAGGACTCATTGGAGAGTGGGTCTTCAACTGACACAAGGAATGGAGAAAAGCAAGCTTAAGAAAGAAATAATGAGATCAGGTCTGGGTGTCCCGGGTTCAGGTGCTGGCCAGTCATCCACAGGACTGAGGCCTGGGATTCAAACTGTGTTCTTCCCCTATTGTGCCTTGTAGGATGTGTGATGCATCTAGCACTTGGACTTCAGCTCCTCTTAGCCCGCTCTGTAATCACTCCCCCTTCGGGATCTCTGGCTCGGGCAGTGCCCGCCTTGACCCTCTGTTCCACATCCCCACACTCACAGGACATGAAGTAGGACAGAGAAGCTACTGTCCTCAGTGGCTGTCATCTACTTTGTCCACATCATCCCTTCCTAAGGCATATTTGGGAACTGAGCTAAAAGGTTAATATGGAGTCTTGGGCCTGAGTGGCCCCTAAGGACCACATGTAAGTCTAAATTGAAAGGGATACTCACCATGTGAAGGAATAAATAGAGTAAACCAATTAGTACCGAAGAAAATAGCCACCACACAAGATAGATCTTCTTCCGTCCAGGCAACTCCTTTCTCCGCCAGGTCTGACTCTATTTTCGTTCCAGCTACGATTCCTGCAAACCTTCTGAGCAACCTTGCAATAAAACACGAGCCCCGCTGTATTAGCAATTTCCAATGTGTTTCTGCTCTTTAAAACCAGAAGAACCGGGTCTGAAACTGCCAACTACATCGATTCTGTTCAGATTTCACCCTTCTGTTGGGAAGATAATGGTGATTATAGCAACACGAGGCAGGTGGGAGGGGGTGTGCCCGGAGCCCGGCGAGGGCTGTGCACTGGTGCCAAGTAGGATCGGGAAGAGAGGAGCAATTCGCAAAGGCCAACTTGGGATTTTCTCCCAGGTTGCTGATACATCGTTCAAGGGTATCCCCGGGTTCAAGGGTCTTTGTCATTATTCTGAAACAGTGACCAGATGGACAAGACACAGTAGCGGGAGAGCTGAGATGCAGCAGTCAGGAAAACAATGGGTCAAAAAGCCCAGAAAAATCTTTCCCGGGGATTTTTCCAGGCCTGGAGAGGCTAGAAAGTGGGAAACAGTTTGGGGCTAGAGGTATCCAGTTACCGCGACGGTAAAATTCATCATGGAGTGGGAATTGGCAATGAGAAAGGCAAAAAAAATGAGTCCTACAATCTGAGTCAAAATGGTTGGAATTGGGGGAAAAATGTAGGAACAGCAGGACTTTTCTGTTATTAGGGGGCAGAAGAGAATGTTTTTTCTTTCTTTATTTTTTTGGCAACTTGAGAACATTGGACCAAAGTTGGCCATAAAGGAAATGAAGACAGCAGCACAAAAGATGGTCCCTAAGTCACCAAACTCGAGTCCAGTCGGATACACTGAACTCTAAGACTCATTCATGCCGAGGCCTTTGGCTGTTGTTTCAGAAACTAGGAAAATATGATTCTAGAATGGAGAATGAGGGAGGGGTTGATATACTCTCAGACTAAGCAGGTAGGTTTTGAAAATTCATAGGCAAGGGCAAAATAAAGTTCTATGCATCTCAGCACGCCTTGCTCTTTCTGGAAATTCCTACCAAATCTACAGAAGCCTCAGCTCTTTGTGAATAAAGAGCTGTCTTTCAGAGCAAGAGTGCAGTCCACAATGCCTATTTGCTGACAGGTCCTGCCTTTTTGCCATCTGAAAAACATCATTTCTGGGCCAAGAATTCAATTGGATAGATTAGTTTAACTTACTAAAAGCTTGGTTCATGAGATTGTGCATTTGAATTTTATAATATGGAAAATTAATTTCTTAAGTTATTAGGACAGAAAATTCAATAGGATTAATTCTCCAGGTTCAAAAATAATCAGAGGTCACCATGGCAACGCACATCAGTGGAGCAATACACAATGAATGAAACATTTCCCCGTGTTTGGCTGTTTATTCCAGGCCTCTCTCCTCTCTGTCCCTGGAGGCATATGTTGGGGCAGCTGAGCCCCCTGGGTCTCTGCCCCTAATGAGCGTGGGTCAGGGTGGCTGTGCCCAGGAAGCACCAAGAAAGAAGGGGAGGTCTGGCTTAGAAGCAGAGTTTCCGCTGGCTTCGGTCTTCTTCCCCAGGGAATTAAAGGGTAAGGTTTGGAGAAAATACCAGCCATTGCTCAAAATTCATGAGGTGGCTGTGGAAACAAAACCAGCAATGGCAGGGATTCAGGTCATTTACTGGGTGCCAAATGCAACTCCTTGGAAATCGGAGAAAAACAGGCTCAGGACATAGTAAGAGGGATTTTCAAGGTTGAATGGTTCTGGCTGGCTGAAATGAGAAGACCAAGGGACACTGATCCCCTTTCCCATTTGATTTTGCCTGGATTGAGCTGAGACAGGAGGGGATTTCTCTGGGTCCCCAATTCTATTTTCATGAAAGGCAGGATATCCAAGTGATTGAAAGCTTCTCCTCTAGAGTAGCCAGTTTGGGTCTGAATACAGGCTTTGCTACTTTCTAACCTTGGAAAATTTATTTCTCTGAGGCTTTATCTAATCACCCACAAAATAGGGTATGTGTGTGTGTGCATATGTGTTTTTGTGTGTGTGCAGGGGGTAGTATCAGTTCAGTTGTGAGGATCTTGTGCAGACTCCATTAAATAATAAATGCAAAATACTTAACATAGTGCCAGGCACATGGTAGGCACTCGCTTCCTCTTCACACAGGAACACAAACTGAAGGAAGGGCACACACACGAATCCCTCAAACTCTTGGACTAAAGAATAGAGACAATCCGGAAAACGTAATGAGGTCAGAAGGGCTTTTCATGCCTCTTACTCCACGTGTAATTTACATCTACATCAAAGAATACAAGCATATAATTATAAGAAACATGGATTAGATTTATTCATGTCTAAAAAAGCCTGGAGTTTTGGGGACCCCTCTTAGAATCATCAGAGCGCTGTTTTGACAAGGCAAGCAACTGCAAACATGGAAAGGCCAGGCTCAGAAAGAAGAAAACAACGCCTCCAGTGCCCTTGCCCCCTGCCCCACCTGTACTTAAGGCCTTACATTGGTGCATCACTTCCTTAGCAGCGGCAGGGAGGAATTACAGGGATTATCCTGTTTATATTTGGCCATTCTTGGGTCTCTGATCACATGCCATCAAATATTATTCAACCTAAGCCTCAGTCTCAACAAGTGGCTGGCAAGTACATAAGCTTATAGCAAGAGATTGGCTTTCTAACTTACGAGCTGTGCAATCCAGGACAAGTGACACAGGGACCAGAGGTTGTGTGACCTCTGAGCCTTCGTCTCCTCTTATGTAAAATGGCAATCTTCATTGCACTAAATTCATATTGCTGCTCTGAAAATTCAAACGAGATCACGTGTGATGTGCTAGGACGGTGCCTGACACATAGTGAGTACTTGGCAAATGGTAGGAAGAGGCGAAAGAGGAGGAAAAGGAAAAATGAGATACAGGCTGCTTAATTATATACAGGCCTCGGGATAGAAGCCAGACCAATGAATTGAAGTTACAAAAAGGCAAATTTAGGCTCCATGTGAGGACTTCACTCCAAAGCAATGAGCTTCTCGTCACTCAAGCATGTTCAAGTCGGGGCAGAGCAGCTTCCTCGTCAGAGATGTCGTGGAAGCATATTTTGGACTGTGCAGAAAATTGATTGCGATAACTTGTAGGTTCAGTTCCACTGACATTCTTTCTGCAAAGCTTGGGGCACCAGACTGAGGCCAAAGCAAGCCGGAGGATTCTGGGCCCTCTAGGGAAGGGCCATTCTCTGAAGAGCCTAAACATTTGGTTCTGAAAAAGAAATGTAAAGAAGTCATTTCTCTCGGGGAATTTCCGTGGAGCACTTCGAAGAAGAAACAGTCGCTGTGACGGATGCTGCAGCCAGAGGCCGAGGAGTTGGGTGAAAACAAAGTGACAGCTTTTTAAGACATCGGGAGTCTCCGCGCTCTGAAAGCGAAAGGGCAGGCAGAGGATAATTTCAGGTGACACACAGAGCGCTTTCTCACCCTGCCGTGCTGGTGAGACTTTTTCCATATACAACGTCTTGTGCGGTTTTGTGGCTCAGACGTTGGGAATCATCCCTCAAGTTTCTCGAAACATCACTTAGGAAAGGGGGCTCCGAGGACACCATTTGTCCACCTCCTCACCCGGGCAGCAGCCCAGCCACAGGGATGGGAAGGAAGTTACTAGAATGACTCAGCTGATAACTGGAAACTGGGGGATGGAGTGGGAAGGGGAATAGCAAATTCTGGATGGCACGTGTGTCCTGGTCACCTGAAAAAACAAGGGCCACACATGCAAATGCAGAGATCCAGCCAGGAACAAGAGGCGTTCTAGTATAGTGGTGAAGAGTGTTGACTTGGAGACCAGACTACTCGGGTTCAAATCCCTGCTCCACTCCTTGCTAGCTGTGTGACCTTCGATAAGTTTGTTAACTATCTTATGCCTCAGTTTCCTCATCTGGAATATGGGCATGATAATACTAAACCTTTCATAGGGTTAAGATAATTATATGAGTTGATATTTTCAAAGGCCACAGAATAGTGCCTGGCACGTGGTCAGTGCTGTATATATGTTAAATGCAAGATCAAAATATGCAAGGATGAGATGGATAACATAGGGAGCTTGTTATCTTTGGGGGAGGGTGAGAGATATCACAGACCAGCTCCACCAATTTTTGCCATGTAGAGTATGGGCACTGTGTTGCCAAATTTCTCAAGGTTTTTTTTTATTTTTTTAAAGCTAGAAACTCAGATGGGCTTTTTTTCTGGGGCTCAGTTTCTTCATCTGACAAATGGGTTTATCGACTACTGTATTCAGACAAGAGTGAAGTTCACAGCAGGTGTGCACAGTGACCAAGAGGGTGGAGGGTGCCCAGGACACATCCCTTGCTGTGCTCATGAGAGAAGGGTAGATTTTCTGGGGGCCACACAGACTTTCTTTCTATCCAAAGATCATGGGAAATTCTTTCTCGCCTCAGGTACTATGAGACAGGGCAATTGTCACTCTCTACTCTAACAAACACCTGCCTCCCAAAAGCTGAAAGACTTAAAACAGTAAGTTTATTTCTTGTTCACTGTCATCTCAGGCCATTGCAGGTCAGTGGCACGGGGGGTGGGGAGGTCTTCAGCTGATGGAGGCTCTGCCATCTGTCACTTGTGGCCCCTGAGGCAGGAACCAAGGGAGAGCACCGAGGAGTCCTTCAGAGGCCTGGAAATAGTAACCATCGCTTCCCCCAGAGGGCTTTGGCCAGAGCTCAGCCAGGCGGCCCTCCCCACCATAGAAGGCTCGAGACACAATCCAGTACTGTGCCCAGGAAGGAGGAGAAATTCAGACCCAGGTGAGCTCCAGCACGTGCTGCCTAAGGGTCTCTGCACTTCCTGTGTCCCCACCTGGAGCATTCTCCCCCTCACCATCTCCCTCTTCACCATTCAGCTCAGAACCCCCTTAAACACACCTTCCCCACACACCTATTTACAGTAGCACCGTGCCCCCGCCCCTCGCCCCACATTCTCTACCACTTCAGTCCATCCCAGCATTGACCCCTTTGTCATCTAACGCCTGTGCTCGTTTCTTATACAGCGTACAGCTCTCCTTCCTCCTTCCATCAGAATGTAAACTCCCTGAGAGCGGAAACCTTGTGTATCTTGTGTAGCAACATAGTTGCAGCATCCACAACAGGCAGGTTGGGTTAGTAGATCTGAAGCTCATTCCGATCACAGGCAGCCTTTCTGCTTCTGCAGGGACCAAAGATCGAATATCAACTCTTAAATCCCCTCTCTCCGTTGTCCAGTGTGTTGGGCGCAGCCCAGAAGTCTGCAGGCGAGGGCTGACAATGGCACCCAGCAGTGTCCATGCTACCTGTTTCCTGAAGCCAGGCTTCTAGGGCGGATTATTTCATCTGTTTTACGGCATCTAACACAGTGTTCTCTTCTACCCACACTGTTATTCTGGAATCTGTACAGAGGGTTTTGAAATGTTTCTTCTATTTCAGGTCTGCTTGTGAAGCGTGAGGGAAAATGTCAGTGGAGAAGAACTGTAAGGGATTTGGCTATCTGTGTGTGTGTGTGTTCCCTATTGCATGCTGGAAAATGAACACGCAGTGAGTGTGGTGATGAATGCAAAATAAATCAATATTTATGGCTGCAAAAACAAAGCGGCACCAAATCTCATTGACTTGTAACTGCAGGAGTTTATTTCTTGCTAATGCTGTATGTTGGTGACTCTGGGTCAACTTGGCTCTGCTCCATGGGTCATCCCATGGCAGGATCCAGGTGAAAGAACACCTGGGGCAGGGTGCCTTTCTCAGGGCAGAGGAAACACATAAGCAGCCATCAGGCATGTGCAAAAACCCTTGAAGCTCTTGTGTGGCGCTGGCAGATAGCCGCTTCCCATTGGGCAAAGCAAGCCATGGCATGGAGCAGTAGTCCTCTTCCCCAATCTCTGCCCATCAGACGGCAAGTGGTGGAGAAGTCGTCCTCTTCTAAGGTGAGAACAACAATGCAAATGCACCAGGCTCCCCATTCTATAGAAGTCTTAAGGTCAGTATTGTTTCAGTTGTAACAAATAGAAAAATCAGCTCCAACAGGCTTAATATTAAAGAAGGAAATATGCCTGGCTTTGGCTATGGCTGGGTGGAGGCTGGCACATTTGTTGTCCAAAGTCAAGGTCTCTCTGTTTCTTGGGTCTGTGTTTCTTGGCGTAGTGTTATTCTCAGGCTCCCTCCATGGTGTGGCCTGTTGCAATTCCAGTCTTCAGCCCTATAAAGAGAGGGGGACTCTTTCCCACAGATTCCCGCCCAAGTTTCCAGCCCAACCTGAATGACACGAACAGACTTAAACTACTACTACGGACAAGGATTAGAACATGGGATTGCCAGCACATGGATTCTGTAAGGACTCCTAGAGCCTGGGAGGGAAAGGGGTGGTCCTCCCACCCTGAGCAATATGGGCTGAGAATGAGGAACCAATAGTTTCCCTAAAGAAAAGTAAGAGACTTATAGTAGAAGATGGGTCGCTGGGAAGTCAAAAACAACAGATTTTATTAAAGTGTCATTTAATAAATCTACATATAAGTATGTTTCTGAACCAAGAAAAATACAAATTGGAATCGAAAGTCAAGACCAGGGATAAAAAATAAAATACAAATAAGCAGCCTGTGAGAGCTAATTAACTTGCCCCATTGGTGTTGAAAGTTTGACTCTGAACTTCCTGATGGTCATGTTGGCTTGACAAAATATACTGTCATCAGCCATCTGATTCTGCTACTAAAGCCTTAGCATAAATTAGGTTATCAAGATCAGAAACTTTCAAATTCTTATCCTCCAGAATAAACTCACCCCCACATATACAGTTATGTGTAGGTAACATTTATATTGTTACATATGCATAGTTAGATGTAATCTATATTTCTCAAGAAATAATACTTAACCTTGTATGTGAGGTACGCTCTGACATTTCATCCTGTCTTGACCAAGTCTAGCTTAGCCTACACTACCCCACGTTTTCCATTCTCATTCAACTTCATAGTCATCTACTTTTTTTCTTAATGCTACTTACAACCTACTAAAATGGTTTTCCAACCTGCTATTGGGTTTTAATCAACAATGACATTTTGAAAATCGTTGAACTAGACATCAAAGGCAAAGTATCTCCAGCACCTTATAAATGTCTGTTGACCAACAGACAATGAATGAATGAAATCAATTCAGTCCAGTCTGTAATTATTGTGTGCTCTTCTACTATGTGTAATTATGTGTACCAAGTAGTAGGGATGCAGTTATGAATAAAACACAGTGCCTGGTCTTGATCTCAACTCTCAACAGGGGAGAGGGAGATCCTAACAGACAATGACAATGGAGTGTACAGCCCTTTTCATAGGGGGGAGCTGGGTGCCATAGATGTGCAGATAAAAAACCACTAGTCCTTCTAGAATGAAAGGTGGTAACAAGAAAGATACACTTAGGGGGGCACCAGAAGAAGGATGTGAAATTCACAGAGGGCTTCTCTGCCACTTGAAGTTAGAAAACCTTCAGATGGGAGCAAACCAGGATGGGAGAAGACAGAATAAGGTTAAAGTTATGGATGGAATATTTGGGAAGGTTGTGTGAATCAGGGACTCTGGCTTCTGCTGAGATATAGTTGCTCTGTTTTGATTTGGTTTGGTTTTTGGTTTTTCCATATTACTTGGAGAACCCATTAAGATTAAACAAGCACCACAGTGCATGCAAACCAACCATGAGAAACAGCTGTGTATGTCTCAGTGGGGTAAAGAATTCTTCGATCTCTTCCAGCCATAAATGCAGAGAAATTTTCTTTCTTCCTTCCTTTCCTTAACCTTTTTTTTTTCACCTTTAAAGGTATCACTTCTCTCTCTCTCTCTTTTTTTACCTCCAGCTGTCTAGATAATATTTCAACCTTTTAAAATATTTTTCTAAGTCTTGTATTTAATGTAGGATTTCTAGGGCACGCCCTAGAAATCGCCATCTAATATGAAAAAAATCAGATCTCAATTTTCTGCTTTAGAATGTAGGGAACACAAAGACAAGGAGGATTTTTGGAGCACGTGGACTGCTGATGTATGGAATGAAGATGATTGTGTCTGATTGCATCTGTAATGAACCCTCATAATTTTAGATTAGGGTTATGTGGACGTCCCAACTAATGGGCAATAGATTGTGTGGATATAATTCTAGTAGATCATACTTTTTCTTCAATATCAATTACTCTGAATGCTTAAATATCCAATTTCCTGAGATTTTTATTGTTCAATTTTCTTGTTAAGTGACCCTCCCTTCCCCCAAGTTAAAGTTGCTCACACAATGAGGTATGAGTTCTCACAGCCTGAAATGAGCAGAGCTGGAGAGCTCAGGTTAAATGAGAGAATGGTTTATGGTTCCATGTGTTTGGAATATTCCATAACAAATGCCGCCAGAGATTAGAGACTTAGATCTTTTCCCCAGCACTCAGACAGAATTGGAAAAAGAAAAAAAAAAATTAAAGACAGGTTTAATTAACCTGCCAAAAGGAAAAAAAGAAATCACAGGATGTCTTTGTGTGAGATTAAGAGCAAATCTAATGATCAAAAAGATTGGGAAGGGGATGGTTTTAAAGACACATTTCATATTCAGTCAACTAATATCACTGAATCTCCTTAGAATCAAATCATCAAATTATTTCAGCTTTGGGGTTGCTGCAGCACGGAGAATTTCTGCAGGTGAAATTTGACTGTAATGAAGACACAAAGCCACCAAGCCTGGCCAAAAGTGCTCGTTTAAATGCCCAGTTTGTGATAACTCTGGTCCTGAGTTTGCTCATAAAATTCCCTTTGTCAGGGTGGGGCAGCCCAGGCCAGGTCAGGGCAAAGACACAGAAAGGAAGTGGAGGCCAGGTGAAGAGTGAAGAGAATCTGGATGATGTCCAAGGGAAAGAGCAGTATAAAGGCATGTGTAGGGGTGAGTGTAACTTGTGCATGGCAGGGGGCTGTGACCACTGTTGCTTACTAATGTATCCCTGTAATATTCCAGTTCCTTGCCACACACAGAGGCTACATTGCCCTGCCCTTCGTGGATGTGGGAGGGGCCCCAGGACTAATTTCACCAGCGGACTGTGAGCAGGAGTGATGCTGGCCACCTGCAGCCAAGCTGGTTAACACCCAGTGAACATTCTCCACAGTCCCTCCCTTCTTCATCTGCCAGATACTGCGAAGCAGGGCGTGGCCCTGGCAGAGAGGACAGAGCCTCACAATGGAAGGGACCAGGTGTCTGAACGACTGTGTGTGGAAGACTGTGTTCATTTCTTGAAATGAGCAAGAAACAACTTTCATGATATCTGGATACTGATATTTGGGGGTTGCTTACACAACCTAGCTTAAGTAACACAACCACTACCGTGAGCAAATGACTTAACTTCTTTGAGGCTCGTTTGTAAAATGGGGATAACAAAAGCTTTGCCTTCATAGGATCATTGTGAAGATTAAATTAGATGCTGAAAATACAGCACATAGCATAGTATTTGGCACATAGTAGCCATTCAGTAAATATTAGTTCACAGAGATGTAGGAGTAGACTGCTGTTCTTGGAAATCTGGCTGATTTTATCATTTATATACTACCGTCATCATCACCATATCAGTAGCAGCAGCAGGAGTATTTGTTCTTGTTATAATATACTTTCATTCATTATTTTATATTTATTGAACACCTACTACGAGTCAGGCACAGTGAGAGACAGTGGGCGTACAGTGGAATACAAGACAAATCCTCACGTGTATCTAGCAATCATGAGCTTTTGTTTGCACCATGTTGTCCTAAGGTTTGCCATTCATCTTCTGACTCACATCCTTATTTGCATTCTGCCCGAGAGACCAGATTCCCCAACTTCAGTTTCCTTCACTGAAGTCAGCTCCTCTCCTTTGGAGTTAGGAACCAAGAAGCTGTATCTTACATAAAGAGAATACATATTGTTTTTGTCTCCCCAAAATTTATGACCATTTTTCTGATAATACCACCCCAATTATCCCATGAATAACTGCCCAACCAATTTAATAACTGTATCTTTTTGAAGGGGCTGGCTATACAGAGGTTCTTGCTTTTGGGGTGAACATATGACCTGAGCTGACCAATCAGAACCCTCCATAATTCCTGAGAACAGTAATTAGGGGATAGGCATGTGACCCAAGCTGACCAATCAGAGCCCTCTACAATCCCTGAGAATAGTAATTAGGGGGTAGGCGCATGATCCAAGCTGACCAATCAGAACCCTCCATAATCCCTGTGAACAGTAATTAGAGGGATAGGCACATGACCCATGCTGGGACAACGAAATGAAATTGAAATCTCAGGACTTCCATGAAAATATTGACCAAGAGGTGCTTCTTCTCTAGGATTATTAGGTGGATAGTGTATACGCTTGAAGTTCTAGAGTTGCTCATGGCCATCTTTGTGCCCATACAGTAAAAACCCACTTGAGAAAAAGGTAATGTCAGGAAAATCAAGTCAAGAGAATAAAGAACACAAGTTCCTAAGGTTATCATTTAAGCATCTGGATGCAACTATTCCTAAAATTCAACCCTTGGATTTTTCAGTTAATGCAGCCAAATAAATTCACTGCTTAAGGCAATTTGATTTGCTGCTAGATTTCTTGAAGCCAAAATATGCCTGAGTAATATCTGGCATTAGCTTTGGAGACTTTGAATGGTCTGAAGCATCATTCACCCACTTAAGAAGAAATAGCACATGTCCTTCAGATTGCTGAGTGGTGTCCTTTCCATTACAGTGACCTTGGCTGGGGTCACCTCCCAGAAACAAGTTCAAACTCCCAAGCTCATATACGCTATTAAAGACCCTCCTGGGGCCATCCCTGTAGCTCAGCTAAATGTCCTAGTCTCCACCCTGCCTAATCCCAGCTCCTTCCTATTTATCAGCCACGTTACTAATGTCCCACCATGTCTTTTAGGTGAGGTTTCCCCATTAATGACATACCCACCATTTTGGTGTAGAAGATCATCTGTTTAAACTTCTTGCTATGCAAGTTGATAGACTATAACCTCTGGGGAAATTTAGAAGGCCTACATCTCTTTTCTGGCATCCTACTCCCTGAATCTGTGTAGAAATGCTATTTTCTCCTCAAGACAGAAATCACGTTGGCTTAGTTTTTTTCATTAAAATTCAAATTAATTTAATAAAATGTGGGATTGTAAATTAATGAACCACTTGCAGAATCTACACAATATATGCCTCTCATGTAACTATGGAACTTTTTTTAACAGTGTCTGGGGCTCCCAAAAGGACTTAGTCAGCTAGAATTACCCTTATCACATCAGTCCAGTTAGTAGCAGTTCTCTTCACTCAAATTTCAGACTCATAAACATTTCCTGAGCACCTACTATGTACTAAACCCTATGCATGACACTTTCACATGCATTATCTTCTAGAATCCTCATAGCTGATTGCCATAGACTGAATGTGCCCCACCCCCAAATTCATGTGTTGAAGCCCTAACCCCTGATGTGATGGTGTTTGGAGGTGCAGCCTTTGGGAGGTGATTACATTTAGATGAGGGCATGGAGTAGTATCCCCATGATGGGGTTAGCATCCTTATAAGAAAGAGACCAGAACTTTCACTCCCTCTACCATGTGAGGACCCAGCAAGAAGGCTGTTGTCTGCAAGTGAATATTGCTCTAGAGCCCAAAAGCTTAACCACTCTGCTCCTTTGTCTCATGTGTGTTAAAAGTATTAGTACATCAAGAAAATGGTAAGGGAGCTACATGTTCAGATGGCTTATGGTGATGGGGAGCTATTTTTATGAAATTAGGGTGATGTCTACTTATTTATATGGTGTCTACATTGTGTCAGGAACTGTGGTAGGAATTACAGATATAGTTCTAAACAGGAAAAGCAATAAACAAAGTGATACGGACCCTGACCTTATGGAACAGGATAAGCAAAGGCCCTGTGGTATGCTGAAGAAACCCAGAGAAGAGCAGTAAAATCAGATCAAAAAAATGAGAGCCAGTTTACAGTTATCCAAGACTGAGATGGGCAGAAGCCAGATATGCAGAGACTTGTAGTTCATCCACCATTCTTGTTTTTATTCTAAGAGCAACGGAAAGTCAACAGAGTTCTAAGCAGGGGACTAACGTGAGGGACATTACCTTTGGTGACATAAACAGTTCCAAGATTTGACAGCATAGCAGACCCATGGAAAACCAGGAAGATGAATGGCAATTCTAATGACCCACCTCCTCTGGGAGCATCTGCCTCAGATACAGAGTCCAGCCAGTTGTTTACCATCATTCAATATGGTAGATTCTATTGGGTAGAGTAGCCATCAATGTCCTTTGGGGGTATTTGATTGCTGTCCTTCCAATGTATTATTCATTATCTTTGCCTTAGGAACCAAGACCTGAAATAATTCGTGGTAACCATCATAGGGGAGCTGGTTTAATTCTCACACTGGGAATAAACTCTGTACACTGTAAAGAGCCACCTGAGATTGATTTCCTTAGAAGGAAGCTCTAGGTGTGAACGAAATATAGAGTTTCTCAGGATCTTCTCCAGATAGGGTAGACTTCAAGAAAGAAATGATGCTTGAGTGAAAATTTAAAAGATTATTTTACTAATGGAGAAGGTGAACCAAAGAGGTTCATAGCTCTGCCCCAAATCATAAAATCCAGAGGTAGCAGAGTTCAGATGAATCCCTCCTCCTCTTTCTCAAGTCTAGCTCTCCTACCTGTGCGCCAGCTCTAACCCTGACATTGACCTTGGGGCTAGCCTTCCAATCCCATGTGGAGCTTCACCCCTTCCCACATGACGAGACTGAGTAGGAAGGCAAACTTCATGGGAGTAGAAAAGTCACCTCTGCTCTTCTTGTCCAAAACAGTGCTTAGCACATAGTAATTGCCATCAATACCTGAAAGAGTGAAAGAAATACTGTCACAGCCTTCCCGATGGCTGGCAAGCTTCTGCCTATGTACTTCAAGGGGCAAATATAACACTAACTCCTGGGTTAATATTAAATTATTTTTTATAGTGCAGCCAAAAGTCTTTCTTCACAACTAATGTCCTCGGGAGCTGCACAGAACAAGTGAAATCCTCCTTTCTCATGATGCCCATTGAGATATCTGAAGACAGTTATCAAGGCTTCCTTGTCATCTCTTCCCCAGTAGAACAGCTTTAATTCCTTAAAATTCCCCTCATGTTGTGCTTGTGTGTGGTTTTGAATTCTATTTTTCTACTTGCCTTTGTGGAGAACATTCAGGTTTCTCACTTCAACCCACACCCATGGGATAACCACTGAAGACAACTTTAGCCCCTTATCAGCCTGGAGATACCAGAAGAATCTACTTTAGCTTTATTAATCAACCTTCATCTGCCAGTTATTTGCCTTCTCCCAAGTTGTCACCCCTAGAATCTCAGTCCTTTTCCTTTGTCTTGTCACTTCTTTAAGAATTTACTGTTCTTTGTTGAATATGCTATTCCAGCTTATACTGAGATTCAAAGCTAACTTTTTGAGAACCACTCACCCCTGGGTGTCTCCCATGAGTATATGAAATGTACATGTTAATAAACCTCTGTTTTCTCTTGTTAATCTGCCTTGCAATAAGGGTTTTCCAACTAAGAACCTATGGAGGTTATTCTTCCCCTGCATAAGTATTAAAACAAGGGAATAACTTAACTATTCTAATCAAAATTCTAGTAAACTTGCTATATGTTCATGGAGAAATTACTTCTGGAACTAATTCTTCAAACCTACTTAACTTTTGGATCAATTTTCTGTACAGCACAGTTAAACTGCTTCCAATTATTTTCCATTCTCATTCTACTAAAATTATTTTCATATGGATCAATTTCACAGCAAAGATTTCACTCTTATTATAGTCATAAGCAATGGCTCTGACACAAATGACACAGGAGCTGAGACATGGTCAGACCAGTCCTATATCTACAAGCAGGAAATTTATCTTTATGCCAAAGCCAACATCTCATAAAAATAGTTCTCCATTCTTTCTTAGGTCCTGATCCATTTCTTTTTAACTTCCTTAAATTTTTTCCTGATCTTTTTGTTTTCTTCTCAGTTTGCATGTAAGTCAAATCTTTCTGTTTTAAAGGAAATAATGGCAACTCAAAATAGTGTAATAAAAATTGGAATGTATTATTTTATAACACTCTTCAGGTATGGCTGGATCCAGGGACTTGAATAATGTCATGTGCATTCAATACTGCCTTCTGTTTCTCTAAGGTATGCTTTATTCTTTTTTGAACAATTACTTTATGGCCAAAGCCCTCTCCATGTGGTGGCCCCTAGCAGCTTACAGATGTATATTCTACCACTTAGCAACTGCAGGGAGAGAGACAGACAGACAGACAGACAGACATCTTCCTTTCAAATTTTCTGGTAAACATCCCAGGACTGATTCTATCTTTGGGTCACACACCCACACCTGAACCAATTAGTTAACCAGGTGTATGTAACTCTCTGACTGGCTAGTTCATTCTTCAAGGCAGGGGTTACAGTCAAGCCTTGCTTGTACCATATAAGTTTAAAATAGAGAAGTGATTTTCCTGTAAGAAAAATCAAGCTATTAATAATAGAATAAGAGGGACCAGACACCGGGCAGTGGCTACTACAGTTCCTGAACCCATGATACCTTTTTCTATTTGCAGCTTCACAATTTCTCTGCAGAACTGTATTTCTTCAGCTTTGGCTTACCCTTGGCTTGTGGGTCATCCTGCTTCCTGGAGTTTCGGGTCCTCACATGGTACAACACAGTCTTTGTTCTCTGACTTTAATGAAGGACCCACCACTGGATTCACCTGAGACTCAGAAATAAGATCCACATAAAGAAAATCTATAGTTAAGGCTGGTTGCCAGAACAGACACCTCTGAGTCCCTAGATGGAGGGATAGTTTCTCTTTCTGCATCTCCTGCAGCCGCAAATTGCTGAGCCAATGCTTAATTCAAAGGCTTGACTCCATTAAAAGCCAAAACAAGGAACAGAAAAGAAATCCCCTCATTAAATCTGTGTTCAGTGGGGCGTGTGCATAATTCATCCCAACACGATCAAATATAAATGTTCCAGTATCAGGGAAAACGGAGCCGGCACCACAAAAGTCTGAGCCCACGTAGAAGGAGACGTCAGGAGGAGACAAGACTTGCAAGGACCTTCTCGGAGCAGTAATGAGATCTGGCACCAGAGTGTTTTCAACAAGGATCCTAGATGAGGACATGCTCAGTGATGGTGCTTCCCCACCAGCCTCTCTGTGGGCACCTGTGTGTCCCTCTGAGCTGGTGTTGTGCAGCCAGAGCTTCTGAAGTGTATAGAATGAAGGTTTCCTGGGCTGTGGGTTAGACAGGTACACTGCATGTGGGAAGTGGCTGTCCAGCTCTGCTCAACTGCATAATTCATCACCTCCGACCTGCAGCTTCAACTCCAACTAGCTGCAGAGCCGTAACTGACCATAGCGGGAAGGGCTATTAGGAGCCCCTTTGCTCCCGGTTCCATCCTGCAGAGATAAGGGTCTGATGACCTCAGGGGAAGTTTTCCTACCAAGTGGGAGCCTTATCATGTACTTCACCAAAATTATAGATGTAGCTGTTCTGCACTTTGCTCCAAACAACAGCATATATAGCCTGGTTCATGCTGGTCTCTTTCCAGAAAGTTTGCCTCCTACCATTTTGGCTGAACTCTAGTGATATTTCATAAACCCCACTGTTATCATCATCATCGCTACTATTCATTTAACCCTCATCATGTACTGAGCACTATGTTAAATACTCTACATACATACTCTCATTTAATCCTCAAGCATACTAATTCTTTCATTTTCAAGACTTTTGCAACAGCTTCCTCGAATGCTCGTTAAAAGCTGCCCTCTTACCACTGTTCTAGCCTCAAGCTGAACGTCATCTCTTTTCCCGATGACCTCAATTTTGGTGAAACATCATCCAGACCAGTCACAGCCACTGTATTTTCTTTTATTTCCTTTCAAAGTACTCAGCCCTGTACAAAATAATCACGGGTATTTATTTACTTGTTTATGTCTATGTCCCCTAGTAGAACGTAAGCTGGGGGAGGTGGGAGGAAGGAAGCTCTTCTGTCCTGTGCTTCACTATGTCTTCATTGCCCGTAAGAGCACCTTGAACAAAGTCAGGGCTCAAAAAATGTTTGTGGAATGAATGAACAACCCTGGGATGAAGGCGATATCATAACCCTCCTGCTACTGATAAGGAAACTGAGGCCCAGACAGTGTATAGAATTAAAGAATTTCCCCAAAATTCATGGAAGAAAGATCTTGGCATTGAGTGAGGAAAGGGGTGCTACTATTCACTGGAGATTTGCTACATAGTGGAGCCCTAAACCATAATGCTGCCCAAATACTTTTTCCCACTCCTTTTGAATACCAACTCTATCTTGGACCAAGGTCAAGTTCACCAAAAGCTTCTGGACTGTGCCCTAGATAATAGTTCATTAGAGCTCAGCTCTTTCAGAACAAATGTATCTTTCCCTGTTTCCTCACTCCATCCCCGGCATGGATCATCAATTCATTCATGTTCATATATTCATTTAAAACACTTTACAGCACTTGTGATGTATGAAACACTGGCCAGGTACATTCTCTTGTCTGGATACACCAATATCACCAGACTTTCTGAAAGGGAAATACATGGCATTGCCAGTTAATATTGTTTGAATATTTGGGTCCCTCCAAAATTCATGCTGAAAGTTAATCCCCAATGCAACAGCATTAAGAGATGGGGCTTAGGGAGGTGATTAGGTCACAAGGGCCCGCCATTCTGAATGGGACTGATGCGCTAATACAAGAGGCATCAAAGAACTAGCTTGGCCCTTTGGCCCTTCTGTCTGTCCTCATGGGAGATGCAGCAAGAGGCACCATCTATGAAGTAGAGAGTGAGCCTTCCCCAGACACCAAATCTGCTGGTGCCTTGATCTTAGACTTCCCAGTCTCTAGAACTGTAAAAAATAAATGCCTGTTGTTATAAACTTCCCTGTCTAAGGTATTTTTGTTACAGTAGCAGGAATAGACTATGACACCAATCTTTTGGTTGACAATAAGATTAAAAGATTTAATAGCGTCAGAAAGTAGGAACACTATGTTTGAGTCTCTCTCATCCCTTCTTATCCTGAGCACTGATTTGGTTTTGAAACATATTGAGGAAATCAAATTGAATTAAGCTTTACCCAAACTGATTCCAGCTGATCTCTGCCATCACTGTCAGAGAGGTTGAGGAGTCTGGGCTATAAGAGACATGGAGTTCACACTATTTTAGGAATCAAAAGATCAGGGTAATAAACAGTAAGCATTCTGCTTAGTGTCTAATGCAGAGGATGATTCATCAAATCCATCATAGATTAAAGGGAGCACATGTGATTCTAACTCCCACTTCCAGTGTTGTTCTATGAGCAGGTCCTTTCTTATTTCAGATAGTTAGCCCACGAAGAAAGCCTAGCGACTATGATCCAGGGGGTCTGTCTTCTAGGATTTAAAGACGAGACATTCAGAGATCACTTAGCTGGTTGTAAACGGGTTTTAAGAATATACAGGATCATAAAGCGCAGGAGGAATTCATTCATCACCTGAGAAGTCACACAGTTCCCTAGCCTTCCTGGCTCTTGGATGCATAGCAGGCTTCCTTAGAAGCCGGGAAGATGGCCAAACCCTAATGAGGATAGTAACCTGGAGCTTGGAGACCCCACCCCTTCCCCTGAGCTACCTGCATTTACCCTTCACAAGGGAGGAAGTGACTGGGTTGGTGTCACGTGGTGTGGACCATCTCCACTAGGATGAGGATGCTGAGCTCTGCCATACACCCCATGCACAAATGCATGACATTAGGTAAGACACCGTACCTCTGACCCCCAGGTCCTCAACTGTAAAACTGGGACAATAACATCTACTACCTCACAGTGCTGTTGTGAGAGGGGAAAAAAATGCCTTTAACAATCGCATCACTATACCCGTTGTTGCACGGTATATGTCCATTAATTGGAGGCAGTTGTTACTGCCGTCTTTTCTGTGGTTACAGTTCTAGTGTCTGTAAAGAGGACCCTATAATCTCTGCCCAAGTTCATTGGGAGGGTCAATGAGATAGCATCCCTGAGTGTACTTTATTGTGCTCATAGAAGCCATGCCTTGATTTTGCCAAGAACATCCTTGGAGAGGATCTAGCCCCTGTCCACCTCCCCACTTCACCTCCCAGCACTCCCCTCTTGTATCCTACAATTCATCCACATCAAAATTATGCCACGTCTTGAACATGCTGTGCTGTTTCTCATTTTCTTAAAATTGTGCATGAAATTCTTGCTGCCTTGATCACTAGCCACTCCTGCACGGTACCCTATACCCACCCTCCCCTTTCTTCTGACAATTCTGTATCTTTTGGATCTCTCCTTACCTAGCACTCCCATCAGCATCTTCTCTGACTCCCCTGGACCATGTTAGATGCCCCTGCTGTGACTGCTTCAAGTCCCACATGACAGCTGAGTGCCTGCCTATGTCCATTCTTTTTTCTCCTGAGGGTTTCCCTACCTCAATTTCTCCAAAGATGTTTTGGAGTTAGGATTGCTAGATTTACAAAATAAAATTTGAAATACTTTCATTTGTATTTCATATAAACAACAAATAACTTTTTATATAAAATTACCAATTACTAAGAAAAGTGTCATTTATCTGAAATTCAAATTTTACTGGGCATTCTATATTTTTATCTGGCAACTCTATCCGAAATGCTTATTCATCTTTGAAGGAGCTTGGTTGTCTCACTGTTGGAGAGGGACTCATACGCCTTAGGATTTTAGGTTGAAAGTCTTAATGACAACTACCAAAACGTGGTTCTTCCTGAATTTACTGTCATGACATCATTGACTTCATTGACAATAAAACCAGCGGCATGGTATTGCCACCCACCGAAATCTCTGTGATCCAACAAATAGAGCTGTGGCTCACTCGTCTCCAAGACCCAGCCACTCTGGGGGTGCATTTCCAATGCCATATTGGTTCAAGTCTTATGTAGAACAAGCCATCCCTTAGTGCTAATCTCCTACATACACGTCATAGCAAAACTGCTCTGAAGCCAGGGCCAGGCTGAGACAAACGGCTGTAGCACTTTGGGGCTTGGGGACTCAAAACCACCATGCACTTCCAGACTAGACAACAGTGTTGTAATTTTTATCTCCAGGGTAATTTTATTTCAAGGGTGCCATTGCCATTTCCTACTACTTTGCCTTGGTAATGAACATGCTGACAGGTTTAATTAAATTGGAATTTCAAGAAAAGCGTTTGGGTGTTGGAAACCCATTTCTCACTAAAAGACAGATTATTATTAAAATTTCCCACTTTCTCCCCAACATCTTGAAGCTCTGTATAACAATAGTCCTTTTAAAATTCCTTGCCAATGGATCCTACTACAGTTATTTGTTAAATGAATAAATAGGATGGGGTGAAATGCATATATTGAACATCTACCATGAGGCAATGGGGTAAGTGTTTTGTATTTTTATCTCATTGACATTTCACAGAAACACTCTTGGGTCAGAGGTAATAGTCACATTTTTAGAGGTGAGAACTAAAGCAAAAAGAGGTTAAGTAAATAGGCTACATTCACCTGGGTAGTGCATGAGTTTGGATTTTTAAAAAAATCATTGTGGGAGAAGTATATTTCCCCACCCCATTGATTTTGGACTCAGTTATGTAACTTGCTTTGCCCGGAGATATTCATGGATGTGACACAAAAAGAGGACTTATGTATGCTTGTGTGTGCGCTGGCCTGGCTCTGGCGCTCTGGCGCTTTGCCATGCAAACATGCCCTGGTAGCTGTTGGAACAGGAAGATGAGAGGCATGGAGCAGACTGAACCCAAACCCTAAACAGAGCCAAGCCCAGCTGACTCTTAGCCTGAAGCAGAGCTGCCCAGCTGAACCCCATCTAGATCCGCTGAACTGCAGATGCCTTGCATACCTGGAAGCCATTGAGGTTTTAAGGTTGTTTTCTAAGTAGCAAAAGCTAATTATTGCAGGTGGAAGATCACATTTCCCAGATTTAAACCCATAACATTTGATTCCGTCGTTCATGCAAGCGGAGCTTAGCCCTGGAGAGCGTGTCAAGCTCCATCTGCCAGACAGCGCTGAGCCTGCAGGCTCTGGATTTCAGGGAGGCTGGAAACCTGCAGAGTGCTCCCTCCGGGCCTCTAGAGAACGCTAAAGGCAGAGTTTTGGTACAAGATAGTCAATATTTATTTCCCTAGAAAAATCAAAGGCCTCTTTCTATGCTGGCTTTTGAGAAATCAGGAGCTGCACAATGTCACAGTCATGAAATTCATCCCTCTCCTTTGCTACCTTGAGTTCTAGCAGGAATTGTCAGGAATGCCTTCTGGACTGTTCTCAATGTAAGATGACACTAGTGTGAACAGGAGGCTCTGGGATCTATACTCTCTAGAAGCCTCCAAAGGAATCTCATGCCTCAGAGCGAGTCCTGGAATGTCACAACACTGATAGGTTTAGCAGAGCTGTGTGATATGTTGCAAATAAATTGTTACTAATAGTCAGAAGCACAGACATTTTGAATAAAGTACTGCACTATACAGTTTAATATGGATTCTTGTAGTGGATACCCATTAAACTCTCTCCTTGTCTCTTGCCTCTAAGAATGTCTCACCTAATTCTTAGTTGTGGGTTTCTGCATCCAGATGTAAGCTGAGGCTGCTCTTCCACCTATGAGTTAATAAAGATCACCTCCAGTGCCCTAACTGTGTCCTACAGGAGGTCGATGGATTGCCAAAATTTCCACGAGTTCATATTCTTAGAGTCACTTGTGGATTCGTTTCTCCATTGCTATATGTTTTTATTTTTTTAAAGCCATTTGTTTATTATGGTGTAACTTCAATACAGTAAATTCACCATTTTAGTCATACAGTTCTGTGAGTTTTGACAAACATGTGTTATGTTTTCATATAGTATAACAATCACTATCATCAAGATAAAAAACAACTCCCTAAAAATTTCTTCTGCCCCTTTCCAAAAAACTGGTCATTCTAACCACAGACCCTGGAAACCACTGATCCGTTTTGTCCTAATAGTTTTGCTTTTTCCAGAATGTCATAGAAATTGCATGTAGCCTTTTGAGTCTGGCTTTTTTTCACTTAGCATAATGCATTTGAGATTTATCCTTATTATTGTGTGTGCTCATACCTTGTTCCTTTTTATCACTGAGTAATATTTCATTGTATGGAAATACCACAGCTTGTTTACGGATGAGATAGGTGGATGGCTTCCAGGTTCGGGTGAATATGAATAGAGCCCATATAAACATTTGTGTATAGACTTTTTCTGTGAATTTTTTTTTCATTCCTGCTGGGTAAATATCTAGAAGGATTTCTGGCTATTAGAGTACGTGTATATTTCACTTTAAAAGAAACTGCAGGACATCAGCAAAATGGCAGAATAAAGAACTCCAAGTTCCACTCATCTGTAAAAGCAACAATAACAACAGAAAGAAAGAGAGAGAAAGAGAAGAAAGAAAAAAGAAAGAAAGAAAGAAAGAAAGGAAGGAAGGAAGGAAGGAAGGAAGGAAAAAAGAAAGAAGAAAAACCTATGAGACTCAACACTTTTGGCACTCTGTAAATTAACCCAAGGCTTGCAGCAACCTGCAAAACACTTATTCGAAAAACAAACATCTAAAAAACAACAAAAAATGCTCATTCTGGGTAAGAATAGTGAACTTAATCTTTGTGGAATCTTAACTTACCCTAATCTCATCCTTCATTTCCCACCTCAACAGTAGCTGTGAAAACAATAGTCCACATTCCTGGTACTAAACAGAGAAAAAGAAATACGATTTGTAAAGAACGGTAATCAATTGTTTGTGTTAACCTGTCCAGTGGCTCTCTGGGACCAGCTCAAAGTGGAAGCAGCCTACTGCTAAAGCTGCTTGTGGGAGTGGGAGGGGATTTGTCAAAAACACTCACTAGCTAATGTCTTAGTTTAGGTTGCTGCTACTTGAGACAATAGATAAGAGTGGGATTACTTTTTTGGTTTCTTTTTCAGATTGTTTACTGTCAAAATATAGAAATGCTACTGATTTTTGTATGTTGATTTTGTATACTGCAACTTCACTGAATTTTCTTATCAGTTCTAATATTTTGTGTGTGTGTGTGGAGTCTTTAGGTTTCTTGATACACAAGATATCATCTGCAAACAAGGATAGTTGGCTTTTTTCTTTCCAATTTGGATGCACTTTATTTCTTTCTCTTTTCTGATTGCTCTAGCTAGAACTTCCAGTACTATGTTGAATTACAGTGGTGAAAGTGGGCATCCTTTCTGTTTCAGATCTTACAGGAAAGGCTTTCAGTTTGTCCCCATTCGGTATGACACTAGCTGTGAGTCTGTAATATATGGCTTTTATCATGCTGAGGTACGTTCCATCTATACCCAGTTTTTATCATGAAAGGATGTTGAATCTTATCACATGCTTTTTCAGCATCAATTGAAATGATAATATGGTTTTTGTCCTTCATTCTTTTGATATGATGTATCACATTGATTGATTTGCATATGTTGAACCATCCTTGCATGCTAGTTTCCCATATGGGGGACATTTAAAACAAACAAAATAAGTTCTAGATATTATTGGAATCAGCTTTTGTTCTCTATGATGTAGACAGTAAAGAGCAATCATTACTGATGAAACATCCTGAATAGTTTTAAAAATTATGAATTGTTTCAGTGCTTTACTTACCTAATTGTTTGGGCATAGGGGCAAATCAAACTCTGGGTACATCCCAGAGTTTATATCACAAATAGGAATTCTGTTGGTGGGACATGAGGCTGAAGCTATCAATGATGACAACTGCAACCTTGGGTGGTAGAACATTTGCTGGCTGTAAGCTCCCCATCTGGCTGTCTAGTCTGAACCTCTTACCCCACTTTCTGGGCCTCGGGCAGTGTCACTTGTGTGGGTGCATAACTTACTGCTGTCTTTCCTGCACACTGGGCCTCCTCCGACATGACGCTCTGGGAAGGAATTCTTTACAGCTGGGGACTGAACTCTGATTAGGAGCCAAGTTATCTCAATTCCTCAAGCTTCAGGTGGGAGCCAGCTAGCACGATTAGTTCAGCACTAATGGCTGCTAATATGGGAGGCCTGGGTAGAGGCTGGCAGTGTGGTCTGGAAGTGAGGGAGCAGTAAGGGACCAGCTTTTATGGGCTTGGAAATTCTGTCTTACAGGCTCACAAGTCAAAATTGGTCTTTGGAAGACTTTAAAAATGGTTACCACTCATTGTACACTCCATGAGGTAAATGTGCCCCATGGAATTGTGCAACACGAAGGTACTACATTTAAAGACACTCATGTCTGCCCCACTAAACATTTTCCCCAAGGAATATGCCAGAAATCAAGGTCAAGAACAGAGGTTCAGTGTGACAGCATTCAAAGTCAGAACCTAGAAGAAGTGCTTTGAGAAGCTGGATATCATGCTCTGGAGAAGAGGGACTTGGAACCAGCTCTGAGCTCAGATAGCAGAAAGATAATACCAGAAAAGACATGCCATATATTCTGGATTATCTGAGGGGCTGGAAATAGAAACCTGGGATTGCGAAGAGCAAGAGTAATATTTTTGATTCAAAAGTTGGAAGAAGGTTTTAATTCTTCAAGGTACCCAGCTCTGCCTTAGGGGCTGGTGGGGTGGTAGGTTCCCTATTGTGTTTTCTCTACCTTCTGGGTTTTTGCAAAAGATCTTCTTTCTGCCTATAAAACCCTTTCAACTTTTGACTGTACTCCCTGCTTGTTCTTCTTTATTTTTCAAATTAATTTTAGGAATTATTTTTCTTGGGCCGCTACCACTAAGCATCTTTCTCCTAGTCCTGACTAGGAGCACACCTAATAGCACACCTCCTCTGTGCTATTTGCAGAGTGCTCTGTGATTCCTTCTGTGCTCACCACCACCAGCATCATTATCACTACCACTGCCCCCATCACCACCATCTCCACCACCACCATCACCACCATCACCACCACCACCATCACCATCACCACCACCACCATCACCACCATCACCACCACCACCATCACCACCATCACCACCACCATCACTACCACCATCATCACCATCCTTTATCACTACCACTATCCCCATCACCACCATCTCCACCACCACCATCACCACCACCATCATCACCACCATCACCACCATCATCACCACCATCACCACCACCATCATCACCATCCTTTATCACTACCACTATCCCCATCACCACCATCTCCATCACCACCATCACCACCACCACCATCACCACCACCATCATCACCATCCTTATCACTACCACTGCCACCATCACCACCACCACCATCACCAACATTGTCATCATCATCATCTTCACAAATATTGATTGTTATTATTATTATTATTACTGAGACCTTTTTATGTATGTGCCTGCCAGTGGGAGGATTGCTGTTACGTGCATTATCTCACAACTACCCTATAAGGTAAGTACTGTCTTCATGCTCCTTCTGCCCTATTTTGCCTGGGATGAGAAAACTGAGACTTAGAGAAATGGATTAACTTGCCTAAGCACCCGTAGTGGGGACGCTCACATTTGAACTCAGGTCTATCTGACCCACTTACCTGTGGTTTTGTGATTTCCTGTCCTTATGGTGTCCTCTCCAACTCTGCTAAGACCAGTATAGTGGAGGATAAGGCACAGAGAAGGAACTCTACAAACCTCAAAAATGTTTTGCTGCTGACTGAATATGCTGAACGATCAATAAAGGGGGTGTCTCTGCCCATTGTGTGTGGGCAGGAAGCATTGAGAAGAGGGAGGGATGTGATGATCCCAGACCTGAAGGACTCAAGGCCTGGTAAGTTTCCAATGACCAGACCAGGGAAGGAAACAAACCAGTAGTTGGATGGCTTTTGGCAATGGCCCAAGCTTCTGTGAGTTTCTGGAAATAGTCACTTCCCCACCCGTGTCACTCTGGTACTCCTGGCTTGTCCCTTCACAAGGGGGAGAAACACTCTAGTCGTAGAATCAGGGAGAAGAATAGAAGCCTCAGACCATGTCCATGAGGATGGGAGGGTGCTGGCTGGAGTCTGAAGTTGTAAAGATGGTAGGAAGGGTCAGGTGAGGTGGGGGAACCCCAGACTGGGAGTATAGGGGTCTGTTCAGGTTCAGGTGATGGTGGTGAACAGCACAGCCTAAGGAGTGTGACAGGTCAGGGTTTAAACCAAACTCTGACATATAAAACATATAATTCTTTTACTTCTCTGAAGCTTAGCATCCTCACCCTTAACACGGAGTCCTTGTACCTCCATCTCCCAGAATGCCAAATGGGAGAGGGTTAATGGGTTAACGTGCATAAAACCCTTTGCTCGGCACATGGCAGATGAGAATCTCTTACATCTACCATCATTGCTCTTTTTCATCATAAGAATCTGAAACTATGACTTCTGCTGAGGGCTCCTGGCAGGGAAGGGGCACCCATACCGGGCATTAAGAGAGGGGCAGGGGGCAGAGGAGCCATAAGACAGATACTTGCAGTACTAAGGGGTGAGATGGAAGGAAGTGTGGAGCAGGTGGATTGTGGAATCCAGGGGGTCAGATGGGAGGTCTGTGACAGAGAATAGCCATGACCATGAGTCGAATTACCACCAGGGCTGCACCCCAGGTGAGCAGGTCCAGCTCTAAGGACAAACCAAAAACCAGCTTGGGATTCCCCTACTTTGAGCCACAGGTCAAGGTTAGACACTGGAGAGACATCGTCAAATATCTAGCAGAACTGAGCTGGGAGAACATAGGGCCAGAAAAGAGGTTTGAGGGTTTGAATATGAAATCTGAGCTCTTTGGAAGCTGCAAGGAGCAAGGTGAGAGACTGGTTGGTAGAGGGTAGGGGGCAAGGTGTCCATGCTTTGGGCCAAAAGACAGTACAGACTAATGATGAATTACGTGGAATCCTAGCTGCCCCACTTGCTAGCTGTGTGAGCTTGGGCAAGATACTTAACCTCTTTGGGCTTTGGAGTCATGGTCTATAAAATGAGGATAAAGGTGATAATACTACCTAACACTTAGGGTTGTGGGAAGACTCAAGGACTGAATAAGCATTTGAAAGTATCTGGCACATAGTCAGTGATCAGTAAGTGTTAGCTATTACTATTATTTGATTAACTCTGGCTCTAGGATTTTTAGGATAGGGTTGAAGGGAATACTTGACATTTCCATTGTGTTCAACCTGGCTCACCAGGGTAAGAAAGCAGAGAGGATGCAGAGCAGGAGCCCCAGCTGGTAACCAGGTACCTGCTGGAGAGGAAGGGTGCCTGGAATGCATTGTTAGGTAAGAAAGGCGCAGTTGGCAGGAAATGAGCAACGCAGCCAAGCTGAGAAGAAGGTGTCCCCATCTGCACTGCCACCGGAATCTTGGGGAGGAACACCGTAGAATCCAAATGGCTGTGTATGCACACACAGTCCACAGTCATATTCCAGAATTGTTCATGGATCTTCCTTATTTTTCCAGAAATACTCAGTGTGGGTCTGAGATGTGTCAGGCTCTATGCCAGGCACAGCTGGCCAAGACAGACACCGTCTGTCCCTCATGAAACTTACAGTCCAGTGGAAGACAGAAGGCTTCCAGAAGGAGGTGGGATCCTGGCACTGAATCGGAGCTAGCTGCTGGAGGAGCCAGTGAGAGGAGGTATGGGACAGGAAGGTTTGGAGTCTCCGGAGAGGAGAGTATGAAAAAGACAAAGAAACAGCATGTGCAAAAGGCCAGGGGTGTGAGGCAGCGTGGCACAGTGGAGAGCGCCAGAGTGCTAGTACCAGAGGATGAGGACCAGCATGCTGGCACCAAAGCAGCAAGCACTCCTATACTCACTGCTAAGGAAACTGAGGCTCAGAGTAGTTACATGGCTTGCCAAGGTCAATTGTCAAGTAAATGGCAAGACTGGACTTCAAACACAGGTATAAGATACTCTGAAATCCTCGTTCTTGTCACTTCTGCCTGGACCTACTCAAGTACAAGCAGCTGCCGCCAGCCTCCCCAGACCAGCGTAGGGCGGGGGTCACCCACAGCTGCCCACACATTGTTCTCCCTGCCCAGAGACCGTGTTTGGGTGGGAGACTGGGGAGCCATGGGGAACCACTCCACAAGTCCTTGCCAAAGCCTTTTATCTCCCTCTTAGAAAGTGGAATATTGAAAATCAATGGGGAGAAAGTGTCAGAAGGGAACTAAATCAAATCTCCCAATATGGAGGAGTTAATCATCCAAAATTAACCTTATAACATCTAGTATCAAGCTGATCTATAAAGAAAATCAATGAGAGCAAATCAAACCCCAAAGCCTTTCGCCCCCTCCCCGGATGCTGCCATTACTGAAGAATGGTGATTGAGCACTATTACCTGGAAACAATCCCTCAGCGGTTGATATATTTAGCCACAGGCTTTCAATGGAGAGTTTTCATATACATTTCTCCTCCTGTATTTGCTTAAACTGCCATTCTCGGAGCCTTAAATAAGATGCACTTAGCTGAAAATTGTCCTTCGCTGAGGAGACACGCTGTTCCCACCAAGAGAGAGAATCCAGCCTTGTGTATTTTTGAGCACAGAGGAAAGCTGATAGCCATCGGAGACTCAGCTAGTCCTCCACTCTGAAGCAGCCCAGAGGAATTTCTGAGACCAGGCAGGAGTCTTGGGAGGCAGAGTGAGCAGGACAGAGGAGGACTTCTGGGGGCAGAGCCAGGAAAGTATTAATAATTAGGTCAAACTAGATCTGAGAGATGTTAGGGACATTGGCCTCATGGTTTGGCATGGGCTGGGTACCTGAATCCCCACCTCTCCAAGCTATTTTTTTAATTTATAAAATGGGAGTCATTTTTCTAGATAAAATATTTTTGTGGGGTTGTTTAGTGTCTTTCCTTTTCATGAGATGTAAGCTCTATGAGATTGGAGGGCTTGTCTATTGTGTTCACTACTAGAGAACATAGCACATTATTCTAGAGTCCAGAATAATGCCTAGCATATAGCAGGAATTCTCTACCTACTGATGAATTAATGCGTGGAAATAGTTCACCAAAGTTCAGTACCCGATTTCTAGTACCAGTGCTTATATAATAAATGGTAGTGAGATGCTCTTTGTGACAATAATATTGATAACAGTAACATAAATTAAGTGTCTACTATATACAATTGTACTCATTGTCTGGCTTGTGTTATTTTATTAGATCTTTATAAAAATATATTATGAAAAAATAATACAATTCTCACTTTATAGATCAGGAAGGAAGAACCAGAGAGGCTCCATGGTGGGCCCAATTTTACAGAGATAGTGGTGGAGCAAAACTGAGTTCTTAACCTCTGTGTTGTACAAATAATGACAATGATGATGACCATATTGGTGATGGTAATGATGATGGTGATGACAATGTTGGCGATGATGGTGATGAGGTCAGTGATGATGATAATGATTGTTGATTATGGTGATAATAGTGATGATGGTAATGATGATGATGATGATGAGCCTTCCCTGCATAGGCAGCTGGCTTCAGGCTAACCTGCATGAAGCAGACACTGTGTTCACTCTCTTACCAACAAGTAAGCTGAAGCTCAAAGCAGTTAAGCAACTTTTCCGTGGTCCCACATCTACTAAGTGTTGAATTCAAGATTGACATTCAGTCTTCCTCCAGAACTAATGATCTTGACCACAAAGTGTAGTGGCTCCCTTATAAACATTCAGAAACAGCGCTTTGTGCAAATACAGTGGACCTGAATGTTAGCTGAGAGCGTTCAGAGAAAATTGGAGCCAATTTAAAATGAAAACATTTATTTATGGAGTCAACAGTGATACAATGTTTCCAGAATAGTATCTTCCCTCCATTTATCCTTTGTTCTCTCTATGCTGATAGAAAACAATTAAACTTTTACAGCAAAAAAAAAAAAAGGT
>VBSM01002153.1:17283957-17332318 GCA_008086735.1 Cheirogaleus medius
AAAAAAAAAAAAAAACACCTTCACTTCTCATAGAGTTGTTTGGAAAAATAAGTAAGTTAATTCATGTAAACCACTTAACATGTCTGCTGAGAGTTGAAAATGCTTAGTTAGGACACTTTACATCCATCATCTAATTTAATTTTCATGATAACCATATTGAGTAAAATTTTTTCCCATTTTATAGAGGAGGAAGCCGAATCCCAGAGTGGTGAAATTAAGGTCTGCTGAGTAGGGGTAAAGAATTTGTTCAAAGTCACAGAAACAGCAAGAATTGAAACTGCAATTCAGACCCTTGTCTGTTTGTCTCCAAAACCTTAGTTCTTTCACCCAGACCAAATGACTCTCCTAAGGAAGGAACAGAGTTAGTCTTCTGTGATGCCTCATGATAATCATTGCTTTCTTTTCTCAGTGTTCACCTCCTTTTGTAACCCAACCAAGGAGCATGCCCCTGAATAATATCAATTTCCCAGACTATAGTTTGTAAAATTCACTTTGTGCCCTTTTCTGTTCATCTTCAATTCACTGGCGTCTCACGGAGTCCTCAGGAGTCAAACAGTTGCAGTGACTATTTATCAGAGCAATTGTAATAGCAATAGAGACCTCAGAGTCGTTCTCAACTCTCCCTTTCCTCCTTATTTTAAGTCCTAAGGATCCTGTCTCTTAAATATCTCATCCTATTGTGTCCTCAGCCTTCTGTGACCTTATCAACTCTCACCTGTAGGTCAACAGTGGGCTCCGACTGGTCTCACCACCCTCAGGTAGGTTCTCACGTCTCTAGTCATCATTGACATTCACGTCCCTCTTTCAAAGATGCAGTTATAACTTGTCCCTCCTCTGCTTCACGTCCTTTTCTGTCTTGCCATCACCTCCGACTATCAGATGCCTTCACTGTCTGTCCTAGAAGACATGGCTTTGGGATCTGGCCTTTGTTCTCTTTCCAAAAACATCTCTTCCCACACCTATTAATACATAGGTGCTCAAAGCACTAGCAACCAAACAGGCCCTGTGATGTCTAATTCTTACACATTTAAACGGACAACTCCTTCTGCCCTGAACAGACAATCCTATGCCTTCACTCAGCTCACTTCTTAAATGCTCAGCTGAAGGTTCACCTCCTGCAGGATGTCTTCCTGGATTCCTCTGGTTTAGGTACTCTGCCTGCACATCCCCATAGTGCTCTGTGCTACCTCTGTCCCTTTGCTGATCCCACCTGTGATGGCTGGAAACATCGTTCAGCAAATATCCACTCTCTTCTGCTCCCACTGTGGGAGCAGAAGCAGGTCTCTGCCCCACTGATGCTGGCCTTGGCCATGTGACATACTTTGGCTAATGGGATGTTAGCAGGGATGATATAAGCAGAGGCTTAATTGTCCTTGCATGGTTGGCCTCACCCTCTTGACCCATCATGGGAAGAGAATGCATTGGGTAATCACTGATTTCAGCCTGGCTTCAAAATGAGTCCACAGGGAACAGATCTGAACCAAGCCCTCATCCTGGAGCCAAACTCAGCTGCTTAGCAACGTAAAGCAAGATGGCCAGCTGAGCCCAGCCCTAGAATATTCTCACCCTACAATATTCCAACCTAGAATATTCTTGCAGACCTGCAAACCTGAAAACAATTATTTATTATAGCCAGCGGTTTAATACTCAGGATTATGTTGCAATAGATGACAAATATTTATTTTTTACCTGCTTTCTCCCTCGGTAAAACTATGAACAACTAAAGTGCAGGGACTGTCTCTTACATATAAAGCTATGCACCCCCCACACATGCATCCTGTGATTTGGCGTGTAGAAAATGCCCAACGTGTGTTTGAAGAAAAAAGGAAGCGAGGAGAAAAGGAAAGAAGGAAGGAGAGAGAGAAAGCAAGAGGAAGGAAGGGAGGAAGGAAAGAAGGAAAAAAGAAAGAATGATGATACTCAAAGTGAAGCATTACAGCCTTTGTTCAAATAAGCTTTTATTGGCACCTGAATTTAATGATTAAGCCCCATGCCAACAAAACTGTCAAGAAAGATGCAGAAAGGAAGAAATAATATGAAAAGTTACCAAAATGACCATCGATCAACTTAAATTCATCACGGGAAGATTGAAACTAGGCTACTTCACCGTCTTCGAGGCTGTGCAAGTCCTACAAAGATGAAATTACCCCTGGCAGTGGCTGGACATTGATTGACGAGCTGACATCCGCTGAAGAAGATGAAGAGGGTAACAGAAGACTGGCCAAGGGCCGTGGAGCAGAAACTCTTCTGGGGCCACGGTGGCAACTGTCATTGACATGAGCTCCTACTTCCTCTGCCCATCCGGGGATGGTTACAACATCGAGGGCCATATGCAAAAGTTGAGTGGGCATCAGTGAAAGGAAATCTATGCTGAACAGGGAGGTGTGTTAGAAGTCAGGATTTCACACCTGCTCATGATTTGGCATGAACTATTCTTTAAGCTTTCCCATTTATAGAAATAATTTTTACTTTTATTTTCATCTTTCTTGACACCTCAGAGAGCACCCAAAGAAGTTCAGATTTATGATGCAAAGGTTTTTCAGTTCCCATGGCTGTGCTTTCTTCAGGCCAAGAAGATAAAAATATTATTAAAGACTTCCTTAGAGGCCTCTTAACTAATACCAAGAATCCAATGATAATTACTCTGTCTGGAGCCCTGGGGGGTGAGGGGCTTTACATCAATTATCTCCTTTAGTCCACACAACAGTAGGGTGGGTGGGAGGGGAGGAGAAGGGGAGGTGAGGTAAGTACTGCCTCTTCACAGATGAGGAAACTGACCTTCAAAAAGATAAGTAACTTGTCCTTGGTCCTACAGTTAGGAATAGACAGAACTAAAATTCAAATGCAGGACCATTAGACATAGGCTCAAGTTCACTCCTTCCTACCACAGCATCTTCCATCTCTGGCTTCAGTTCCTCCTTCCCAGCTGATGCCTTTGCCAGCCCAAAGATGATGCTCACCGACAGAGAAGGCTGAAGCTAGCAGAGTTAAGAAGTTTAGAATGTTCACTCTCTTACAAAAATTAGCATGTCAAAAGATCTTTTCTTGCACATGATGACTCTAGTCTCCAGGGAAACAGGGTTATAAATGCAATGCCAGAGACAGTAGACAAAACCTTCGTGCAGGTAGATTGCTAAATGCTCAAGCTGGGTACAAAAGCAAGCACTTTTCTGGGAATGGGAATGCAGTATTTACAGCCAGGGCTCCACAGTCTGACCAGGAACAAGTTGCTTAGCCTTTTTCAGTCTCACTCCATTTCCTCCTTTGAAAAATGGGAAATGAAAAATGTGGTATATGTATATGATGGAGTTCTTCTACTCAGCCACAAAAAACAGTGGTGATCTGGCACCTCTTGTATTATCCTGGATGGAACCCATTCTACTAAATGAAGTATCACAAGAATGGAAAAACAAGTACCACATGTACTCACCATCAAATTGGTATTAACTGACCAATACTTAAGTGTGCATATAGTAGTAACATTCATCAGGTGCTGGACAGGTGGGAGCAGGGAGGAGGGGATAGGTATATTCACACCTAATGGGTGCGGTGTGCACCATCTGGGAGATGGACATGCTTGAAGCTCTGACTCAGGAGGGGCAAAGGCAATATATGTAACCTAAACATTTGTACCCCTGTGATATGCTGAAAGTAAAAAAAAAAAAAAATTAAAAAGAAAGAAAAAACAATGGAAATGAAAATTTTTGCTTTGCATATTCTGTAGTAGTAAGGGAATTAGAAACAGCATAAATGCCCACTGGTAGGAAATTGATTAAATGATGACATACCCATGCAATGACGTATCGTGGCAATTAGGAAATGATTTGGTGAAATACAAATCCATTTAATGTTTAATTCTCTTCTGGGCACTAAGCATTACCTATATCAGTTCATTTAATTTTCCTAAAAACCTACAAGGTAGGTATTATCATTAAGCCCATTTTATAGGTGAGGTGAAGTAACTTGCCCAAAGTCATAGCTAATAGGTGAAGAAGTCAAAATTTAAACCCAAGTAATCTGATCCAGAACATACTCTTAACCACAACACAACTACATAGAAATATGGTTTAATTTTAATCTTAAAAATGCAAGTTATAAAATGGTATGATTATCAGTTATGTGCTCCTATGTAACAAACCACCCCAAACTGTAGTGGCTTTATTGCAATTTGTAGCATTTTTGCAATTCTGCAATCTGGGAAGGGCTCAGTTGGGGGGTTCTTCTGTGGGTCTTGCTAGTGGTCTTCCATGTGGGTGCTTTCAGCAGGCAGGTCGGGTGGAGGCTGGGCTCAGCTGGAGGACTGTATTGACTGGGCCTCTTTCTCCATGAAGTCTCCGGACTTTGTTCTCCCCGTGTGGTTTCTCCAGCAGCAAAGCCATACTTATTATATGGCTGCTCAGAACTCTAAAGAAAGCTAAAATGTAAACTGCCAGATTTCTTAAGGCTTACACCTGCAATCGCCATGGCCTCATTTGGCTGCATTTTTTTTTTTGGTTATTTATTTATTTATGCATTCTATTGGTTAAAGCCAGTCACGGGACCAACCCAGCTGCAAGGGGAGAAGGTCACACAGTCCTGGGACTGATGCACTGGGAGCCACCAGGGAAATAAACCACCACAGTCTGTGGTAATGGAATCCCAGTTATGGAAAGGTGTATTTATAGAAGCACCTAAATGTACAAACTTTAAAATATTAACAGTGGCTATCTAGGCACTGGGATAGATTATAGGTAGAAATTTTTATTTCTATATTGGTCTATCTGTATTTTCCAAATCGTATAGAGTGAATATGTACTAGTTTTATATAAGTAAAATAATAAAGGTTACCTTCTGTCTTGAAGAATAAAAATTCCTGGTTTGTATCTAACCAAAGCTTATCTAGTCAAAGCTTATCCAGTATTTATTGTGTGCTTACACCCATTAACTCTTAGCTTTCCTGGTATGCGATGAGGTAGACACTGTTATTATCTCCATTTTACAGATGTACCAGCTGAGGCACACCAAGGTCAGATAACTGCTCAAGGTCACAGGACTGGTCATGGATGTAAGTTGTCTTTGCTTGGCTAGCATCGAAGCCAGCAGGGAGCTACACTCCACTTTTCAGAGGGAATCCCCCTTCAAACACACTAAATCTGGCAGTATAGGTGAGGCTGACGACACCTCATCTTCCTGGGCTCCAGGAAAAGCCATCAGATTCAGACCTGGTCCCGTCAACCAATTGTACCCTTTTGGCTGAGTTTAGCCAGTGACAGTCAGCCTTCTGTGGGAACAAGGAGAGATACTCTCTGGGACGGCTAAACCAGTTTGTTTCATGTAAGCCTAAAGCTACCAGGGGTTACTGTGTGATAATAAACTAAGCATTAAGCCAGTCAGAGGAAAGCAGAGCCCAGAAATGGAGATACAGAAAGACCAGGTCTACATTGCGGGGAAAGTTGCCCGAAGCCGGTATAACCTTCTGCTGTCTATACTCAACCATGCACCTGTTCGTGTGGTGTCTGTCTCTTCCACCAGACTAGGAGCTCCCTGATGTCGAGGACTTGATAGTTGTGGTATCTCCAGGGCCTACCACATACAAGTTATTCACAGATATTTGTTGACTAATGAACGAATTGATGAAGGAATTGCTTAAGACTATCCCAGAAAGTCTAGGCTAAAGACGCCTGATCAATGCACTCCATGCTTTTGACATCTGTGTAATATCCACCAAGATCAATTTCTTGGGTGCCACCAAGTGTAAATGGAGGAAGAGTGAAGCCAGTTCTGCTAGGATATCTGTTAGGAGCGAGACAGCCTTTTGTTCTAATGGTGTAAGTCACTGTGTAATCATTTTTTCTCCAGAAAACAATGGAAGGCTGGAGCTACCCAGGACCCCTGTAATCCATGTAGTTCATCCCCCAGGAGTTAGTATTTAATATCCCTCACGGGTGACATAATGCTGCCTTAATCCTGTGAAATTGCACCTGCCTACAAATTAATTAAGTAGAAATGCTAATGGTGGATTTTCAAGCAGCATGGCCTGAGGGGGCTTTCAGTAGCCCACAGATGACTCCCTAAAAGCAACTGTTCACTCTGCAGCTGCATCTGGCATCCTGGCTGTCAGCGTGTGGACACCTCGTGTTCCCAGACCCCTCTCCCAGGTCCTCTCCTGCAGTGAGTCGCCACCTTCCCCAGGTGGAATTAGGTGGAGGTTCTGCACTACCCTTTTGTCCCAGCCATCTTGGATTTCCGCCCAGTCCCTGAGGATCAGCCCACTCCAGTGCTGGGTCTTCAGCCAGGAGGCTTCACACGTGCTACGTCAACCGGGACCACAGAAAGGGGAGCTGCAGCCTGTTCCTTGTGAAGACCCGCTTTTTGTCTAACATCTTTATTCTCATGGTCTTTTGTAAAATTTTTTTTCCAGTAGAGCACACATTGCATTTTAATGATAACAATAATAATATTAGTAATAGTAGCTAACATGAAATACTTACATTTTACTGGGAACTCTTCTAAGTGCTTTATTATATTAATTCATTTTTTCCCCTTACACCTATCCTAGGAGACAGGGGCAATTACTACTATCACCTCCAGTACACAGAAGATGAACTGAGGTGCAGAAAGGTAAAGTGCTTGGCACAAGATCACACAGCCACTGTGTGAGGAAATGGAGTGTAAACCGGCTTCAGAGCCTGTTCTCTTATCCGCTAGACTGTCTCTTGAAGATGGTGGATTTCACTGCCAGCATTTCCCACTAGATAGCAAGCCCATTATCTGCAGGGACAGTGCCCATAATAGAGCTTTATATTGTGCTGTCTTGACCCAGTTTGGGGCCCTAGCTAGAGGCAGGTCAGTTACCTTACTTGAGTAGCCAATTTAGTTCACACTCCAACCACTTCCCTTTTTGGACTTTCACACTCCAAGGCCACTAGGCATTCATTCTGATTGCCCTGGGCCAGGCACCAGACACCTAGGAACAGTCCGTATGCCCCAAAGTCCACCAAAAGGCCCCCAAAGCCTTGCTAACCCCACACTGCTTGCCATACATAAGCTTCCCCCAGAGGTCCAGCTTGCTGTTACCCTGTCTTTGGGTGCAAACCCCCGTGTGGCCCTGTCTGGCAGCCTTCTCTCATTTGGAGCAGTAAATAACAGAGTTCTGCCTCTTGTCTCTCTGAGAGTCTGCATGTTGTATCCTACCACCGGAAAAATATCTTTAAATACTATAAAACAGTGCCTTATTTATCCTTGTGAGGCTTTGAGCATCACAAACTAGACTTGGTACTAAGCAAAAGATGCTCCTAAATATTTTTGAGAGAGAGAGAGAGATAAAGAAAGAGGAAGGGGGTGAGGGGAGGGAGAAAGAGGAAGGAAAGAGGGAAGGAACGAAGGAATGAAGGGAGGGAGGGAGGAAGGCAAGGAGGGAGATGCAACTTCCATGAGACACAGAGTGGGTCACAAACAGCATTGTCCCTGCCTGCTTATCTCTTGCTGGACTGTGACGTTCAGTCCAGTGTACGCTTGTTCTATTTTTTTGGTCAATGAATTGTTAAAGTCTAGGTGTCTAAATTGGACTTGGTACTAAATTTCTGGGTTCCTGATCAGAAGAAGAAGACGATGATGGTTAAAGGTCAGGCATTGGGATCAAAATCCAGTTCCTCCATCTGGCTTTGCGCCGAAGAACAAATTATTTAAACCTTCTTGAGCCTCAGTTTTGTTTTAAAGGCCTTTGGGAAACATTAAAATCCACGAAGAACATTAAGCACTCAGTGTCTGGCGGACATGGCAGGCCCTGCTGTCTCCTCTGGGAAGCTATGCGAACCGTCCAGCAGAGGAGGAAAGACAGAGATGAGGGCACTCCCTTTCCTATTTTCAGCTCCATGGGAAGAAGGCAGAGGCATTTTATGCCCTGTGCACCCATTTTCTTTACATTATTCAATATTAATTCTCTCCTCTTTTTTAAAAAGTGAACCCTTTTTTATACTGGAATGACCATGTGCCCAGTGAAAACACTATTTTTCCAAGCCTACCTTTGTACCTAGGCTTGACCAATGAATTGCTAGCAGAAGTCATTGGGTAGAGCTTCTGAGAAATCACTTTAATGGAAGATGACTCAGGAGGAATAGACTTGTCCCTTCCTCTTTCTCTTTCTTCTTGCTTGGATTGTAGCATGAAGGCTGGCACCCCAGTGTCCGTTGTATGACTTTGAGGATGGTGGAATAGAAGAAAAAGGATCTTGGCTCTCTGATGACTTTGGGAACCATCAAACCATCCCTGAACTACTTATGTCTGGATTTCATTTATGTGAAAGGATAGGTCCCTACTTTGTCTAAGTCACTGTAAATGGATCTGTTTGTAGTAAAAGCAAAGTGAAGTATTTAGAGATCCGCTGGGGTCTCAGCACACTCGCGTATAAGTGAGGACAGATGTTAGCAAGAATCATAGTGGTGCAAAGTACCCTTAAATATCTGAAAGATACATGAGCAAAGGTTGCAGTTTCCATTTGGACCTGGCATTTATATGTGACACCACACTGGGTATGGTCAGTAGCAGCCAAGGATTTTTAAGTAGACATGATCACTTGGCTTTAGAAATAATTCCAAACCTCTAATTCCAATTTCCGCTCCCAATTTAGAAATCTTACAATCTTCCCATTTTATAGATGGGAAAATTGAGTTATTGAGAGGACATCATTTGCCCAAGACATGGAACAAGCAAACTAAACCAGGTTTCCTGACTCCTTCCAGTGTCCACGCTGATATCCCTTGTGCTTCAGATGTCCTACCCCTTAAACAAGACGATCGGAGTGCCTTGCAAATGCTACCACATTATTATCCTAAGAAATCAGCCTTCTGGGTATCAGACAGGCCCTTCACACACCCGGCACTGTTTCCATAGACATAGCACTCCCATTGACACAGAAATTCTGGCATTCCTTCAAGTTCATTAAAATGGGATTTTTGCTGCATTTACCTTGCTCCTGAGCAATAACCATTTTCTCTCTGGGACATTTGTTCTCAAGGAATTTTCACAATCTATTTTTGGTTGGATGTAATGAGCTACCGCCAAATGTGGTGCCAAAAGTTTGCTTATGTGTGAAATAAAACGGATTAGAGCCTTTTCCCTGGATTTCCTCAGCCTTCACTGTGGTGGGCCTTGATGCCACGCCCAGCTCCTGACCTACCCCAACCCTGAAATTATTCAGGTCACCCCGGAGTATGTCCTCCCACGGCCAGGTGGGGCCAGAGGTCACTGGGACCAGTCAGGAGGGAGAGCAAGGACTGTGCTGGGCGGGACTGTGGCAGGTTGGACGGGCACCTGGAATGGATCCTGCGGGGTCTGAGAACTGAGTCCAAAGAGAAAAACTGCCCCAGCATTTATTTTCAAGTCTCCGTTACCAAGTCCTCTAATCAGTCCCGACCTACCACACCGGGGCCTCTGGAGGAGGAGAGATATTCACCCTGGGAACCAATCTTCATGGTTCTTGGGGATTTGCTTTTCAACAGAGTGTCTTGGAAGAATCAGAGATGAGGTCAAGGGTGAAGGGCGAGGTGCTAAGGGATCTCCATGATTAGCGCTGACTCGTCCCTGGTCAGCCTTTGCTGCCTGTCGGTGACAAGAGGCTGGAGGAGGAAGGGCGGGAGGGAAGTGGGACCAAACTACACAGGTGTGCGCAACGCACAGCAGACTGAGGCCCATGTGGGTGTCTAGGACCAGGCTAGAGGGCCTAGATTCCAGGTAGAACAGCCTGCTAGGACTCCCTTACGATGGCAAGAGGGGAGGGTGGGTCTTGGCCTATCACAGACCCCAACTCAGATGCCCAGAGCATGCAAGGAGGAAACAGAGATGATTGGGAGCAAGGGTGTAAGATGAGGGAGATGGCAATGGACTGCTGGATCTCTGCCCTATCCAAGAATATTCCAATTACCTGTTTGCAAAACATTGATCTGATGGCTGCGGGTGATGTCTGGCATGCAGACTAACAAATGGTGACCTCTGATTAGGTGGGCAGTTTGGGAGAGGCAGGAAAACCTGCAATTTGGAGGACACCTCGGTCCCCAGGCTTTGCATTTGGATTCAGCATGTGATGGGCATCAAGAGATCCAACCGGCAAGATGGGTGTTCAGCACCTAATAGTCGTTCATTTAGTCAACACTTACCCATCAGCTGCTCTGTGCCAGGACACATGCAGGGCACCAGGGACACAGAGACCAACAAGGGTCTCAGTTACAGCAGGGGCGATGGCGTGGGTTCAGGGAGGCTCCTTTTCTCCAAGCACCTCTGGGCAGGAAGCAAGGCTATTGATTAGTATTGGCTCAGGGAAGCACGAGTAAATGCATGGTCGAGCTGGCCTGGAGGGTTTGAGAAAGACAGGAGTCCTGCCTGCGATCCTGCTCCGAAGACAGAACAGGAACGGGGCTGTGCAGCTATGATTAGACAAGCGAGGGAGGCGGGTCCAATTAAAGTGGCCACTGCAGGAATTTAATAAGCACGGGAACGTTTACAGAGACAGCTCCCGATTGGAGAACATGGCCTCGTTTCTGAGCATTGAAATGTCTGATGTCGGACATTTGACTCCGTTCCAAGTCCCCAGCCAGCTCTGCAGAAGGCCCACATCCCAGGGAGCATCCTTTGAAGGAGCCAGGGCTGTCAATGGAGTTGTACTAATTAGGCAACAAGAGTAGCCTGAATGCCTGTCCTCATTTGCAATTCAGTGCGCCTGTAATTTGCCAAAAAAAAAAAAATCATCTCTGTAAAATTATACCCAGGTTGGTAGAGAGACTAACTCAACTATCATTTAAGAAGCGCTTAAAGCACTTAAAACTACCATTTATGAAACTGCTTCTGTAGCAGTTGCTACGTATCTTACACATGTGATGTAGGTAGGCATAGGCACTGTTTTTGATCCCCATTTCCCAGATAAGGAAACTGAGGCACAAGTACAATGAAGTACTCACCCCACAGCCACACAGCCAGTAAGGGGCAACATCTGGATTTCAATCACTGTGTTTACAGCAGTGGTTCTTAACCAGGGCCACCATGCCCCTCAGGGGACATTTGGCAATGTCTGGAGACATTTTAGGTTGTCCAATGCATCCTTCAGTATGAAGGACAGCTCCCCATGACACTGATTATTTGACCTAAAATGTCAATAGTGCAGAACCGAGCTTGAGAAACCCTGATATATATATATATATATATATATATATAACATATATGTATATATAATGAGTCAAGAAGAGGAAGTTTTAAATCTGCTGGCCTGTCATCAACCGCATGATTTGGAGAAAGTCACTTAACTTTTCTGTGTCTCATTTATCATCTCTTTAAAATAGAAAGTGTGAAGAATACGAAAGATAACATATGTGAAAGTAACTCTCTCCTGCTGTCTTTTGTCTTTCTGTCTGTTTCTGCTGCTTCTCTCTGTGTTTGTGTCTGTCTGTCTCTCTCACCCCCATGTAGACAGTTGGTCTTCTGCATCCACAAGTTCGGCATCTGTGAGTTTTGCAACTGCAGATCAAAAATGTTTGAAAAAAGACTGCGCACAGTAGCTTACACCTGTATTCCCAGCACTTTGGGAGGCCAAGGCAGGAGGATCGCCTGAGCCCAGGAGTTTGAGACCAGCCTGGGCAACATATCAAGACCCCATCTCTACCAAAAAAATTTTTAAATTTTAAAATTAAAAAAAATTATCCCGGCATGGGGGTGCATATCTGTAGTCCCAGCTACTTGGGAGGGTGAGGTGGGAGGATCACTTGAGCCTGGAAGTTCGAGGTCACGGTGAGTTATGATTGCAGCACTGCACTTCTGCCTGGGCAATAGAGCAAGACCCCATCTCTGCTTGAAGCTCAGACTTGCGGGGGGAGGGGGAGCAAGGGCATTATTTGAAACCTTAAAATTTATACCCCCATAATATGCTGAAATAAAAACAAAGAAAGAAAACAAAAAAACCCCATCTCTTTAAAAACAATTGTAAAAAAATAAAAAATAATACAATAAAAATAATATAAATTAAAAGATAGTATAACAACTATTTACATACCATTTACATAGTATTAGGTATTATAAGCAATCTAAAGATGATTTAAAATATGTGAGCAAATGTATAGGCTATATGCAGATACTATGACATTTTATATCAGGGACTTGAGCATACATGGGACTTGGTATCTGTGGAAGTGGGTGAGGGTCCTGTAACCAATCTTCCATGGATACCAACGGGCAACTATATAAATGTATCAATAGTCTTTCTCTCTCTCTGGAACCAGTGAGGTACATTACCAGAAGTGAAAGACCTGGGTAAGTTAATTGGTCAGTTTTACCAACCACAACCATGACACACCCTGCCTTGCACCAAGATTCCTTCAGCATCAGGATCTGAATCATGCAATCTTAGTGTTACAGGCAGAGGGGGGAATCTTAGGGCTCAGCATTCAACCCGATGGAGACACTGAGGCACAAGATGCACATCGCAGATATCTATTTGTTTACCTTTCCAGACCTCGTGCCCCTTCTTCTGGTGGCAGTTCCTTAACTTCCCTTGGGAAAGCATCCTTCCCCAGTATGGTGATGTGATTTAGGTGTGAGTGACCTCCGATTCCAGGAGTAGCCACGTGACATTGGCCTGGCCAATCAGAACACTCTGTCTCCCTGGCCTTATCAATTGGTTCAGGGACATGCACATGACCCACTTTTGGCCAATGAGATAAGAGTTTATCTCTTTTGTGGGAAAGATGAGCCCTTTTACTGCTGGACATGTCAGCAGTGAAGGTTTAAGAGCGGACACCCAGTGCAGAAAGTCAGCCTGGAGCCAAGACAGCTCCGACTAAAGCAGTCCTGAGAAGCAGAGAAAGAGAACACAAGAGATCTAATCCTGGTACATTGTTGGAACTTCTGGATCCAGCCATGCCTGAAGACTGATCTTTCCATTCATGTGAGAGTGAGTAAAAGAAACTCTTTTTTTTTTTTTTTTTGCTTAACCCAGTTGCAATTGAGTTTCTGGCTTTTTTGGAAACAAATTAGCCCTGAGAGACACAGGTAACACAGAGCCTGAGTTCTTTACCTAAGTCAAAGACTAAGCTAGACCTGGACCAGGCATCCAGGTGCCAGTCTAGTGCATTCTTTTCTCTTTTTATTAAAGTGCAACATGTATGTATATATGTATCTATTTGTCTAGAGTGCACACAGCATCAATGTGCAGCTCAAAATATTTCTACAAATTGAACACACTTACAAAACCAGCATCCAAGTGAAGGCACAGAACAGCACCAACCCCTGGATCTCCCTTCCTCTCTGCATCCAGTCTCTGCCCCTCCAGGGCTAACCACTATCCTCATCTCTAACATCACAGGTTAGTTGTGCCGGTTGTTTGTTTGCTGGTTGGTTGGTTTCATTTTATTCTGTTCACTAATTTGCAGTCTGGGTAGGGCAGGCACAGCTTGTTTCTGCTCTTCTCAGTCTCGGGGGAGGCAACCCAAAGGCCGGGAGCTGGACTCCACAGGGTCGGGCTGGGAAGACTCAAACAACGGCTGGAGCTCCTCTGACATCTCTGTTGTCTCTATGTAGTCTCTCACGCCAGCATCCTCGGGGTAACCCATCGAAGTCCTTACGTGGCGGTGCAGGCTCCAAAGGGGATGTGTCCCATGAAATAGCACCAGACTGATGCAGGGTCACATATATGACCCAGCCTCGGCAGTCACACAACACCCCTTCCTTCCCCCGAGTCACAGCCTTGCTAGAGTCTAGACGGCAAACAGGACCCCACCTGACAATGGAGAAGTGTTGACTTCATGGTGTAGGAAGATGTTTCCTGGCTGGTCTTGACCTCTATGTAAATGGAATCATATGGAGTATGTCCTCCTTTGTTCCTGCCTCTTTCCACACAATTCTTTATTTATTAGATCCACCCATGGTATAGCGGGGGTTTATGTTGAATCCGTTCTCATCACTGCATAATATTCCACTGCGTGATTATACTGCATATTCTTATCTGTTGTACTCTGGTGGACACTGGGACCCTTCTCATGGGGCCCTTATGAATAGTGCCACTATGAGCATTCTTGTACATGCCTTCGGGGGCTCATATGTGCCCATCTCTGAAAATGCCAGGCCATAGGGTGTGTGTATGTGCAACTCAGTAGAGCCTGACAGATCATTTTCAAAAGTGGTTTTCGTGCAAACGCAGGCTCCTTCCAGCAGTGCCAGAGACTCGCGGGTGTCCCAGGTTCTTGCCAACACTTTGTGTTTTCTGTCTCTTCTGCTTTGACCACTCTGTTGGGGATGACAGTTCTGTGTTTTTTTAACTGTACCAAGCCAATTCTACCTTACCTGAGACTATGCCCTACAGGTTATAGATATTTTTTTAAAATGAATGACTGTGACTTAAGTACCTTGGACAGCTGCAGGAACAATCATCATGAGCTTCTAGACCCCAATCTCCTTCTCTTTCCAGATGAAGTGAACGGAAAGTAAGCAGGAAGGAGTCACAGACTGATGGATTTCCCTCTGTTGGGGTAATAGAGTGATGCATTTACCAACACTTTTTCTGTCCCCAGTAATTACAATTTTGCCCCATGCCTGTTGTTCTTTTAAACTCAGATGAGGAGGTATCAATAGCCTCAGGGAAAGTTTTTAGGGCAGAAAAAGCAGAGGAAGTGCTTTCAGATCAAAAGCCAGAACTCCAGAGTTTTGGAAGACTAAAAGATCTGTATAATCTCTTTTTACCCTAAACCTCCAGGAGTAGTGGAAATTTCTAGGACTAGGGAGAGGAGACAAAAAGGGAAGACTGGATTAGGGGGTTGGCAAGATAATGACCCCTCAAAGATGTCTATCTTCAGATCCCTGCAACCTGTAAATATGTTACCCTACATGGCAAAGGGACTTTGCAGATGTGATGAAGGTCTTAGGATGGGGGAGATTATCCTGGATTATCTGAATGGGCCCAAGGTAATAACCAGGGTCCTTATCTGAGGAGGACTGAAGGGTCAGGGTCTGAGGTTGGAATCAGAGGTCAGAATGATGCAGCTGGAGACTTTGAAGATGGAGGAAGGGGTCATGAACCAAGAAAGCAGGTCTCCTCTAGTAGGTAGAAAAGGCAAGAAAACAGAATCTCCCCTGAAATGTTCAGAAGGAATACAATCCTGTTGACAGCTTGATTTTGTCACACTGAGAACTATTTTGGAATTCTGATCTCCTGAACTATAAATTTATGTTGTTTTAAACCAGTATGTTTAAGCAAATTTGTTATAGCAGCAATAGGAGACGAATTCATAGGAGAGGTGAATAGAGCTCGGGGGTGGGGCGAGAGGGGAAGAAAGACATGGAAGCTTCCCATGGAGAGGAAGAAGCCATCATCCAGTGCCACCCAACCGCCTCTCAGGGGAGGGCTGTCCAAGGCCAAGGGCTAAGTAGTGTCGAGTCACTGTCCCCAGCTATCCAGTCTCCATTGGTGTGGGCCTTCCTGGGAACACTGGTATTGGGTCAGGACCTGTCATTCTCAGCAGCATCCAATGACCTAGTAACCTTCTAACAGGGTTGACACGCATCTGCTCCATGAGTCAATCCACACCTAGCAGGGACAGCCGCCTTTCCAAAACCTAAGGGATCATCCGCTTCCTCTCTGAGAACTAGATGAAGGCTGGGCTTGGGTCCCTGAAGGTGCAGGCATTGAAAAGAGCCCTCTGCCCTACCTGTATGTGCGTAGAGAAAACAGGCGCAGCTGGAACAAAGGTGAACAACCACCTCCTTGCAACTAAGAGGCATTAAGACCTAATAGAATTGTAGAAGTAAAGTGGATTTGCAAAGTTTTCAGATGACTTCAGCCATCACTTTCATTTTCAAGGTGAAAAAGAAATCTTATTGAATATTCTCAGCAACCAAACAATAATAGAACAAAGAAGTGTAGAAGCTGGGTGGTCTCTAGGCTGTGTCAGGCCCCACCCCCTCGTCCTATGGATGGCAGAACTGAGTTTACGAGGGGGCTGAGATCTCTCAGCATGGAGTTGGATGGAATCTTGCCACCTAATTTCTGCTTGAGAAGTTGTTTTTTTTTACGATACACCATGCTGCCCAGAATCATATTTTAAACTTACACACTTATATTTTTGTTGTTGTTGTTACCAGAACTACAAGCAATGTAATATGATTATAAATCTCAGAGGCACGGACTGGCATTACTTGGGAGCTTTTATTTTTTCATCTAACTGATTTTTGCAAACCCACAGTATTTTAATATGTATTTCACTTTCATTTGATTTCATGCACAATTGGTTCTTTTACAAAGCAAAACAAAATAATAAAAAAAAAGAATATTTCCCCCTTTCTCCCAGCATGGACATTTCCCAGGGAAGGGAAGTCCATTAGAATGTGAAGAAAGCCTGACCTGGGGATCCCACCTTCCCCGTCCCTAATGACATTAACGTGCCTGGCACATATTCTTGGGCTCTCACCAGACGCTGTCAGGGATGCAGCTCCAACAGTGAGCATTAAAAATTTGAGCACCAGGGGAGGACCAGCAGGTCACGGCAACCCGGCCTCTGCAGGCCAGAGAGACCAACGGTTGCAGCTGAGCAGATTCTATCGCCAATATAGAAGAGTTGAAATCAACAGGAAATAAGTTCATGGAAGAAGTTAGAAGTGGGATGTGAGAGGCAAAGCAAATCAACATCTTTGTTCCCTCCCATGATGACAGGTTAGAAATTTACACCCCGGTATCCATCTCAGCACCGCAGAGGGGAGTCTTCACAGGGTAGCTGGAAGGATCCTCTTTCTGAAAACTCAAAGGAAAAGGGGTTTCACACCTGAGTAGATTCTAAGTGTGGCCAATCACAACAAAAACATCAGCTAACACTTATCACACTCTTACTAGGTTTCAGACATTCTGCTAAACATCCTCACGCATTATCTCACTGCTGTTGAGCAACCTTATGTGCTATTATTTTTTAAGGCTTACTTGTGAGTTGCTGCACTTATGTGCTATTTTTATCCCCACCTTACAGATGTGGAAAGTGAGACTTACAGGAATGAAGACACAGCCAAGGCCACTGGTCTGTGGGTGGAGGATCTGGGATTCAAACGCAGGTAGTGTGGCTCTGAAGTCCACGATTTTAACCATTAAGTTCTCATCTCTGTTTGTGCAACTAGATGACAGCAGTATTGTTTTTTAGATCATTTTAAAGATGAGAAAAGTGAGGCTCAGAACATTTAAGTGAGGGTCATTTCACCAGGAGAAGAAGGACCCAAGTTGAACCTAGATTACTGTTGGAATTTCTAGGAAAGATAGCTCCTCTCTCTACTTGGGTTGCTGAACTGGTTGGATATGGGTTACCTCCAAGGTATCCGATCATCTTATGTAGTCTGAAAATTCAGCCAGCACCTAGGAAAACGAGGCTAAGAGGTGACTTGGAATCAGCAATGCCTAAAGCAGCTCTGCAATCTGATGGAATCACTCTTTAGTGCAGATGAGGGCTGCACATCTTCTGCTTGTCATCTGGATTCACATACCTCCCTGCACCCATCCTGGTCACCACCCTGGGAACCTGAGCTATGGACTTTGTCACCAGCTCCCAAGGCTTCCAGCTTCCCACAGAGTTGGCCAACAGGGAGCACCGGCAGTGATCGGAGGGAGGGAGGAGAGTGATTCCTGCAGGATCAGCAAGGGTGGGCTGGGTAACCTCAACCAAAGGTCCCCAACAATCCCCTCCTCCTTTCTCCTCTCTCTCCCCGTTCTCTTTGGGGTCTGTTAGCAGCTCTTTCTTCTGCTGCTCCAGGCTCGCTGTAGTGATAATGCCCCACGGTTACTATTCCCTGGGGAGCTGCCCAATCCCCGTGGTTTCCTTTGCAGGTGCTCACACTTTTGTAAATAGCTCCTTTATTGAATTCTACTCATATTACCCAGATAGAGTGTTCTATCTACTTTCTGCTGAGACTCTGACTGATACAGATAGTTTCATCTCGCTTACAACCAATAATGCCAATTATTATAATACAAGAAATAAAATAATTCAAGTAGCTACTTTGGGGCTGCATTGTGCTGAGCCCTTCACTGTCCCTTAGCTTGTCACCCAGACATTCACAAAATGGCTCTGTTTGCCCCTCTGGCCTGACAGTTTCTATGCCTACCACATTGAACTACCTTTGGGCTTCTTTGCGTAAGTGGTTCCTTTTCTGTGCACACTCCCATCGCCATCCCACACCGCCTTTCTTGATGCATTCCTGGTCCTTTTCTTCAGGCACTGCTCAAAGCCACCTCCTCCTTGAAGCCTTCCTGACTAAGCTACTCCCCTAAGCAGAGTATGTCTTCTCATTTCAGTTGCCTCACCTTGGCCATCCTTCAGTGGAGAGCTTAGGGAATGGTAAGACAATTTTCTACTAAAGAACCTTTCTCCACATAAGAATGGGTCCTTCTCTCCATTCCTAGGGTTTAGCAAAGTGCCTGGTAGCAGGCAATCAGGAAGAAAAGAAGGAAGAAGGAAGGAAGGAAGGAAGGAAGGAAGGAAGGAAGGAAGGGAGGGAAGGAGAGATTCAAATTATTGATGGGAGCCCACAGTTAATACTGAATTATGGCATAACTTGTGCAAGGAGGTTGTCAGCATTTCTGGAAACGAAGACTTACGTGCAAAGAGTGTAGCCCACTCCTACCAGCTCGATTGAATTGAATGTTCTGAGTGTCAATTTCACGGCAAGAGGCCAGTCCAATAGACTCTGTTGAGACAGCTTCCCCTCATGTCAACCCACAAAGCCTGTCCCCGTCTGTGAGGACACTGAGGCTCCCAAGACCACCCACCAGTGATTCCTAATCCCGCCCAACTGCAGTGAGTGCACCTGCCCTTTAAGCCAACCAGGAGAGGCAGTGGAAGGAACCCCCCCAACCCTGCTCCCTTCATCCATCAGCCTCGCCCCCCGCGGAGGCCACTGCCTCCTCTCCACACCACCAAATGCCAAGCCATTGATTGACTGCAACACTCAATTTCAACCCAGCAGAGGACCTGGCAGGCCTTTGATCAATATTTTCCACAACAGACCACTTCCCTATGATAAATGGACTAGTTGAGAAGGGGAACAGATTAACCTTTCAGCGCAGGTGGCAGGCAGCAACCAGGAAAAAGATGGCTCAATTCTATCGGGAAGAGAGGATGGGGTCTATTTCCAGAGCTCCCGGCGACCATATTTCAGCCGTGGAGGAGCGGGAACGAGAAGGCTTATTCCTGAAGAGTCTCGGCGATCCCCCTCCCGCCAGGGCCAACCAGGCCGTGCATCTTCGCGCCACCCCCTACCTGTGTCTGGCTCAAAGGAAGCAAACACGGAAGAAAAGGCAACAGAGGGCGCAGGTGGGATGATATACAGATGCCCAGGCGGCTGATGGATGGGGCCGGGGAGGAGGGTGGCGGGCAGCCTGTGAGCACAGGGAAGACGAAAGTCTATAAGAAGAGTTCTGGCCCTGCCATAAATCCTCCCCGCTGACAAACAGCACGGGAAGGAGGTAATTCGCCACAGTGAGGGAGGCGGCCGAATCAGAGATGCTACAGCCCCACAGGTGGCAGGGAGGGGCACCCAGGGAACCCGGAAAAGTGCTCAGGGAGCCTAGGGAGACAGAGGCTCCTTCAGGTGCCGGACGGGGGCCCCGAGGCGCCCCGTAGCTGCAGCACAGGGAAATCACAGTGAGCATGTTCATTCGTTTACTTAAAGATTGTTTGGTAGACAGGAGACGTAGTAAGATTTAGACTCTGTGTCCAAGTTGTTTAAATGATAATACTTTCTGGAAGGACTGACAATAATCAAGCACCTCCTATGGGCCAGGGACTCAGCTTTCTAGGCATCATGTTGTTTTGTTCTCATAACATCCGCATCCTCCTGTTACAGATGAGAAGCTGACACTCAGAGACAATGAGCAACTTTCCCAAGAAGACACAAGGAGTGAGTGAGGAGGCCAGAAGTCAGCCCCAGGCCATGCGACCCCAAAGTCCGGTTTATCTTTAGTTTTATTTTTGTTTCTAACCACTTGGGAACATAGTTTGTCGTTGATTAATGTTGTTGGGAGGAAAGCATAAAGTGGTGGGGGTGGAGAGTGGTTCCTAGGGGAGAGAGCTCACATCTGGTCAGAGGAGGAGGGAGAGCTTCCTGGAGGAGGTGACAGTTCAGTGTGGTCTGGAAGGACAGGTTGGATGTGAACAGGTGGTGCTGGAGGTTACAGCACTGCAGGGTATGAGAATGTAGTCGGAAATGTCACTATCTCTTTGAACCCTCTCCAAGGACCTGGGTGGCAGGTTAATTTCATGTGTCGACTTGACTGTGCCTTATTTCTGGGTTCCCCTGTGAGTGTTTCAGGGTGAGATTAGATTTTGAATCAGTGGACTCAGTTAAGGCGGATCGCCCTCCCCAGTGTGGTTGGGCATTACTCACTCCATTGAGGGCCTGGATAGAGCAGAAAAGTAGAGGAAAGAGGACTTTGTGCCTTTCGCTCCTTTCCGCCTACTGAGCTGGGACGTCAGTCTTCTCCTGCCCTTGAACCGGGATCTGCAACATCAGCTGGTTCCCAGGCCTTGAGACTTGGACTAGAACAGCACCCCTGGCTATACCGGGTCCCCCACATTCAGAAGGCAGATCGTGGGACTTCTCAGCCTCACATGAGCCACCTTCTCTCAATACAGCCGCAATATAGGCCCTTTGACGCAAAGGCAGCCTCCTCCACCATTAGCTGGTGGACTGGGAAGAAAATGGACAAAAAGAGTGGGTGCGTCTTAGAGTTAAAGTGGGATCTCAGGGAAATTAGGATAGCATTGAGACAGATGCCTACACACTGTCCCAAACCACAAGCTCTTCTCCCATGGGAGCACCAAGAGACCCATAAACACAAAGGATAAAGAAAAACAGGAATCAGAGAGCACTGCGGTATAAATTGGATGTGAACCTAAAACACCAGAGCAGCTCATGAGCATAAACTAGCTGGAGCATGTAGTTGAGATCTGTCATCTTTAGGGGTCCCCCTCTTCCCCTCACCTAAGCTCAAATAATGCCGCAAGCTGGCCGTCGCGTGGGACGGTAGATCCCAGGGATGAGAGTGCACACAAGCAGAGCAACGGAGAGAGAGAGCTCGTGCTCTGGGCAGACCCTCTCCCAGGCAGGACTGCGTTTTAGGACTTACATTCTACGAGGAGTAGAAGGCAGGAACAAACTTCAGAGAGACTTGCATTGATTACCTTTTATCCCACCCACTAGTAAACCTGGCCCAGCCACAGCTCTAGACCAGGACCTGATCCGACTGGAAATGTCTCCTTCCAAGAGACGGGCAGGCCGGTGTGAAGAGCAAATTCAGATGCAAGGACAGTTACCGTGTTTCCCTGAAAATAAGACCTACCCATAAAATAAGCCCTAGCAGGATTTCTAAGCATTTGCGCAATATAAGCCCTACCCCGAAAATAAGACCTAGTGATGGGCGTGGCTACCCAGCCTATCTGCACAACCCATGCATTTCATCGTGGAGTGGTAAAGAAGATGAGCAGCCCTTCTCATCTGCCCCATGAGAGCTCTATTGCTCGACATGAGAGATTGGGGCCAATGGTTCTAAAGGAAATAGAGTCGCAAGAAATTCAGGATGGAATTCGGGGTTTGGAGAGTTATGATGATGTTCCAGAAGAAGATGACTTAACTGTATTTGAATAAATGTAGATTGTTGTACCATACTTAAAAAAAATAACACATCCCCTGAAAATAAGCCCTAGGGTGTCTTCTTGAGGAAAAATAAGTATAAGCCCCTGCCTTATTTTTGGGGAAACACGGTAGAGACTCCAGTAAGTGATGTTGCATGTATGAGGCTTCTACGGCTGCCGGGACAAATTACCAAACTCGGTGGGTTAAAATCACACAATTTATTACCGTTCTGAAGGTCAGAAGTCAGACATGGGCCTCACTGGGTTAAAATCACAGTGTCAGCAGGGCCGTGTTCCTTCTAGAGGCTCTGGGGGACTCTGTTCCCTCGCCATTTCCAGCATCCAGAGGCTGTACCCATCCCTGAGCTCGCGGCCCCGCCTCCATCTTCAAAGGCAGCAACCTCAGGACCTCAGGCCAAGTCCTTCTCGCGCTGCCCACAGTCTGGTTCTCTCTCCTGCCTCCCTCGTCCACTTATGAGGACCCTCGCGGAGACATTGGGTCCCCCTAGATAATCCAGCTAATGTCACTTCAAAGTCAGCTGGAAAGGAACCGTAATTCCCTCTTCACCCTCAATCCCCCTTTGCCACGTAGCATAATATACTCACAGGTTCCAGGGATGAGGATGGGGATGTCTTCCAGAGGCCCATGTTCTGCTGATCAATTTTCCTAGCCTCCAAAACGGAAATTTCAGCGCTTCTGCTCCCTGCCGTCCCTGGGGCAATGATGGGTAAAACAGAAGGTCAGGGAACCCTTTTCCAGATCTCAGAGTAACTGACTTTGACATTCACAAGTAGAAGGAGCTGACTCAGTGGAGAGCAGTGGCCTAAGCACCACTCTTACCAACAGCAAAAGTCAGCGCAAGCTACTGGACATCCCTAAACCTTTATTTCCTCAGCTGCAAAATGACAACCACCAACCCCACAGGGTGGGAGTGAGAGCTAAATGACACAAACGTACACACGAGTGAATAGGAACCTCAGAGCGGGCTCTCCCGGGGGAGTTGTGCTGCCCTCATCTTGCCTGTCTCCCGCTCTCCACACAGCACTACGTTTTCCAGTCATTCCTTTTCATGAGCCGCTAAACGCAAAATAATCACTTCTGCCTTGAGTTCCAGGACAGCCGTTGCCTTGTGTACTCCATGCGATTTTCCAAATCATAGGCTAATTAAATACCCCAGCAAAGGGCTAAAAGTAGATTACACATTGACGTGAGCATCTATCGATTGGTATATTTCCTTGACTCTTGGTGTAATGTATCAATAACAGGAACTAATCTCTTAATAAAATTTCCTCATTGTGGTACTGCTCTCCTTTTCTGTTCACTCTTTCTGAAAATATGATTGCATAGGAAATAAACGCTCTTGCTAAATGGCCATCAATACACGTCAAATAGGATGAAAAGGACATGGAGTGGGCGGGTGCCCTCCGCAGCACACAGTTTTATGGCCGTTTGATTGTGTTGCAGTCAAAATAAATTCAGACAAACTAACCCAGACAGCACTAATTCAGGATGTGTGGATGTCTGGGTTATTTTTTGTTTGTTTGTTTAATTTTGAACAGGATCTGGCTGTTCAGTTCAGTAAGAATTCAAAAAGCCTTTACTCAATGTCTAATTACAATAGCGAACGTGTATTGAACTGTTTCTCCGTGTCAGACACGGTGCTAAGCCAGGTTAGCACCCAGTGATTCATGTAGTCTGCTATAGTATGCAAGTTTGTCTCCTCTGAGGGGTTTCCCCCTCCCGTCACAGGTCCGGAGTTCTAGAAGATCAGGGGATGGGCCTGGGGCAGCCCCCATGGGCTCCCTGCCCAGGGCTGCCTTGAGACTCCGCTCCCAGCATTCCGACACAGTACTTCTTGGCAGCCCCCGCTGTGGCTCAAGTAGCCCTGGATGAGGCTTGGGCAATCACTCAGAAGGACCCAAGCAGCAAGCCTTGGTGGCATCCAAGAGACTCTCATTCTGCAGGCACGCAGAGTTGGGTTATGGGGCCAAAGCAGCCTCCAACTGGATTTCAAAGGCTGTCATGGACAACCTGGGGGTCCAGGCAGAGACTTATGTCAGGAGCAGAGCTATCTCAGAGAGCCCCCAATAAGGCAATGCCCAGAAGAACTGTGAGCTCAGACCTGCCACAGAGAGTCCTCAATAGGCCCAGAAGAACCACAAGTGTATGGCTATTGCCAAGACCCCAGAGCTGTAGGGCTACAAGCCTGCAACACGAGCCTGGGAGAGCTGCAGACACAAGACTGCAACCTGAGAGCCACTGTGTGGACTGGGCCCAGCAAAGCCAGAGAGGCAGGGCTGCCCAAGGACCTGGGGGCCCAACCTCTGCCCCAGCGTGGGACGCGGAGTCCTAGACTGTTCTGGAGGCTTAAGATTTAATGTTGTTTGCCCTGTTGGGTTTTGAATTACTTGAGACCTATTACCTTTTCTTCTTGCCTTTCTCCCTGGTGGAATAGGAATGTCTGTCCTATGCCTGTCCTGCCACTTTTATTTGGAAGCAGGTAACTTATTTGATTTCACAGCCGCACGGCTAGAAGGAAATATGCCTTACGATGAATCAGGATTTCAGTCCCACTCATATCTGATTTAGATGGTACCCAGACAAGACTCTGGACTTCAGACTTCTGAGTTGATGCTGGAACGAGTTAAGACTCTGGTGGGCTCTTGGAATGGAATGAATGTATTGCATATGTGAAAAGAACATGATTTTGCAGGGTCCAGGGGTGGAATGCTATGGTTTGAATATTTGTTCTCTCCAAAACTCATGTCGAAATTTGTTGAAATTTAATTGCCATTGGGAGGTAGAACCTGAAGAAGAGGTGTTTAGGTCATGAGGGCTCCACCCTCATGAATGGATTAATGCCATTATTGTAGGAGTGGGTTGGATTCCTCTTGTGTTCTCTCTCTCTCTCTCTCTCTCTCTCTCTCTCTCTCTCTCTCTCTCCTTCCCTTTGCCCTTCTCCCATGTGTTGTGACTTAGCAAGAAAGCCCTCACTGGATGCCCACCCCTTACTCTTGGACTTCCCAGCCTCCAGAACTGTGAGCCAATACATTTCTGCCTATTATAAATTACCCAGCCTGTGGTACTCTGTTACAGCAGCACAGAGCGCACTAAGACATACTCCTTCCAACAATCCTATGACATAGGTCCTAGCGTTATGCCACACTATGGGAGACGAAACAGAGGCTTGGAGAAATGAAGACTCATGCTCATGGTCACATAAGTAGTAACTGGTAGTGGCTAGACTTTAATCCACATCTGCCTGATCCTGGAGTTGCATTCCTAGTCACTATGCAAGGCTACCTGCTTCATGCCAGACCCTACACTGGGAGTTTAAGATATAATCATAAATATTAACAGTAGTGAGTCCTTGCCCCAGAAAAAGCTGAAACCATAGTGGGCTGACATTGGTATCTGTACTTCAAAAAATGTGCATTTTTTAATGAGTTACGTGGTTCCAAATTTTAAAAATACGAAAGGATATACAGTGAAGAAAGAATAACTCATCCTTTCATTCTTATCCTCCAGTCCTAGTTAGTCACCTTCCCATTAAATCATAGTTCACTGGTATCTTTGCCCTTTCTGAAACAATAAACACTTTCGTAACAAAAGGAACATGCAAATCAGATTGAAAGAAGGTGTTTAATGTTCTATCCCCACCGTGCTCTATCAATGCTGAGTAGAGCAAGACCAAGTTGAAAGCCAGCAGTTGAACTGCTTTGTCAAGCCAAAGAACACAGGTAAAGCATCCAATGCAAGCCCAAAGGAACAGAAGATGAGGTCTGTTGGTCAGGGTGGGCTACCTGCTATAAAGCGGTTCTGGAATCTTAGTTTATTTCTCATATCGCACGTGGGTCAGCAGAAGGATCTCCTCCACGCAGTCATTCTGGGACTCAGGCTGCTTCCTTAGTGTAGCTTTTTCTTCCTCTAGACCCTTGGAATCCTCCTACTCCTGCAGCAAGTGGTTTCCCCAGAGAGTACTCTGAGTATTGGGCATTTAGGTGTATTATGGTTGTTGTTGTACTTATGTAGAACTGCAAGAAAAATCTTTGTACATATCTTTCTTTCCCGCCATTTGTGAATTTCCCTCCTGAGGATATATTCTGCGAGTTTTGCTGGGTGTAGGAAAGGGGGAAGCATACACCTATTGGATGTTGTTGATGTATTGCCATTTTATCTCCAGAAATGCTGGGTCTTCCTTCCACCAAGTGTCAATAAGTTTTTCTTTCCCACAGATCTTTTTCAGATGTGAAAACGTATCCCCAATATGTGAATATTGAGTGAGTGTACTCAAATGTGAGTATTGCCTTTTTATTATATTTCCTAATTACTTACCCCAGGACTAGTCATTGAATAATTCATCCTGTGCTTGTTAACCAACATTGTCGTTTTTATCAACAGGATGCATGGATGAGAAAACAGATCAGAAGAGTTAATGATAAAAAAGCAAAAATCTCCCACCTCACTGCTCTGTATCCAAAGTGCAATGTTCCATAGACACCTCTTAAATCATCATGGTTTCATTTCTTCTGATGATCACCACCAGACATGCTATGGTACACAGACACTTCTATTTATTAACATGCCATATTTAGAATACACTTATTGTCACCTTGGCACTAAATGTTATAGTTCATATCACATATACTATATCATTTCCTTCTCATCCTAAGCCATCTATATTTCAGAATTACATTATTCCTTCTTGTTCTTCTATTGGCTACTTTTTTTTTAACTTTTTGGGCTGTGAAATAATTCCAAATTTACAGAAAAGTTGTAATAATGGTCAAAGGAAACTGTATACTCTTCACTCAGATTCCCCGAATCACATTCCGATTCTTTCTAAATATGTAAATATACTCACATAGGTAGATACAGTTAAGGATATATATATGTTATTATTATTTATTAGTTTCTGAACTGTTTGAAATGAATTGCAAATATGATGCCCCATTACTTCTAAATACTTCTGTGGATATTTCCTGAAAACCAGGACATCCTCTTATATAACCATAGTACAATGATCAAAAGCAAGAAATTACATTGATACAACACTCTAATCTACAGACCTTATTCAAATTTCACCAACTGCCCACTACTGTCTTTTATAATGCAATCAAAAATAATTGGCTGCCTTTTAAATAATAAATACAGATCGTCATCTCTTGTTGCATTTGCTTTATTTATGTCATCTTTTATATCCCTTAATAAATGTAGTGGTTTTCTTGCCGTAGTTCCCGTACAATGCTGGTAAAGTATACTCCTAGGTATTTTAATTTGTTTTTGCTGCTATTATTATGAATGGTATCTATTAATCTTTTATATTGTACCTTACTGAACTCTTATATTATTAATAGTTCAAAACATGTTTTACCCAATTTTCTAAGTAGATAGCCATATTATCTGCACATAATGATAATTGCATTGCTTCCCATCTAAAAATTTAACTCATTTCTTTATCTTGTCCTTCTGTACTGGCCACAAAATCCAGAATATGAATTGTTCCAATTAAGTTTCTAAACTTTTTATTTAGAATAATTAGAGATTCACAGGAAAATGCAAAGAACTATACCAGGAGACCCCATGCATTCTTCACCCTGCACCTGCATGTCGCCAATCTTTCCTTACTGTAGGACAACAACAAAATCAGGAATTTGGCATTGGCACAAACTACATAGTAATTCAGATTTTACCATTTACCCATTCACTTGTGTGTTTGTGTATTTCATTCTATGCAATGGCATACATGTGTAGCTTCATATAACTAACATTAAAATCCATTTATTTTTTTAATGAGTAAAAGGAAAATAGAAATGAAGCTGGAGACCTTTCCAAAGTTATATCAAAACATTTTGTAAGGGTGTCCAATCAGCCCCAGAAATTTAGAAAGTCTTGAGGCAAATCGTGCAGTTTCTTAATAGGTGACTTCTGCCCAAATTAATGCAAATTCATGAATAAATTCATCCAACCAAAGTCTAAGGTAAGAAAACAAAATAATGCCATCTTACCACTACTACAAATTAACATGTAGACTTGGGTGAATTTTAGTGAACAAGGTTCAAGGACAGAAAAGCAAGACATAAGAGGCATTTGGAATAACTTCCCACAGCAGAACTGTGGGAGAGAAAGTCTTGAAGTCTTATCTTCACGTTTGCTGTGGGCTTTGCATTCTTACTCGTCAGTCCTGCCTTTCCTTCTCCCACCTTTTCCACCCTAAGTCTCCACTGCAATGAGGCAGAACATAGCAAATGTGCTGCTAAAGACACAGAGTCACCTATGAAATATTTTAGGCAAAAATGTTTAACCCAAATCTAATTGAGCCTTTGATTCTAACTTCCAGTTTCTAAGAACTACAAAGGATAGAGGAACAATTAAAGGCCACTGCAAGGAAATCTGTAGAGAAATCCAAAATGTGGGTCACTCTTTGAGATAATAGAGGAGATGCTGTTCTAGATTAAAAAGAAAAGAAAAACCAAGTAGGGGCAGCCACAGCTCAGAGGAACCTAAGGAGACATGATGACAAAATGTAAAGTGGGTCCCTGGATAAGATCACAGGACAGAGAAAGGACATATGGTAAAAACTAACAAACTCTAAATAGAAAATAGACTCCAGCTAATAATAACATATCGATATTAGTTCATTATTTATGACAAAATGCCATACTAATGCAGGATTTTATTAATAATAATAATAATAGGAGAAACACTTGGAGTGTATGAAAGCTGTCTATGCTATCTTCCCAATATTTCCATACATCTAAAACTATTCTAAAATAAAGAGGTTATTAAAAAAACAAACTCACACAGTTGGGAAATGTGTGATGTGAACTTGATAGTAAATGATATTAGAGGATGAGCATTATTTTGTTAGATGGGATGAAGATGTTGAGTTATGAGGACGGCTCCCTTACCTTCTGGGGATGCATGCTGTAAGTATTTGGTGAAAAAAATAGGAAGCGTTCATTGTTTTAGATGTGAGGGTAACATTGTGATTATATTTTTAAAAGAATTCTTAACTTTCAGAGATGCAGACTGAAATATTTACAGATGAAATGACATAAGGTCTGAGATTTGCTTCAGAAACAATCCAGATGTGGGGCAGACCAGGTATGGAATGACTGAAAGAACAGATGAAATAAAATTGCGCACAAAGTGAAGACACTGAAGCTGCATTGGATTCACTTTGCCTGTCCCTCTGCTTTTGTATATAGTTGATACTTTACAAAATAAAATGCTTACATAGTGGGTCAGCAAATGGAAAGTTAAAGCAAAAAAAAAAAGGCCAAACATTTAACAGTTGTTGCATCCAGTTGTCCAGTTGTAGATATAGGTTGTTCAATCATACTATTACTTCTAATTTGTGCATATTTGATCATTTTCATAACAAAAGATTAGAAATGAATGACTGCATGAGTGAATAAATAAAATAATTAATACGAAATTCAGGAAAGCTGTACCTTGCACAGAGAAGAGGAGAAATGGAATCAGACAGAAGCACACAGAACTACTAAGTTGTGAGAAAAAAATCTATTAATATTTCTTAAGAAGGGTGGTGCACTCACAGATACTCATTTTATTAATGGGGCCCATAAACTGTGAATGGATGCTCAATTCACCTCTATTTATGATACAAAAATAAATTACAAAAATACTTTTTTTTTTAAGATTAGAGAGGGTTAGAGAGGGTTTGAGATCTCCCCTGCAAAATCTTTGCCTTGGCACTGAGCTCCCAGGGAGTTTCCATTTATACGTCCTGCCTTAAATCAGGGCTGGCTTAGAGACTAGCTGTGGGAGCTGACTCACACTTATTCCTGCTTTTCTGGAAGAAGATGAAACAGAGTTATTGGTGGTGGGAGTTAAAGAGAACTAACCAAGAAAAGGAATAAACATCACAGACCTCATACTCTCAAGTGTGTGATTCTCCTTCCCTTCCTTTCTTGCTTCTTCTCTTTCTCTTTCTCTCTCTCTCTTTCTTTTAAGATGAAATTAAATTTCAAAAATCCCCAGCCAGCTTTCCGTCCTCCTGAGAGGAAAGGTTTCACCCTTATTCATTTTGAGGGTACTTAACAAAAACACATCTTGCACATAAAGTGTGAAAATACCCTGAGAGCAGCCAACCTCCCTCGAGGTGCCCAAGCAGAGAACATGCGGCCCAGAGAATGTGATCCAACAAGAGGCTGGAACAGGTCAGCCATGGAGGAGAGAAAGGGACAGAGAGGCACAGGAAGTCCAAGAACCAGGGAGCTCTGGCCACACCCGGGACCAGCTCCAACAACATAAATGAGTACCCCCCCAGAACAGTGACTTACACTTGCTGTGTGACTTCTAACCAGTCACTACCTCTCTCTGAGTGACAGCTTTCTCTCCAGTAAATTGGACTAAGTCAGGTGCTGCAAACTTTCCAGGCAGAGAAAGTAAACAAGTAAAGTGGGCTAGGGGTGGCTGTGAACTATAAAAAGAACTCTGATCTGTATGGGAGTCAAGACTCAGGCAGAAATGGACACCCATTATGGCCAGAGCCTCCATTTTTTTCCTGAAGAAAATGAAAGTCTGATATTTGAAAGCGAAATCTCCCTATTTTCAAACGGTGGCAATTAATTCAATCTAAAAAGAAAACAATAGCAACAACCAAGGAAAAAACAACAACAAACCCATCATACAGCTCCCAATTAAAATCATGTGTGAGTTGAAGATAGGATTCAGTTCACAAACCATTTTCTGATTTCTGTTTTACATATATTTAAAGAACCTCTCAAGCTTTAACAATCTATGTTAAAACAGTTTGACTTAAGGGTTAAGAAGATAGTCTTTGGAGTCAGAAAGAACTTGGTTCAAACCAAGTTCAAGCTCTTTCCCTTTCTGGAAGGTCTCTGAGCTTCAGTGTTCTCCCTGACATGGCATATCTGCAAGGATGGGATGAGAAAATATGCGCAAGATGTCACCCTCAGTGCCTGACATAGAGTATGTGCTCAATAAGTGGCAATCATAAGAATTCTCTGCCCTCACCAGGATACGTTAGCTGCATACTTTTAAATCCAGATGACGCTAAGCAAATAAATAATTGAATGAACTTCTGGTTGCATGCGTTCCCCAGGGAGGCACAGCGGGAGATTCCATTGAGCAAACATCAGGCAACACACAGATGATGCAGAGTCTCATGGCAGCTACTGCAGGTAACAGGCTGCTTTTAAGCACATCTCCTGGATCCCTAAGTCTGGGGACCTAGAGGATCCGAGGCCCTGTGGCTAAAAAATGGAAATGATGCCGGGTTTCTCCACTGTCAGGTTAGTATATTTTCCCTTCCCATAGTTGATTCTCTGGAAGTAAAACACTCTTGGTGGCGGGCAGGGAGACAAGGAAGATTAAGCAGCTCCTCCTGGAAGGGGAAAATCTATACATGTTAAATATAAGCGACAAATTTAAAAATAATAATAATAGATAATAAAATAAATGTAAGCAACAGTCTTTTGTCCCTGCGTGGCACCGTACAGAAGTGGAAATGGAGGCCCAAGAGGGTTGAGGCACTCGCCCGAGATGGCCAAGTTTAGAGTTGACAGAGCTTACGTTCAACCCTCCACCTTGCTGCCCCCAAAGCCCATCATCTTTCCATGCGTGGGGTGCCAGCCAGGACCAGCACTGCCTTCACCCCTTTTTCTGGCTTTGGTTTCATTCTTGGCAAACCAGGAATCTTTGAGGACATAAATCTTTGCTGTCTCCTTCGGGTCTAAAATGGTTAGTTTCTGTCATCGCCGGTGTGAGTTAAATCACTGACACAAGAGAACAAGCGGGACACATCTTTCTCAGAACTGCTGTATCCTTGTAGTCACCACACCTGAGTAAGGAAATGAATCACCCTTGTTTCCAGGTACTGGTGAAACCTCGTGGGGGCAACTGTCATCGTCACGACTCTACAACTCAGCAAGGTGCAAAATGTACTTACACAGCCCCTGACGCCCTAGGAAGTAAAATGCACAAGAACGGACAGAAAAAGTTATTTTTATTACTACCTAGAACTTCATGGAAGTGTGTTCCCAGACTCTGTCTTTCCGACGGGGACATATTTCCAATTCATTAATCCTGACGATAGATTTTAGATACTTCATTGATCAGGACCTCCTTAATCACAAGGGTTTAAAATCCAACCTAAGTTTACTCTAGCAAATATATATATATATATATATTAATAGAAGATATCGTTCATTCCATTTAACTGAAAAGTCCTGTTTAGTTGTTTTAGATGTGGCTGGATCCAGTAGCTCCAAAGACATTGTTAGGATTCTTCCTTCCCGTTTTTCAATTTTGATTCTTCTGTGTCGGCTCCAGTGTCAGGCAGACTCTCCCTAAGTTGACATGGTACTTCCAGCTGCTCTAGGCTCATTGCAATATCAGAAGAATAAATGCCTCTGTGTTCATCGTTCCAGCAAAAGTTTCAATTCTAGCTAGCTTGTTCCAGCAAAAGTTTCAATTCTAGCTTGGATTGGTCACACCGAAATGTGATCACAAAACTGTATCAATTATCTACTGCCACAAAAATATCAAGCCATGAAGCCTCAGTTTATTTAAACATAAATGTGTTCTTCATGCAGCTAGGGTTGGCTAGGGGTCGGCTTGGGGCTCTGCTGACCTCTCGGGTGGTCTCGCTCACGTATCGGGGAGTTGGTTTCCTACCAGCCGAGGCAACTGGAGTGCCGCGACTCTGTTCCAAGCGTCTCTCCTCCTCCCGCAGGCTGGCGTAGGCATGCTCCCACGGCGATGGCAGGGGTCCAACAGCAGCAGGTGGGGACACACCAGGCTAGCAGCACAGTGACTCACCGTCACTTCTACCGCATACAACTGGCAGCCCTGATGTGAGCAATGGAGAAAGAGATCCCCTCCATTTTTATGAGAGAAATTCAATGGCATTTATGGAGGGAGGGGTGAAGAATTAGCTCCACAAATGCAATCCATCTGACGCCACCCAGCTCCCACTGGACAGGAACTTGTGCTCATCTCTGAGTCGGGATATGAGAATTGACTTCTTTTGAAAGGGTGAGTAGAACAGGGCTGTTCCGTAGAGGATATTGTGGTGCAAAACCAACAGACGTACCCTGCGATATCCCTAAACCCACCCCACAGAGACGGAAAGAGACACAACCAAGACTTGATTTGGGACGTTGCAGTTAGAAGCCGACCAGGTCGTTTTTGGAGCCCAGACCTGTCTTCTCCCAAAGCCAATTTGTTTCATGTTCCATCTCACTTTCTCCTGAGAGCCTTTCACTACTACAAATGCTTTGGCTTTGACAATTTTTTAAAACTCCATTTGAACATCCTATTAAGGTGAACTATCTTTCCTGTCTTCTATGTATTGTTTCATTTTGTCATTTAAAAAGTTTTAGCTAAAGCCAATGTACACATTATATATTCTTTGCCATTTTTTTAAAAAGACAACGCTTTAGTTTAATGTATTTCATCATGTTACCACATTATAAAATTGTCTTGATTTTAAGTGGGAATTTGGGAGTCTTGTTGTCAGGGAGTTATGAAGACTTGGTCCTCCAACCTGTAAACAGAGGGGACAGTATCATCTTCCCCTTGGTGAAGTTTGTGCTTGGGCTGTTTGGAGACACTTGGCAAAGATGTCAAGACTTCCTTGCCATATTCCTGGGAATCAATCCTCCATGACAGGCAGTGGATTCCTGAAGCCTGCAAAAGCCTTCTAAAGAGACAACTTGAATTCATTCCTGCACCTGAGCCTGTGTTCAGATGGGAGCTGATATCGAAGGGTTTGGCAGCATCTAATCTCTGCAATAAATTCTCCTAAGAGCTGAAATGTCTTTTCCTGCAGGAAGCTGGGAGAAGCTTCTTGAATGGCCTGTGCTGTGGCTGCTGGGAGGAGAATGCGGGAGGACACATGTAGATCCCTCCCCCAGCCCCAAGGAATCAGAGCTGGGACCTAAATCTCATCAGAAGAGTTTCCAAGAGAAGCAGTTATGCACTGGCAATATTGCAACCCAAAAAGCAGTTCCACGAGCAGCCCAAGGAGGCTAAGGACACCTCTGTTCCTACACACTGGGCAAAGATGAGCTCAAGCTCGCATTTTCCATGAAATGTTGACCCAGTGCTCTTCTAGGAATTGCAGGACTGATTTGTTTTTATTCACTTAGCAAGTGTCTATTGAGCACCTACTAAGTGCCAAGCACTAGAACACCACAATGGGCAAGACAGAGAAGACTCCTGTCCTTGTGGCACTAGGCATCTTATCAGCCCCACAAGGAAGAAAGCGTGGAGTATGGCTAGACGGTCATGACCAGGAAAGGAAAAGCAAACCGTGGGACTTGGAGGAAATCTGGAGGTCACTGGTGAAGTCTGCAGGTAGGACAAAGGATCACAAATAGTGGTCAAGGTTATGATAGCCTGGCGCTGACCAGGGCCTGGAAATCGCTGGACAGGGCCCAGGGCTACAATGAGTCTCATTTGCATGTTTGGCAAATACCTCCTGAGCATCTTTTTTGTGCCGAGCGTGTTACTAGGCATCAGGAATACAACAGGGACCGAGATGGGCCTGGCCACTGCCCTCAGAGAGGACAGGTTAGCGAGGGCTATGGAGAAGGAAGCCAGCAATCCCAACGCAGGTGAGTGGCTGGGAGAGCACGGGGCTCTGGGAGCAGGGGAGGGGCAGGCTGGGGGGAGTAAGGTACAGGGAGTGAGGGGGACGGGTATCCCTGGCCGACACAGAGCAAGAGGGGCACATTGAGATTCCAGCTCAAAGTTGGTCCGGCTGGATGGACAGAGAACATAACGTCAAGAGATGGAGAATGGAGCAGTGGCCCAGATAAGAAAGATCTTTTGCACTTTAACACGGAGTTCAGACTTCGACCTCAGGTCAGGGAGAAATGACAGGGAAGAGGGATTTTAAATGGGCGTGTGGCATAGCCAGATTTGCTTTTTAAGAGGATGTGTACGGCCTTAGCTTGACCAGTGCATGAGAGCTGGGCAGGACTGGAGGTGGGGGCCAGGTCACGGAGGCTGGAGGCCTCTCTAGGAAGCTGCCGGGAAGCAAGAAGCCACCGAGCAGTGGTTTCAGATGCTGCGATGGATGCAGAGCTGCAGGGGAGATGCCTCCCTGGGCGTCCCTGGAGGGACAGAAAGGAGAGGATTCTGGAGGCTGGAGGGTGAGGATGGTGCTTGGGGACTGAGCAGGGCAGCTCTTAGCTCCCTGCTGTCCCTTCAGCCGGAAGGCCTTGACTTTGATCTCTCTTATGTAAGATTGTGTTGGGAGAAAAGATTCAACTATTAAAGAAAAATGGTTTGAGACAGAATGAATAAAAGGTTGGATTGGGAGATTCTTAAGGACCCTGCCTCCCTGATCCTGGGGTTCTGTGAATCGGAATCACCCAGTGAGGCCCTGTCTGGGCTCCTGGAAACCATACAAGGAAGGGAGCTGGGGCCCTCAGAGAAGCCCGGGAGCCAGGACAAGGAAACAGGTCCCGAGAGATGCTGTCAGGACCCCATCCAAGTGACAATAAAAAGAAACCTCACAGGAAAGAGAAAGGACACTCCATACAATTGCTCAACAGGCAAAACCTCCCAAAGCAATAATACTAACAGCCCAGCACCTGGTAATGATGTGAAAATGCCCATATTAGAAAACAAGACAATTGGAGTTTCCAAGAAGCATTTACATTAGCTGGAGGATTTCTTTGGAGCTGTTCTGAGTAAAGATGAGTGAGAAGCAGCAGCACAGGAGGCAGAAAATCACTTGTGGCTCTGACTGCCAGATCCAGGTGACAGTGATGGGGTACCCACTGGCAAGCGCAGGACAGTCACGTGTGTATTTTTCTCACTGTGTCTTCCCAGAATTACCGGGAAGAGGGTCATTTTAGACAAGTGCCATCGCTAGGTCCTGACCCCCCCCTCACCCACAAGCAATCACAGCACGGCCCTTAGGAACCCAGACGCTGAAGCCAGCAGATGCATCTGGGCTACTTTTGATAGCAAAGTAGCTGAGTCTCCCTGTGCCTCAGTTTCTTCAGGTGCAACATGGATTTATAATAGTGAAACCTCCCCCGGAGGGCCGATGAAGGATTGGATGAGTTTACACAATGTGCAATGCTTACTCTATGCCCAGCACTTGGTGCTAATAATTATTAGTTACTATTAAATTAAATGCTAAAGCCAGTATCTATTTGGAACGGAGAGTTTTACAAATAGTGCGTTTTATGGTTTGCAGCAGGGGGCATCTCAGTGTTGGATAGGGAGGAAGGAACATTCTTATCTCTTCAAACAAAAGGGAGATCTGGCCAAAAGAGTCTAGCACGAACCAAGGTTTTCAAACAGCTTCATATGGCAGCGTGGCAAAGCCAGGCTGACACCCAGACACAATATGCCTGCAATTATGTTACTTTATGTACCTAATAAACTGGCATGTGTTTGTTTTCCTCTCTCTGCAGAAAGAAGATTCTCATTGTCTGGAGAAAAAAAAATAATAATAAATGCTAGGCTTACTGACAGAAGCTTTTGCAGAAAACAAAACCCCCAACAACTTCTCTCATCGAGGGCTCTTCACGCTGTTTCTAAACACTCCCAGGAAGGGCAGGCTGACATTTCACACATGATTGACTGAGAGAGCGATGCTTGCCTCCGGGTGTGTGCGTGTGCAAGTGTGTGCGCATGTGTGTGCGTGCACACGTATGCCTGCATGCCAGCACGCACGCATGTTTTTATCTGCTGTGGTAGCTCCACTCAAAGACTCAGACTTGTTTGTGTGTAAATAATGAGTTGCTGGGGCCAGAAGCTGCCTCGGATCTGTTCGCAGAGATTGATTTGCATGTGGGAAGGGGGATTGGGGAGATTGGGTGGAGAGCTTCACACGCCTCCCCTCCTTCCTCGCCCTGGACACCTCTTCCACCTGGCTGTTCCTGAGTTGTATTCTTTATAATAAACCAATCATAGTAGGCAAGGCATTTTCTTGAGTTCTGTGAGCCATTCTAGCAACTTAGCAAACACGAGGAAGGGGTCATAGGAACCCCCAATTTTTTAAATTTCAGAATATCAAGGGGTACAGAGGTTTGGGTTATATAATTTGCTTTTGTACATTTTGAGTCAAAGTTGTAAGTGTGTCCTTCACTGGGATAGTGTGCACTGTATCCGTTAGGTGTGAATTGACCCATCCCCTCCTCCCCGCTTCCACCTACTTGATTTTGGTTGAGTTTTACGTGCACATATGTGCACATAAGTGTTGACTGATTAGCCCCATTTAGTATTGAGTACCTGTGGGGTTTGTTGTTCCATTCTTGAGATACTTCACTTAGAAGAATGGGAACCCCAATGTATAACAGGAGGGTCAGAAATACGGTGGCAACCTGGGACTTGCAACCGGCATCTGAAACGGGGGCAGTTTTGTCGGACTGAGCCCTTAACCTGTGGGGTCTGTGCTAACACTGGGTAGTTAGCGTCAGAATTGAGTTGAATTGTAGGACGCCCAGTTGATATCCAGAGAGTTCAACAACTGGTTGTCAGTGTGGGAAAAACCCATATATTTGGTGCCAGAAGTGTTCAGACTTCCTTGATACTCTGAGTTGCTGCAGCTCAGGCCTCCTCCTCCCTCCTGTCTGGGACTTGACTCCCTGCCCCATGTGCCCAAGCCCTAAATCCAGGAACTGGGCCCTGGCATTATATGATTAACTGTTTGCTTCAATGCCTTTGCTGAATAGAGCTGGATATAGGAGGAAACAGAAGAAGGAACAAGGGCAGAAAGGAAGAAACTAATACTCGCTGAGCTCCTACAGCTTGTTATTTAATGCCTCACTATGGTGCTATGAAAACAGTATCATTATTTCATTTTATGGATGGATGTACTCAGGTTCCAAGCTGTTCCCCAAGATCGGTGGTGGTACCAGGGCGTGAACCCACATTGTGTAACATAAAGCCAGAAAGGGCTCCATTCGCCCCCACTGCTCTGCCAAGAAGGTCTGACTGCTTGATTCCTGGCACCCCTGCCTAGCACTTCACAGCCTGCCCAGCTACCCCCGAGCTGACCACTCACCCCCTGCGGTCACTCTCGCCCCAGCATCGCTCCCTAGGCCTGGCCCCTGTAAGCCCCTCACCCTGAGAGCACTGCTCTGACCATTTGCCAAAGCCTTGATTTCATCAAACCGTCCGTGCCAAGGAGCCAGCCCACCTGGGACTCACGTCCCCTACCCTGAAGGCAAGACAGCAATGAGAGATTTTTTCTTAATCCCCATTCAAACCCTTGGAATTGGAGGTTCTGAGAACATAATCTCAAGGTGAACATCAATTTCTCCTTCATTTTGACACTTACCAGAATGTGTTTGTCTTTCTCTAAAATCCATTTTCATCTCCTGCTCAATTCATAAAGCCACAGCAGTACGTATAACAAAAGGGCCTCAGATTCATTATCCATGTTGTGAGGTCTTGCCTGAAGGTGGAGGAATGGATACAGGGGAGTGGAGTGTGGCTGGCACTCAGGACGTAACTCATTATTTCTTTAAAATATACTAGCTTGTTGTCAAAAGCAGCCAAGATACGAGGGTTCTGGATATGTGGGTTTCACTCATGCAATGCAATTTACTTTCATGACATTTTATTGAGAGGCTACCATATCCTAGGCTTTGGGAATAGTCACAGGGATGCAGAGGGAATTGAGACTCAGTCCTGCCTACAGCATCTCACATGCCAGGTGGGACATCGTAAGTAGCCATAGTGAAAGAGGAAACAAAGCAAAGGCCACGGAGGCAAGAAGCATATTTGGTTACAGGCATGGGCTCCAAGGAAGTGATTGGAATTGCCAAGTGCTTCCTCTCTCCAGCTGAATGAGCTCAAGCAGGTGACAGCCTCTCTCAATGTCACTTGACTCACAGAGTTGTTGAGCCAGTTAAATTAAATAATTAGACAAATTGTGCAGGTGGCACATAGTGACTGCTCAATAAGCTACTGTTACCTGGGGTTTCAAATGAAGGGAGGATGTGCATTCAGTAAGGGGAAAGAAGGAGGACTTCATGGAGGAGGTGGCATCTAAGATGTCTCTCAAAGAAAGGCTGGGATTGGAAAGGAAGTGAGGCAGTTGTGGGCTTCCCAGGCAGAGGACGTAGGCAGGAAAAGTGCACAGAGGACGGTGAAGATGACCTGGTCTCGCTGCTTCCATTCCTGCCCCTCTGCTAGAGTCTGTGCCCAGTGTAGGGTCTTGTTGAGATAGAAGCCATATTGTGTCCCTCCTCTGCTCTCAAGCTTCCAGCCATGGCCCATCCCACGCTGGCACCCAGGATGGCCTAGAAGGCCCTGCTGCCCTCTGGCGTGTCCTCTCGCGTCCCTGCTGCAGCCACCCTGCCGTCTCGCTGTCCCTCAACATGCCAGGCCAGCACTTCTCCCAGGGCTGTTGCACTCGCTGCTCCTTCTGCCTGGAAAGGCCCCCTCTGGGGTCTGCCCGCCCCCTCACCTCCGTCAGCTGTGCCCAAAGACCACCATCTCCGTGGGGCTTTCCAGACCACCGTATGTAAAATTAGGCTTCTGCACCCTTCCATAGCATTCCCCTTTCCCTTCCCTGTTTTATTTCCATCCATGACACTTATCGCCTTCTAACATTTATAGAATTTATTTATTTATTTTTACTTTTTTGAATGTTTCTCCCCAGTAGTCCATGGGAGCAAGACCTTGGTTGCAACCACTGTCCTATCTTCATCACCTAGGACAGCGCCTGGCACTTAGCAGATGCTTGATACATTGTGTCGACTTGATGAATGGGGCCATTGCTCAGGAACTGACACTCTGAGCCAGGCTCTCACATACCCCTGCTTCACCCTCCCCGCGTGAATCGGGGCACCAAGAGCTACGTTCTTTGTGGCTCCAAGTTCACTCCTCATCATTCACTTCAAACCTTGTCTTTTCCCATTTCCTCCTTGTCTTTAGTTCAGAGGACTCTTTCCTGGACTCATTATTGTTGCTGCCTCCCTCTGGATTGGAAACTCTGTCTGGGACCTAATCTACCCCATTTCGATTACAAGTGCAGAAATCCAATCAAAACTGGCTTAACCATAAATAGTAATGTATCGTCTCAGATGAACTGAAAACTCTGACGGTCAATCTAGCTTCAGCTGTGGTTGTATCTAGGAGCACAAATTTCATCATCAGGAATCAGGATGTCCCCCCTTCTTTTGGCCTCACTTTCATTTCTCAGAAATACTTTCCTTTGGGGACACCAGCAATGTCAGACTAGGCTTAACTTCAAGAGGACAATGCATCAGTGTTCACATGGGAAGAAAGATGCCCATGATCTTGACATCTGGATGACTTCCTGATGGCTGCTGCTTTCAAGCTTCCTGCGGAGGGCTCCTTACCTGGGGTGCTGTACCATGGCACCCGAAATGGACAACCACTCGACTATCAGAAAGGCTGCTCCCGCCAGCTCCTCCCATTACATCCTACCTCAGTGTTTCCCAGACACAACGCTGCATTCTGGAGCCTTCTTCATAAGATTTCATTTGATAAAAGGGTCCACTGCTTTGAAAAGGTATCTTTGAAAACCATTGCTGTCATGGGGAAAAGCAAGGCTTTGAAATCTGGAGACCTTGGGTGAAATCCTACACGTTATGGGTTTTATGCCAAAACAATGCAAACTCACCACTATGGTCTACAAGGCCTTGTGCTCTGGCCCTGCCTGCCTCCTCCTCTTTCCGCCTCTCACCATTGACAACCACATGCATCTTCCTTCTTGTTCTTGGGCTTCTCAAGGTTGTTCTTCCATCGCAGCCTGTGCACATGCCATGCACTCTGCTGGGAATGCCCCCCACCCGCACCCCCATGCTTTATACGCCTGGCTTCTCTTCTTCTACTCTCTTGCTCAGTGCCTTCTCACAGGGGCCGTCCAGGACATTCAGTCTAAAGTACATCTCCACCTGTCACTTGCCTTCTCCACCCATGATTGTTTGCTTCTCAACTTGAATTATTTTTATTAGTTGTCTCATTGCATTTTTAGTCTCCCCAACTAGAAAAGGTCACCCCACAAGGGCAGAGACAGTGTCTGTCTTGGTGGTCACCGTATCCTCCATGCCCAGAATGAATGAGAATAGAACAGTCGCCTGACATTGTCAGGAACCTACCTGAACCTCCACATTTTCATCTCTAAATTGGGGATGGTACAAACCACCCCTCAGAAAGTGGTGATGGTTAATTCAATGGGATCCTGTCTACAAAACCCCCGGCACTGGGGCTGGGGGGACAGGGTGGGCACAGCAGTGCAGATGCCATCCTCCCTGCCTGCCAAATCCAGGCTCAGCAATCCCAGCCAGAGAGCTGCGCCTGGAACGAAATCACATCTAAACCCAGAGCCATCCTTGAGCTGTGAGGCTGACGGGGGCCTGCAGTCCTGCCTGTCAGCCTTAAGCTGCCACACATCTGAACACACAAACTGAAAAATTAATGTCCCTGGAAGGCATTGTCTCCCTTTCCCGTAGACACCGCTGACCTTCCTGCCTCTCTGCAGAGCAGCAGAAACGGGAGCTCCTGCTTATACCATCTGGGTGCAGCCACGGGGCTGTGGGGCTGGCAGGAGGGAGGAAAGACGCTAGTGTCCTCCTTGTGTCTAGGGGCCGCGGCAGGACCTGGTATCCTGGCAGAGAACTCATTAACTCGGTGTGGGAATTGTTGGATTAGTCTGGGGTGAGAGCAAAGGCTCAGGTGACCTCCGCAGTCAGGCCTGCTGTGGCTGGCTCTAGACAGGGCCCAGGTGGGAGTCACGGGCAGGGCACAGGTGTGCGGGGATGAGGAAGAAGAGAACATCATTAGATCAGGACTGTCATCTTGTAGATTCTTGGGAGCCACAGGGTCTTTTATGCCCTTGCAGACAGACACAAGCAGACAATGCACTGCAATTCTTTAAGTATGATGCAGAGGTACGCTCAGCCTTTTGTGATAGACTCCTGTTTGGGCCTGGACCACTGCCATGGACATAGACTTAGCATCCGCTTCTTCCTGTCCTTGTCTTCGGAGACCAGCGCTCCAAACCTGGCTGCCCCGAGCGCGGTGTGCAGATGAGCAGCAGCAGGGCATCCGCTGGGCACTCGCGAGAAACACAGACTCTCAGGCCGCACCCCAGACCCGCGACTCAGAACTGCACTGGGACAGGTGACTCGCCTGCCTGGTGGAGTTTAAGAAGCCGGCTGTGATGGTGAATGTTGTGTGTCAGCTTGACTAGGCCACAGCATGTCTGGATAGCTGGTGAACTATTATTTCTGGGTGTGGCTGTGAGGGTGCTTCCAGAAGAAATTAGCCTTTGAGTCAGTGGACTGAGTAACGCAGGTGCCCAGTGTGTGTGGACGTCATCTAACCGTTCATGAAGGGCCTGAAGAGAGCAAAAAAGGCAAGGAAGGTCAAGTTTGCTCTCTGCCTGCCTGCTTGAGCTGGAACATCAATGTTCTGCCCTCAGCACTCCCGGTCCTTGGTCTTTCAGACTTGGGCTGGAACCTGCTCCATTGGTCGCCGGCTCTCAGGCCATCAGACTACACCACTGTTTCTCCTGGGTCCCCAGCTTGCAAACAGCAGCCTGTGGGACTTCTCGGCCTCCACGATTGCGTGAGCCAATGCCTTATAATACATAAATAAATAAATACCCCACTGGTCTGTTTCTCCAGAGAACCGCAGCCGTGGTTTCCCAACACGTTGGTGTTGTCCTTTGCGACCGTGTTTACCAGCCCTGGCTGTCCCTTCCTCCAGATGGGAGGCTCTGACCTCTCCGAAACTGAGCTTCTCCACCTGCGAACGTGGAGGACAGGAGGACCCCCTCCTGGGGCTTCGGCAGGAGGGAATGAGCCCACGCGGTGCACAAAGCACTCATCCCGGCGGCTGCCACGCGCCGGGAGCCTGGCGCGCGCTGGCTGGCATCGCTACCGCTGGTGAACGGCTACTAACAAAACACCCGCGTCCGTGAATTACTTGCTCCCTCCATTTATTTTTCTTTTGGAAAAGCATGAGCAGATCCGCGTTAACCTTGCGCTAGGCTCACTCTCACAGAATTGTGAGGAACGTTCTCGCAGGCGAGGGACCTGTGACCGCAGTGCACCGGGAGCCCGGCAGAGCCGGCTCCCCCGCCCCTCCCGTCTGGGCTGCCATCGCGGGTGTCCCCTACGGCACCGGCGCTTTCGCATGATTGCAGAGCTGTGTTTTTCCTACGTGCGGAACAGGGGCAGGGTCTTGTCAGGAGCTGGTCCCACCACCACCACACGGCTGAAAGCCTCTGCCACGTCCGTTGCAGGAAAAATGCGTCCGGGGCGGAGCGACGGTCAGCTGGAGCTGCGTGAGGGCTGGAAAAGGTGACAGCGAAGAAGGGAAGAGGGATGGGACACGGGTGTGGCCAGCACTGGGGCTCTAGCTGGGTCTGGGATTGGGCTGGGGTCAGAGCCAGGGCCAGAGCTAGGGTTCCCTTTAAAGCTGTGGTTCTCGGCTTGGGTTACGTTCCACCCACCTGGTGAGGATTTTTTTGTAAGATGCCAATACCTGGGACCCACGCCTCGGAGATTATGATTCAACTGGTGAAATCTGAGTGTGAGTATTTTCAAAAGCACCCAGGGTTGGGAGCCCGCAAAGAAAGATGCGAAGACATCAGTGGACCAAGCAAGGGAAAAGAATGTTCCAGAATGAAGGGTCACCATTCAGTTCCACCCGCGAGCGTTTAGCCTCTTTCTATCAGAGGACCAAAGCTGATTCTCAAATAATGCTGTGATAAGTGCTCGACCCCGGGGAACTTAAATCTCCTTTGATTTCTTTAATCAGGTCAAGAAAAGGGGCAGGGCTGGAGCCAGGTCTTGCTCTGCAGATGCTTCTGGTTAGCGCCAGTTTGGAGAAGGACACAGTTCGGACACAGCCTGTTTGGTGCCAGGCCTAGAAGGGAAACTGATCTCTCTCTTTGTGCCTCTTCTCTCATGGCAAGGCTGTTATTAAGTGGAGCTAGTGCCCTTATAAGGAGCCAGTGGGCTCGTTCAGATGGCTTCCCCCTGCTTCCGGTGGGAAATAGGACTTTGGAAAGACAGTTTCACTCTTAAATAAGATTTTTAGCTCCCCAATAAAATTGCTAAATATTGTATAAACAGACAAATACTCTGGGTGTGTATATATATATATATAAATATCTATCTATATTAATTTTCCACCCATGTTTAATGTTGCTGGAAATCCTTGGCAGTGAACGTCTAAGGAAACATCCTCTGTTAAAGCTTTAACTGCCTATGTTTGCTGCCCTCCTCCCCTACCTATAGAGGTAACTCCAACAAATGAAACAGAAGATCTAAAATGTAAAGAAAGAAAAAGAGAAAGAATGCAACATCAACTGCCATTTTGACAGGATTTCCCAGAAGGCAAGTAGGAATGAACACTCCCATTTTTAAGACTAAGGTGCCACAGGATAACTGACTCATTTAAAAGATGTAACTGACCTCAAAGTCTATACAGCTCCTACGTCTTGCTTGGGGAAAAAGTTCATTTCAATTTCAGGAAGCAGGTCAACTTTCAGGGTACCATAAAAGGGAGAAAGCAACTACTCATTCCTAGTCTCCTGTGTTGCTTTGGCTCCTGATGGGCGCAGGCTGCAATGAAGCTGGCGTAAGGTCAGGGTTACAAAAGCAGAAACACGTGAATTGCCCGCCCCATTTCACCTACATGCCCCCAACACAGGCAGCCTCAACCCCATGTCCATCCCCGCCCCCCCCTATTGTCCAGCCTGGCGGAGTCCAGCAACAAAGCACCTCATCCGGATCTCTCTTAGCTGATATTAATGAGTCTTAGGGCAGTTATCATGTGCCTGGGGCCCCAGGAAATCATTCGTTAATTTATTAATTCATCCATCCAACAAATATTTATTGAATTTCAATCATAATTATTGAAACTATACTTTATTGAGTTTCAATAACAATTCTGGGAACTTCCTGTGCATTATTTCATGGAATTCTCATTTTTTGGAAAAAACTCCTGAGGTTGGGATATTAGCAGCCTCATTTCACAGGTAGGAAGGCTCACACAGATTGTGACTGGCATCAGACAGCACCGGGAGGCAGCAGAGTTCACACTCAGATCCACCTGTGCCTTCAGCCCCCAGACCTAAGGAAGGCCTCCTTGGTCTTGCCCAAAGCTTGGGCCTGACCTCTCAATCCACGGGATAACTGCACACACCATCGGGGTCCTCCGGCTGCGGATGGGGACAGCCCAGACACCCCAGCCTTAGTCATAGGATGTGCGGGGGCTCCGCATTTCCAGGGAGGAGCAGACCTTATTATAATTGTCTAATGAGAAACCACTGCCACCCCATGGAGACAGACGATGACAGAGACGGGGAGACTGCGAGCAGTGAAGAAAAACACAACAACAGAGACAGGGAAGGGGGAAGGAGGGAGAAGACGGATGAAAGAGAAAGAAGAGGAGAGAAGTGAAGGAATAGACAGAGCCGAGGAGAGGAGAGGAAGTGGCAGCAGGGAACACAGGGGAGGGAGAAATAGAAAAACAAACAAGACAGAAAAAGTGGGGAGACAGACCCAGGAAATCAGAGAGGAGGAGGGAAGAGTCAGTGAAAGGAAAAGTACAGAAGGAGGCAGACAGCATGGGAGGAGAAGGGGAGAGAACAGGAGACACCCCATGCCACCCACTCCTGGGGTTTGTTTTGCCGCGTGCTGTGTTCTGAAAAGATGCTGGGCGCAGCCGTCTGCAGCGCCGCCCTCGCACCGAGCCGGGGCGACGGAGATGCCTATCAGGCGGGTGCACTGTAAAGGAGCTAGTTCCCAAGGTAAAATTGATTTTGTGTGTTTGTTTGTTCTGACCTTGAATTTTCCCCGTTGCGACACCTGAGAAGCAGCATTGGATACGCAAGGAGATGCGAATGTGTGAGTGCCACGGCTGATCACAGCAGCTCCACCTCCACGCAGGAAAAGCCACAGGCCCTGAGCCAGCAGGGGGACCTGGGAGCCTCGGCCAAGGGGCCAGGGCTGGCTGCCAGGTACCTGAGGCCAGCAGGGTCACCAGGCATGTTCCCGGCCAGGAATATTGACCGAAGGAGGAGGGAGTGAGCATTGGAAAAGACAGAAGAGAAGTGGGCAAACCGACGTGGCTAAGAGGCTGAGGAGCAAGGGGTAAGGGGACCTGGCTAACAGCCCATCATCATCATCATCGTCGTCACTATTGTCATCTCTCTGTGTAACCTCTTAATGCTAGACACTGTATCGAATGTTTTACATCATCTAATTCTAACCTCAAGGCCATGAGGTCACACAGATGTTACCCCTTCTCCAGGTGAGAAAACTGAGGCTCAGGGAGCTTCCCAAGGCCACACAGCTGTTAAATAACACCACAGTTCTTGAACCTAGATCTTCCTGACACCCACGGCTACGGTTGAACAGCTTCCCTGGGGCTTCCTCGGGCTCCCAAATACCCAGCGGGGGCAGCGAGGCTGCTTCCAGGCGGCAGAGCTCGGCACGAAGGCGTGAGGCTGGGGGTTGAGGTGGTCTGTTCATTCCCAGAGGTCTCCAGCCCCTGGTGTTGGAACAGGCCAGGGGGCAGGGCTGAGGTCTGTGCAGACATCATGATTCCTTCCAAGCAGGTGTCAGGGCATGGACAAAAAGGAGAGCCAGGAGGGAAGAAGAGGCACAAGTCCGACTGTGCAAATGTGGCAGAGAAACAGACAGCGGCCGTGGCTCAGGGCACACAGAGACCCTAGGCGCCCACGGAGGCAGCTCTATGGTAGCAAGACTCCATCTAGTGGCCTGAATCCAAATGGGAACCCCTTGCCTGGTCAGATTGGCTCAGGAACAGGGCAGGCAGGGCCAGGCCTGCGGGAAAAGGTCTCAGGGGCCGCACCTGGGAGGGGCTGGGGAAGAGATCAGAGCCACTCAGCCCATCTGGGAAATGCCCCCTCTTTGTCCAACATCAAAGCCTCTAAGGACACAACTCGCTTGTATGGTAACAATTCTATTTAAATAAATCATAAGCTGACACACTAAGACCAGATGAGATGGCCTTGCTCAGAGCCGAGGACACACAGGGGAAGGGACACATGCCAGAGAGACTAGAATAAGTGTTTCCCAAGCTGGGGAGAGAAGAGAGAAGGCACATGGGATGGGGGGAGGCCTGAATGGATGATGCTGTACATTCAGGGACGCTGGGTTAGATGCATCTCCGGGCGAATGAAGGGTTAGAGGGTGAGGTGAGGGAGGAGAAAGCTGGAAACATAGGCTGAGCATCGATTGTGCGGGTCCAGTTACACTAGGAGAGGCATCCTCAGGGCTTGTTTCAGATGCTTACTGCTCACACAAAGTCAGACACACACGATCACTTGGCACGCAGCATGCTAAGGCCTGGGTAGCATTTTGCCCTCTGTTGACTAGGGGACTTGCCATAATATTCATCCCAGGACATAATGACAAAATTTAAACAGGGATTTATCAGTCCCCTAAATTTACCCCTTTGTTTTATAATCTCCAGTTCCCACTTTCCATGTCTGTTAATTGTCTGGGTTACCACTCTCTCTGAGATCTTTTGAACAAGACACATCTATCCCATGTCTATGTCCAAACGGAGGCAGACTTTAGGGGCAATACACTAGGAATGAGGCCTATCATCTTGGAGCGCAGAGATGATTGTGAAAGGATTTTGGAGACCCTTCCTCCCCACAGCAACGTATCCCTGGAGCCAAAGGTGGGGTGTACAGGACCCTGGAGGGCAAGAGAGGAAAAGGGTGTCTCTTCTCACACTGGTGGGACAGCCAGGCTTCTCCCCAGAATGTAATGAGAGGAGGGAGGCCTTTGAGAGATCCTAGGGCATTCTCTGGATACACAAAGACAAGGAACTGATATTAAGGGAATTCTTAATCTTGTTGATGCAAACTTCCTCCCACTGATGGTCTCAGGAACATTTGAAATTGTATGGGAGGAACAAAGATATTAGAGACGCTTCTCGCCTGAGCATCTCTTGGGGCTCATGGATTTGAGGCAATAGATCTAATCTGAAGAAATGCACAGACTAGATAGAGATTAATAGCAGGATAGGATGGCATCCACCCAAGTGTTTTGAAAGAACTCAAGGATGAAATCGGGGAAGTGTTGACCCAAATGTGGAAGAGATCTTTACAAATGGCTGCTCTGCTGAGGACCGGAGCTGCACCGCCTGACCTCTCCCCAAAGGCAGCACCTGGGAGCCCTCCGTCAGCAAAGGGAGCTACGTGTCCCCAGAGGTCACCTCAGCACTCTAGGACAGAGAGAGAAAGCAGCAGAACAGTTACGTCAGTGTGAACTGCAGCATTGCAGGACTCTTCCCTCCCGATTTCTCTACGGGCAATCCAACCTGGTTCATTTGGCCGTATGAAGTTAGTTTTCCAAAGGAGAGTTGGCTTGGCTCCACCACCAAAGGCTTTTAAATCAAGAGAAACCAGTTCGGAGATGGAGGGGTAAGTTTTACCAAGGCTTTTGGGCTGGCTACAGATTTTTAAAATCCTTATTCTTTTATTTCTGCACATGGGAAGTTTGCTTCTAAATTAATTGGAAACAGTGGGGGTCCTGCAGTCAATCGGTGGACTCTGTGGCAGGCCAGGCTTCTTTTCCTTTTGGTTACCCTCCCCGAAGCTTTGGGAGCCTCTTGCAGAAACCTCACTGTCTCAGATTTGGACATTTTATCAGGAATCCTCCACCAATGGGCTGTCCGGAGCACCTACCACAAGAAACCCTTCTGTGCTGACTTTCGTTTCAAGGACTTCCCAGATTTTTTTTTTTTTTTT
>VBSM01002153.1:17332418-17358365 GCA_008086735.1 Cheirogaleus medius
CATTCTTGAGGCTCTGCCTCGAGGGGGGAGGGGGGCATGGGCAATATACATAACAATTTTCTTCTTTATGGAAAATAAATGGTATTAACAATTGTGATTATTACCTCTTGTTCTTAAGCAAACTATACTAATATCTGTTTCCCTTCCAAAATATAGGCTGCATATCTAACAAAGGGAAGAAAATTAAATCATCTCTCCATTTTCCGTTAAAGTTTCTTTTTTCTTTTTTTGTTTAAACTAGACTTGCCAGACCGTTCCATAAAAGAATAGTTGCAAACATAGCTTATGTGTTTGAAATAAAGAAAGAATGATGGTATTGGCTGCCAGCATGGTCCCATAATTTCTGCCCTGAGCAAAGTAAAGAAAGGGATCAAAGTATATCTAGATGCTCATTTTTTCGATATGGTCAACTGGTCATGCTTGGTCAGACAGGCTCAGCTTGGGGTCTTGGGTTTCTCTGCCAACATTTGCTCCATTGACCAAAGAAGTAAAGGAATCTAGGACTGGCCATACAGTTGAAAAACCTACCTTCAAGTAGGAGCAGTGCTAGAAATTGCTTGACAGCATGTATGAGAAATTTAAAAAGTATAATTAAATACTTTGACCAGTCTCTGTCTCTTAATGACCTGTAATTTCCACTTTACTATAATCCAAAAGAATCCAGCCATGGTCTGGTATAGATGAGAGAGCAACTCTAGCTCTGATAGACCTTAAGGTAAGACCAGAGACAGGCTCAGTGACAATTTTACCAATGACCCCCTCCAAAGTGAAATGTATTTAAAAAAAATCTTTCGTTATCCTCAACACCTCAAGAGGCAAACCTTACAGGTGGAGTGTAATTAAAATTTCATCTTCTTTCACCCATTTCAAGGAAATCTTCTGCAAGGCATGCTGGAATTGTAGAACGTTGAGCAAGACTCTCTGGGTGCCAGGAGCTGCTGTATAGAATAAACTTGAGGGTAACCAGCAGTTGCAGGAACCCCCAAACATTAATTTTAGTCACAGTTGGCTGCACCGTATCAACCTATAAACACCTCTCCACTTTCAATTAACATTGCTCTGTCTCCTGTCTCGCTGAATATTATATTTAACTAATTTAAGAGGATTGGTAAAGAGAGTTTTCACACTTCACAGGAAAACATAATGAAATAATTATACCTCTACCTACAAAAGGCATGAGAATATTACATAAGCAGCTTCAAGGTTTTTAAAACCTCTAAAACTAAAACCTCTTTCCTATGTCTTCTATCTGAGGTCTAGTGCTTGGGCTTTAACTTAGATATATTTTGTTTGCACATCCTTGTGCTCCTATGTGTGCTGTAGAAGCTTTAACTACTTTGGAGGATTGCACATCTAGTATATTTTTTTGGTTACTCCATAGATTGGCCAAGTTATACATCAGGTAGAGTTAGGTGCGTGGTAAACTGGGACACCCACTGGAATCTGGGATTGGGATTGGGAAAAGAAATCCATAAAGCTTTTCTCATAGGTGTGGCCTGCAGTACAAGGTATAATGTTATCACCCTAGTCCAGTGTATCAGTCAGCCACTGACACAAAAATGCTGTGTAACAAACCATCTCAAAACTTGTAGTGTCTTATAAACACAAGCATTTATTCTCATGCTTATGGGCTTTGCAGATCAGTCATGGCTCAAATGACTCTGTCAGGCTTCAGGTTGTCTTGGTTTGCTCCCAGGCTATCAGTTGGGTTCAGGTCTGATCCACCTTCTCAGGCCCAGGCTAAAGGGGTAGTGAAGACTCAGGATATATTTTTCTCATGGGTATCACAGAAACTCCAGAGCCAAGCCAAACTATGCAAGCACATTTAAGGCCTCTGCCCACATCATGCTTGTCAATAACCATTTGGCCAAGGAAGCCACATAGCCTTGAAGTATATATCATCCCCAGTGGAAGATTTAAGGTAATAAATATGTGCTGAACAATAATTGTATTTATCAGGGTCATCAAGGGCCAATCTAACAGGCAGAAAGAGCAATAGGTAAAGAGATAAATGCTATTCAGAATCAGACTGAGCTCTGGGGAGAAAGGCTATGTATCAGTGAAATAAAACACCATGGTTTCAGCCATCCAGGTGAAGTTTCAGTGTGACTTGGAAGATGGAGAATTCAGGAAACAGAAAGGAGCTTAGACTTCAAAGTGCAACGTAATGAGCAGAATGTCAAGTTCACAACAGCAAGACTAATTTACAGCCCATGTTGAGTTGAGCTGAGCTGATGAGATGTTCCCTGCCCTGAAGTGAGATGTGAAGATGGGATCATTTTGTTTATTTTGTGCTTTGAACTAGGTTCCTAAAGCATTTGAATCTTTTTTCAGAACATAGGAATCACAAAAATCCAAAAGGGGAACATGAGCAGCCAGAAAAGAGACCAGATCCCATACAAGTCTGGTTATGAAAAGCTGAAGGTCCCTAATTGAAGAACAGTAACTTGACATTCATGGCCATTGCTGAGGGTAGGTTGAAGGTGTGTGCAGCAAGTGTAACACCTAACAAGGAAGGGACTCCCCTCCCCTCCATGTTGCACCACTGCACCAAAGACAATGTGGCCATAAGAGATCACTGTGACCTGGAAAATCAGTGCTCAGGGTTAGAGGCATGAAAGAATAAAATACAGAGAGCCAAAAATGGATTTACTCACATCAAAGAAATTCTTGACAAAATTAAATTTAGAGAGACAAGACTGTGGAATGAAAGTGTTTAGAGTCAAGTATTAGGTAAATATGTAGGCAGGAAAATAATCCAACATTAAGATAATTAATGTGCCTGCAGTAGAGAACCCAAACAAGCATAAAAGGAAAAAGAAACACAAATATATTAAAAGAAAAATATCTTAGTCCATTCTGTGTTGCTACAAAGGAACACCGGAGGCTGGATAATTTATACAGAAAAAAGTTTATTTGGCTCACAATTCTGATGCCTGGAAAAGTTCACAGTGGGGCATCTGCATTTGGTGAGGGCCTCTGCCTGCTTCTACTCATGGTAGAAGACAAGGGGAGCAGGCTGTACAGAGATCACATGGCGAGAGAGAAAGCAAGAGAAAAGAAGGGAAGGAGCCAGGCTCTTTTTAACAACCAGTTTTCACAGAAACTAATAGAGTGAGATCTCACTCAACCCTGGGAGAGGAAATTAATCTATTCATGAGGGATCCTACCCCATGACCTAAACACCTCCCATTAGACCCCACTTCCAACATTGAGGATCAAGTTTCAACATGAGGTTTGGAGGGAGCAAATATCTAAACTACAGCAAAAAGATTTCCAGAAAGTGGAAGGAAAAAAAATGAATCTAAAGAATGAAAGTGCATGTTCTTTTCCAGGAGGAATTGGTACACAGCAAACAACCCCAGGTCATATCTTTGCACCTTATTAAACTTCAAAAACAAAGAAAAATTTTATTCTGTAAGAAAAGAAGCAAGTCATGCACAAGAGGAAAAGTCAGAGTGGCTTCAAAGTTTTCCATCATGGTATTTAACACCAAGAAGAAAATGAAGCAGTAGTTACTTACATATGAGTAAAAAGAGCTATAATTCTAGAAAATTCAGTCATTCCATTCAGCATAAAGACAAACAGGGTAAGCATTCCTAAAGATGAAATAAATCCTAGACAATAGCATTCCTGAGCTCATCTAGAATAGTGATATAATACTAAAACATCTCACCAGTTCAGACAAAAAAAGAACTGGGAATGAGGAACTTCGGTAAACAGCCTTATGAGCACTGAATCCATTTAATGACAGATTCTAGATTCAATAGTTGTGTTCCAAGAACAAAGCATAAGTTACTAAACAGTGATGGAGTATAAGTAAGGATATAATTAACAGATCAAGAGGGATGGAGACATTAGGTTGGATATATGAGCACTAATGTTTTTTTTACCTTTCATATCAGGAGTCATTCATATTGTCCAAAATTAAAATATGAAGTTAAAAAAATTAACTTCTAGCTCCATCCATATTTTCGTCTTAACCTCAGAGGGCTCTTGTAAGGAATTACACATCTTGTGGTGAAAAATTACATTTTAACAAATCCTTCAGTTTCACTTCAATTGCTTTTTCTTCCACTTAATTCAAAAAATTTAATTTAATAAAACTTTTATTAAAATAGCAAATATATTATAATTCTATTTATTGTAATATCTCTTTCTGTTTGTCTTTCTGTATGTATGCTAAAGAGCTGCCTGGAAAGAGACGGTCCGTGTTGACAATGGTTATTTTTAGGTATTAAGATTTTCAAGGTGACTTATTTTACTTCCTTCTTTCTACTTTAGTTCCATGTGAATTACTTATAATGAGCAAGTAGAGTTTTTAAAATGCAGTCATTATTTTAAAAAAACTAAAGGATCCAAACCAGCATTGCTATATAAAGATACTTTTTCTGGGTAAACAGACAAGGCGAAGCCAGTTAAGCAGAATCCTTTACCTAATGTCAACTTTCCAAGACTCATTTCTGCCCAGATGTGTTGTGTGTTTTAGGACAGCAGGGCAGGGAACTATAGAAAGAAAAATGAGAACTATCGGTGCATAGAAAGCAAAAGTCCTTCACAAGAAAATGGGGAAGGAATTAAAAGCAATGAAAAGCCAAAATACATTGACGATTTCTATGAGCCAGACACTGTGCTGAGAACTATGCATTGATTTTCTAACTTAATTATCACCACAATCCTGTTAAATAGTTACTGTTATTACTCATAATATTATGCATAAGGAGACTGCCCCAGACCACACTATAGGTGGCAGAGCTCATATTCTGACTCCAAACCTGAGTTTCCAACCACTCTGCAACCCAATTTGGAAAAGAAGGCACAGGATCTAGACCTCAGTGGGGTTGAACTGCCTGAACTTCCTGAAGGCTGTTCCTCTCCCACACAAATGGTCATATCACTTACCTTACACTGGAACAAGATCATGTCTGCTCATAACTCATAGAAGTATTTGCCAATGGGATGATCTCTAGACACAACCATCAAATGTTGGACAATGTCCAGCCTCTCCTTTTCTTTAGAGTGCATGATGATCTTAGAAAAAATAACATCCACTCCCGCTTAACACTGGGCACTGCTAAGGTGCTTTCCTCGTCAGGAGGCTTTGCTTTAGATTCTGATGTTCTCTGCATCCAGGAGTCTGAGGTTGGTTCAGCTCCTTATCCTCAGAAGCTGCTATGCAAAGCTGGTGCAAAGCCTCCACGGGAAATCGGCCACCTGCCATGCCAGCAATAAGGGGTACAATCGTTCCAGATATACTTTCAACAGCCCGGACCAACCAAAGTGCCCCCCAAGCCCAGATAATCAGGCCTTCTGTGAAATTCCTCGTAGTGGGTTTTAAATGGTAGCCCCGCTCCCACCCCAACAGCAACAATGAAAAGACATGTCCACCTGGAACCTGCGAATGTGACCTTATGTAGAAAAAGCCTCTTTACAGATGTAATTAAGCTAAGGATCTCAAGATGAGATCACGCTGATTTAGGGTGGGGCTCTAAATCCAATCACAAGTGGCCTAATGAGAGAAGAGAATTTGAGAAGGTACACAGAGGAGAAAGTCACGTGAAGACTGAGGCAGAGATTGGCCTGATGAGTCTACAAACCACAGGGCTCCAAGGATTGCCAGCAGCCACCAGAAGCCAGGAGAGAGAGGCATGGAAAAGATTCACCCTCAAGCCTCCAGAAGAAATCAACCCTTCCAGAACCTTCATTTTGGACTTCTGACTTCTTGAGCTGTGAGGGGATACACATCTGTTGATTTAGGCTGCCCAGTTTGTGGTCATTTGTCACGGAAGCCCCAGGAAGCTAATACAGTCCCAAGCTATCTAAGCTACAAATATCCTTCCCTGCACTCCCAACGTGATTCATATGCAGTAAGCATAAATTAAACGAATCTGTGAATTCACACCTTGGATCCGTTTATGCTAACAGTGCGGTTCAGAACTCTGCCTAGCAGGTTTTGAGGTGGAGTGGAAGTTCCGCGGCAGAGAGATATTGTTTGCCTTGCCCACTGATGTGTTCCTTGCACTGCACAGAGTAGGTGCTCAGTAAGAATGTGTCCAAAGGAATGATTCTGGGGACGAGGTAAGGGCCATTTAAGACTGACTCAGTATGGCATAATAAAATGCCAAGGAACATAAATGGCATTCTAGCATCCACTCTACCACTTAATTTGTTGAATGATCTTAGGACAGTCACTTATACTTTCTGGGTCTCAGGTTCCTCATCTTTAGAATGGGTCTATTAAAATCTGTCCTAACGTTTCAGGGAACTGATGTGAAGATCAAATTAGAGACTAGATATCAAAGTTTATAACTGTTAAGTTTGTGCTTTTGGTGCTACTAAAAGAACAAAGCATCCCAGATTTAAAAAGAAAAATGTTTAGAGCTACTGAAATATTGTGTCTGGATAGGGAAGTGGGGAGGGGTCCGAGACAAGGATTGTGAAGTCTGGTATGAAGAGAGGGGCCAGGATTCCGCCTGGGCTTCGTCTTCCTGGGACTCGGGTTCCACCACAGGATTAGCACGTGGGCTGGGGGTTCTGTGCAATGTGGAGATTTGTCTTCGTGAAGGGCAGGACTATAGGTTTTAGAGAGAAGTGGTCCTCTGAAAGCCACTACTCTATAGCCACACTTAGAAATGGAATTTTTCTTCCTTTTGATCTTTTTGAACATTTCTTGAGAGCTGACTATGTGTCAGGCATCAAAAAGCACTTCACAGGTGTAAGCTTCTTGAATCATCATCCCCATTTTTGAGATGAGCAAAGCCAGGTGTAGACATGTAAATGGCAGAGGTAGGGGTTGAGTGGTGTATCCAGAGCTTGAACTCCTAACCTTGGTGCTCTGCTGCTCTCCCACCCATCCACCGAGCACCTTTCCTTGGAATGCCTCGTGAGAGGCTGAGAAAATAGAAATGCAAATAGCCACTCCTGCTTCAAGAGAGTCACAGATTGGTGGGGAAGGAAGACACATGAACAATTTACCTTGCAATGTGCTGTATCTAACAGCAAACATAGGAGGAAGGAGGGATTATCATTGTCTAGGGGATAAAGGAAGGATGCATGAAGGTGGTGGCTTTGAGCTGGGTCTCGTGGTGTGGATAGAGTTGGTCATCGTACACATGGAAAAAGAAGTCAGCGGTGGGAGGGAGGGTGGTGGACCTGGGAAACGGCAGTTCCCTGCAGCTGAAACACAGGTGTGTGTGTCTGGGGAGGTGGTTGGCGGAGGCAGAGGAAGCTGGCAGGCTCAGTTTGTGCAGATGATGAAAGGCCAGGAGTGCTTTGGTAAAGAGATGAGATTTTATCCTCTACACCAGAACTTGCAAACTGGTGGCCCCAGGGACCTAGATTTGGCCCACAGATATGTTTCCTTTGGCTCATTCATGCTTAAAATTAAAAAATTGACTGCCAATATTTGAAAGTGAGAAGAATTTTGCATAACATCTGAATTTCAGTTATTATTTTAAAAATTCTAAATCTGGCAACTCCGGGTCCATATTTCTTCACCATGACTGACCAGAGCTGTGGAACAGTTGTCTCTCTAGACCTGTCCTGTGTTTTTCTGTTTGACACACTCCCCACCGGCCCCTGCACTCACTGTCCTCTCCCAGCCTGGTGCCCATGGCCATTGGAGTTCTTACCCCTGAGGAATGGGACCACCTTGGGTTTTCAAGCAGGTGAGCCACGTGCTCAAGTGTGAATGGTTTCTAGCTATTCTGGCTGGAGCGGGAAGGGCAGACCAAAAGGAGAAAAACTAGAAACAGAAGCCAGTTACAAGACTGTCCAGGTGATGGGATTGGAGGTGCAAGGGACTTTGATGGAGCAACGCAGGTCGGGGTGGGAAGGTTTGTTTCCTCCATGGACCTGGCATTCTCTCCTTCTCTGTAGTGCCTCCCATACCATCCTATTTAAAATTGCAGCCCCATCACCCATCTCCCTCCCTGCCCTGTTTGTCTGCATTATACTAATCATCCTCTGACATTCTGGATGCTTCCCATAGCCATCTGGTGGTTATCTGTCTCCTCCAACTGGAATAGAAGCTCCAGGTAGCCAGGAATTTTGTTTGTTTCACACCCTGCTGGTATTCCCAGTGCTTCGAAAAGTGCCCAGTGCAGAATGTTTTTGAACAAAGAGATGTTTATTTTAGATTAAAAAGTGATGTTTTTAATTATTTACCAATTGAAGCATCTACAATCTCAGTGCTTTGAGGACAACTGACATGGCAAAAGGATGGGCATGTTTCTAGTCCTCCAGCAGAGCCCGGGGGACCTCCAGGCCTGTCCAGATCCCAGTCTGAGAAGTTCTTCCCCAAACCAGCCAGTCATGAGGTGGCAGAGGGAGACATGCCGGTTTTCAGATGTCAAGACCCCAGAGGCCAGGGCGTGGCCAGGACTCACTCCTCATACTCCGACATCCAGAGCTCTCCAGACAGGGGACCTGAACCACCCGGAGTCCCAGCCCCGTGTGGGACCCACACCTCCTTTGAAAGGAGGGTTCAGATTAATTGTCCTTTATCTCCATTGTAATTTCTTCTCTGGTTTTCTGAACAAGTGCCAGGGCTGTCAGAGACTCCCTTTGATGCTTAATTGCTTAATTATCAGTTTACTCCACTTACTTTGAGAAAGAGAATTGGACTAGTTAAACAAAAGGGAGGTGGGCTTGGAGACTGCCCAGGAAGTGAGGCTCCCCTCTGTGTCCCAGCAGTCACTTCTGGAGGCTGCAGGGCTTCTTACAACCATGATGTCGCTTCTCACCCCCCTCGTCCCTCTCCAAGCTGAGCCCTTGGAGATGAGCGTGGCTATGCCTGAGCCCTGGGGCCACCACCCGGTTTACCAGTCTTTTTCCTCCAAAATCATCTGCACCTTCTCCAATCCTGATTATTTTTATTCTGCTGACGCTCATTCTTTCATCCATTCATTCTTCCTTTCATTTATTCATTGACACTGTTTGTATGCCAGGGCCAAGGCAGCACACAGAACCAGAGAAAGGAAAAGATATGAATCTAAAACCAGCTACCACCCATAGACTGGCAGGATGTGGGGAGGGGCCGACCCTACCGAGATGGGAGTGGGGCTCTGTGGCGGGGGATCGGGACCCCTTCAGGGAGCAGGCGACATTTCAGAGGTCTAAGAAATATGGGCAGGGCACAAGATTCTAGTTTTCTTCTCTTCTCCTCTTTCCTCTCTTCCATGGCCTTCCTCCTCCCCCTCTTTCTCTTTCTCCTCCTCCTCCTTCTTCTCTTTCTCCTCCTCCCCCTCCTTCTCTTTCTCCTCCTCCTCCTCCTCCTTCTTCTCTCTCTGTCTCTCTCTGTCTCTCACACACATACACACACAGGGCCTTTCTCAATGTTTAAGTATTATAGCCTCACAGACACACAGATGATCTCACCTATACCCAGATCTGCTGTCTCGGGTTGATTTCCCACAAGCAGACCCGGAGTCAAGCTCTTGGGCACAGGTAGTTTATTTGGGAAGCAGGATGAAGCATTGCAGAAGTGAGTGAGAGAAGAGAAGAAAGCCAGTGGGATGTATGCTAATGAGTGGGTTGTCACAGGGGGCAACTGTGGCTCAGTCCTGCCTGGCCCCTCTGGGACACTGTGTGGAACGTGCTTCAGAATTGCCCCAAAGAGGAGCGAGGAAGCTGGGGTATTTATACACCAATTCCAGGGTTGAGAGTCCCTCCTGGGGGTTTAGCCTCTTGGTGCTTCTGGTCTGGCCCCATGTGTGAGTGAAGTACACTCTCAAGGAGACCCTCTCAGGAAGACCCTCAGGGAGAAACATGCTGGGCACCCGGGGCTCCTACGGTGTCTGTCTACAGGTTACACTCTGGGGGGACTGAGGAGGTGTGCTGGGAGAGCTAGCAGCACCTGCTTCCTGCACATTCTATAATCTTCTCCATCTCCCTCCCCCATCTCTTTCTCTCTCTCATACACACTTATACACTTACACACTTACACACACACACACACACACACACACTAAAGTGATCAGTCAGCTGGGGAGAGACAAGATGGCTGACCAGAGACACCAGCTGCCAGATTGTCTCAGAAAAGTTTTAGATGAAAGAGAAAAAACAAACAAACACTTCAGATCAGATGTAATTCTGAGGGAAAAGTGCCAGAACCTATAAGAGATTCCATGGGAACGGAACAAGAAGGAGCAAGGTATCAGCAGAAGACAACCCCCGAGAGGCTTGGAGTCTGGCAAAAGGGCAGATGGAGTGGTTTATTTCTCCCCCGCTCATATCTCTGGCAGTCAGCAGGCTCCTGAGCTGCTGGAGATCCTTTCTACCCTCACAAGCCCAAAAGCTGTTGCCACCAGTGAGCTTGGGCTTCTTTCTTGAGGACAAAGCACCAGCCTGTGGGCTGCCTTGGGGTTGCTTTCCATCACCACAGACCCAAGTCGAGACAGTAGGTGCCATATTGCTTCTCCACCCATTGTGTGTATTTGTCCTCCCAGGGGGCTCCCGCGCCTCAGTTTTCATCTTGGCCATTCCCATATGAGCATTTCCAAGCTCTGACCCAGACTGTGGGAGCCACAGGGGCCAACGAGTCCAACGGGTTTGCGTGACCCAAGAACCTGGACATTCCAGGCAGGCTGCCTTCCAGAGAGAGGGACAGAGACAACAAGAGTGCTAGCTGTCCTCTATCCACACTCTTCTCCTTCCTGTCCCCTCCCCAGCCTTGCCTGCTGAGAGACAACGGAGCCAGGCTCTCAGGAGCAGCTGCTTCCCAGCTGTTGGTACATACTCCACACTGGGGCTTCCACGGAGAGAGGAGCTCAAATCTCTCTTAATGACCTGCAGAGGACTTAAACAGGACTCTAGAACAAATGAGTAACAAACGTTTACAGAACATTTTACCCCAAAACTACTAAATATGCATTCTTTTCACCAGCACATGGAACATTCTCCAAGATTGATCATATCTTAGGCCACAAAACATGTCTCAACAAATTCAAAAAATAGAAATCATACCATGGATCTTCCCAGACCACAGTGGAATAAAACTAGAAATCAATTCTAAGAGAAACACTCAGTTCTACACAAAGTCATGGAGCTTAAACAACTTGCTGCTGAACAATTATTGGGTTAATAATGAAATTATTGAACTTAATGACAAAGGAGACACAAGCTATCAAAATCTGTGGGATTTGGCAAAAGCACTCCTAAGGGGAAGATTCGAAGCCTTAAATGCCTACATCAAAAAGACAAAAAGATCACAAATCAATGATCTAACGACATGTCTCAAGGAACTAGAAAGGGAAGAGCAAACCAAACCCAAAGCCAGCAGAAGAAAAGAAAAAACTAAGGTCAGAGCAAAACTAAACAAAATGGAAAACAACAACAACAAGAAAAAAATACAAAGGATCAACGAAACAAAAAGTCCATTCTTTGAAAAGATAAAATTGATAGATCTCTTACTGGATTAACCAGGAATAGAAGAGAAAGGACCCTAATAAGCTCAATCAGAAATGAAAAACAAGATTACAACTGATACCACAGATATACAAAATATCATCTGTGAATACTAGGACAATCTCTACACACATAAACTCAAAAACATAGAGGAAATGGACAAATTCCTGGAAACACACAAACACTCAAGGCTCAATCAGGAAGAAACAGAACTTCTGAACAGACCAATACAATAATGAGCAAAAAGATTGAAACAGTAATAAAAAAGCTTCCAGAAAAAATAAAACAAAAAATAAACAAACAAAGAAACACCAGACCAGATGGATTCACAGTCAAATTTTACCAGACCTACAAAGAAGAGCTGGTACCCATACTGCAGAAATTATTCCCTAACATTGAGAAGGACAGAATCCTCCCCGACTCATTCTATGAAGCCAGTATCACCTTGATGCCAAAGCCAGGAAAGGATATAACAACAACAACAGCAAAACTACAGACCAATATCCCTCATGAATATAGATGCAAAAATCTTCAATAAGATACTAGCAAGCCAAATTCAACAGCACATCAAAAAAAAAATCCACCAGGATTAAGTGGGCTTCATCATAGAGATGCAAGAATGGTTCAACCTATAGAAATCAATCAATGTGATCCACCACATAAACAGAAGCAAAAACAAAGACCATATGATCATAGATCTCAATAGATGCAGAAAAAGCATTCAACAAAATTCAGCACCCTTTCATGATAAAACTCTCAACAAACTAGGCATAGAGTTGGATATGGTCTCTGCAGGGCTCCAGGAGTTCTTTCTGATACTTTCATATTCTGAGTTATTCTCGTAGGGTCCCTGCTTATGTGGCCCCTCTTTCAGGCCTCTGAGAACTGTGACAATAGCAGACCACCATCACTTTCACATAATAGAGTCTTAGTTGCACTGTTTCTCACTGAGTGGACTCAGCTCTTTAGACTAATGGTACTCAAAATTGGACATGCATCAGAATTGCCCTGGAAAGCTTGTTAAAACATGAATTTCTAAGGTAGCCCTCATAGGTGTTTTATTTTTGTAGGTCTGGAGTGGAGCCTGAGAATTTGCATTTCTACCAAGTTTACAGGTGACATGGATACTGCTGAGCCAGAGAGACCACCTCACCTTGAGAATGCTACTTCAGAGCAAAGTGAAAGTGTCTTGAATATAGGGAAAGATGCTTGATTTGGGGAAGCATTTGAATTTGTGAAGGTGAGATGAGAGATGCTCTGACATAGTCCTAGGAAGTGGGGAAGGTGTCCAGCAGAGAGCTTCTCCGACAGGGAAAACAGGTGGCTCTGGCCACAGGGAGAATGGGAAGAGGAAAGGCTCAGACAGAGCCTTGAGGGACCCCCAGAAGTCAGATAAGGGTGCGTCTGGCAAATCTCTCAGCCACCTTAACTGAGATCTCAAGGAGACGCACACATTGTGTGGATTAGTATATTTTCCTTGTTTGTTTCCCAGCCCATCACACATTTTCAGCGGCGCTCTTCATGGAAATGTCAGCTCATCTCAGCTCTGCTCAGAGGAACCGAGGAGCAGAGATGCTGGGGCCGACTTGGGCCAAGCATTTGAGAGGGAGCAGCGCACCCTGGAGGCCAGCCCGGGGGACGGCGACAGGTGTGCTGGGCTAGGGAGGGGAACTCTCCCTCCCTTGACAGGCATTTATTGAGCACCTGATGTACCAGGTCTAGGTAAGGCGTGGGAGGAGAAGAGAGTGAAAAAACAGACAAAGGCATATCGCGAAGGACTTAGGACTTCTGGAATTGTAACGAGTCGGTCTGCCCCTTTACTTCCTCCCATGCTTCCTGTTGACACAAATCATCAAAGTGAAGGAATGTCAAAGTTCAGACACATAACTGGAAATAGAAGAATAAGGTTTTTAACAGTTTGTTTCCTAATAGAGCAACTGCTTAGAGATGATATCAAATGAGGTGGGCATAACACATTCATCTGATTTCCTTTCCCTGCAAACGGGATCATTAAGGCATCTAAATTAACTGGGTGTAACCATGAATTAAATCGAGCTTGTTTATAAGGGAAACAGAGGCATCTTTCATCTTCATATCCTGGCAGGATTCTCCTGACTTGAAGGTATGATTAGGAGAAAAGTGGCAAAAAAAAAAAAAAAAAAACAGAAAAAGAGGAAAAGAAGGAAAGAAACCCTCCGCAGCTCAACCCTGAGTGGAATCGATAATAAAACCCAGTTCCCCCGTGAACACACTGCCTTTTCAGTCCTCCTCAGCCGAGTTCATTATTTTATTTCACTACTTGATAGGTTGAAAAATTGCCTGCAGACTGGTTAATTAGGACTAACAGTGCTTAGTAACTGGGGAGACAATTGCAGTTTGAGAAATTAGTGTTCATGATTCATCTATTAAAGTGCATCTAGACATGGAGTTTGCCTTGCGGTGGTGTCAGCCCAGGCATCTGTCCAGGTGGCCGAGGTAACCGAGCATTTCTCGCTCTGAGTTTGGGTGGTGATGGTAAGAAACAGATATCTACCTTGAGAAAAAAGAGAGGCTCCTTATAAGGACGCAAAAGCCATTCCACATGGGACTTCCGAGAATGGGGATATAGTAGGAACTGACTGTTCTGTGTCCCACCAAAAGTCATATGTTGAAACCTAAAGTCCAATGTGATGGTATTCAGGTATTTGGGATGTAATTAGGATTAGATGTGATCACGAGGGTGGAACTGTCATGAATGAGATTAGTGCCCTTACAGAAGAGAACCCAGAGACCACTCTTGCCCCTTCCCCCTTGTGAGGACACAGTGGTGGGGGTGGGGGGCAAACAGCTGTCTATGAACCAGGAAGCAGGCTTTCAGCAGACACCAAATCTGTCAGCACCCTGATCTTGAACTTCTTGGCTTCCAGAACTGCGAGAAATAAATTTCTGTTGTTCAGTCCATGGTATTTCATTATACCAGCCCAAATGGACTAAGACAGTATAAAACTAGGAAAATGAGAAACTAGAGGGTTTCTTTCTCACTCCTCCTCTCTTTCCCCCCACTTCTCTCCTTGTCTGTCCCTCCCCATGTGACCATGGTCTTCTAGTTCTGTTTTGCCCTGGCTACTCACTCTGTTTCCCTCTCAGCATACAATTATCCTCCACTTAGTGATGGTGTCGTGGACTACTCAACATCCACTCATTTCTCTTCCAGATGTTTGGGGATCCACTCCTTCCCTTTTGTCAGCTCATGTGATTTGGCTAAGGTCCCATTGGCCAGCACTAGAGATGCACCTCAGGGCCAGGACCTAGACAGTCAGCCCATTTGCTTCTCTCTGGTTACAGAATTTAGTTCAGGGTTCGACTTATGATCAAATCAGGATCAATAAGATGCCATGAGGCTTTTGCTGGGGCATTTTGGAAAGAGACTACTTCTCTTTACCATGAAGTTTCAAGATGGCATATGCAGGTTTGGGGCTGCTGGAGTCATGTTCCAGTGACAAAGATAAGTCCTATTTGGGAATAAAGCCAGTGCCTGGAGTAAGGGCAGGGTGTAGCAATGAAGAGAGAAATAGATTGTATGAAATCATTCAAGCCCTGCATCAAGTAATGCCTGATGCCTACATTATTCTGGATTTTACAGTTGCCTGAACCAGTAAATCCCCTCTTTTGTGTGTAAGTTAATTTGTTTTTAATTTTCTATCCTTGTGATAGAAAGAATTCCTACTGAAATTTCCTTTTGAATTGAAAAGACCCCAGCTCTGAACTGAGTCCATATGGACTTCCAGTCCAAGCACCACTATCTGACTAAGGTTTCTGTGTGTCTTCATATTTTCTCATTCAATCATCCCAGTCAAGGGTTAAATCTCCTGATCTACGCTTGGTCTAATCAGCTGCAGCTAGGAGGATGAGACCACATATTATAAATGCAGTCATTGTCCAACAGGGACTGCAGGAAGACAATATCAAAGAGGAGTCCCAATTGTGATTAATGTGTCCTTTCTGGGTTCGCTCAGCCTACTGAAAAGACAAACAGTAATCCCTCTGAATTCATAGCATCCGGGTATCCTGGCAGCTGTCCTCCATTGGCCTTGGGGCTCCAGTACCAACACTCAATGCTGGCCAGGCCTTACATCACTCCATGGAGCACCCACTGTGCTCAGAGAAGGCGTCTTTGATTCTCTCTGCTTAGGGAGTTTCCTGTGCCTGAAGGAACTAAGCCTTCAGCATCTCTCTGCCTGATACTGACAAATTCCAACTCCAGGCAATGGCTGGCTGGCACACAGATTCTGGCTATTCTTCACAGAGAACCGGCTAGAAGAGAGTATGCAGAACATCTTGAAGTTCCCTTTGATGTCTGTTCACTGAGATGAGGAGGTACCGGTTCATTAACACGTGTACTTAGCAAATTTTTTCTGAGTCCTGGCCTCTAAGACAGGCAACAACAACAAAAACTAGGAGGTTTAAAAGTGCCTTGCTTTAACAGGAACTGCATGTTCTAAGGCAAGTGACATAAGATCTCTGAGTGCCAGTCCTTCATCTAGAACAAGCATCAGTCCTCTATATACCTCAAAATGAGGCTCATCTCCAAGAGGACGGTGCTGCCTCATAGTCAGAAGAAGGGTTCTGTGCTTCTAAGATCATCAGCTGAAATGCACTGCTCCCCTGCAAGTGTGGACTGACACAGGCTTATGGATCCCACCAGGGCAGATGCTATCTGTGCCCACCTGGGTTCCCCAGGTGTTAAGCAGGCTACCAGCTTCCCACCACAATCTCCAGTGGAGGATGCAGAGACTCCCTTCTTCTCTTCCTGGCTTTCTCCTGTACCAGGAACCACAGGACTTGGAATGGCACAAATGGGGGTTACAAAGACCAAGAGTGGTTGGGGGGTCCCGTGGACAGTGCCCAGCCTCCTCAAACCCCAGTGGAATGATGCAATCCTGAGCCCCAGGTGCCCATGGCAGTTACCTGCTCCTGAGCATGCCCCTATTGGACTTTCTACCTTCTCCGTCTTACCTTCACAATTCCCTCACTTGGACTTCCTGGGATCTCCTCCCAAATAAGCTACCTGCATCCAAGTCCTGGTCCCGGAGTCTATGCTAGAGGAATCCAAACCAAACCACCACCCTAGGCCCAGCTCCTTCTCCAAGCATCTTGCCTAGAGCCCAGACTTATTTCTTGGAGTTAAGCTTATTCTTGGAATTAAACAAGTGTTATAAGATTCTTGGGTATCCTTCCAGAGATATTTTATGCATTTACATGCAAGTGCAGATATAAAATTCACATATAAGCAAGCTTCTTTCTTTTATACCAAGACTTCAGAGTCCTGCTTCTATCCTTTCAGGCTTCTCTTCCCTTCCCACGTTCTAATTTTCTACCCGTTCACACCTATCTTCAGTGAAAAAGTGCTATGAAGGGGAAAATGCCAGGCGCAACACATGGAAAGGGCAACTAGCCCACTCTTGGAAAGCAGAAGCCAGAGAAGGCTTCCTAGAGGACATGCCATTGACCTTGAAACCTGAGGATAAAGTAGAAGCTAGCCAGGTAGACCAGTCAGTATATGCAAAGGCCTGGAAGCTGGAGAAAGGTTGGCTTGTTCAAAGAATTGCCAGTGATCTGTTCAGACACAGCCTGGCATGTGAAGGCAGGGGTGGGAACAGCCAAGGCTGACAGATGACCAGAGCCTTTTAACTCTGTCCCTCTCTGGCCCTGTTTTTCTTTCCAACTACATCTCCCACTCCAGGGCATGTGTTCAACGTCAGGCCTTTCCCCAAATAGGGCTTGTGCTTTGAGCTTCTGGGCCTTTGTAGATGTTGATTCCCTTTTCTGCTAACACCCAGTGAAGTTTGCTTGGAAAATCCTTCCAAGTCCAGTATAAATGGCGCCCACCATGAGAGTCTTTCTGGTCTTCAAAGCCACTGTGGTCTGAGTGCATCCTCCATCTCAGCAGCGATCAGCTTAGGTGTATCACCCCGTCAGAGCTCCTTAAGGACCCAGGGCACATGGTAGATAGTCAATAAAAATGTTAATTGTGTTATTCATCGCAAATATCTCTAGTATCTATCACTCTGTTGGTTGGATTTTTTTTTTTTTACTTTAAAAAAATGATAACGTCACAGGAAGTTGCAAAACCATAGAGAGAAGTCCTGTGTGCCTTTCACCCACTTCCCCCCAGTGGTTACATCTTGTATAACGATAGCACACTACCAAACCAGCAACTTGACATTGATACAATATCACAAGTGTAGCTACTTCTACGGGAATCAAGATAGAGAACGATTCCATCGCCACGAGCTAGGAGGATCTCCCCTCTACCATCCTGCAGAGATAGATCTTCCACCACCTCTACCTCTGCAATAGCCTTAACGCTGGGTAATCATTAATCTGTTGTTCAACTGGACAATGCTGACATTTCAAGACTGTTATACCATGAAATCATACAGTATGTGACCTATTGAGACTGGGTTTTTTCACTCAGCATAACGCCCCCGAGATCCATCTAAGTTGTTGAGTGTATCAGTCGTTCATTCCTTTCTATTGCTGTGTAGTATTCCATAGCATGGATTTACCACATTTTATTTAACCATTCATATACTGAGGAACATTTTATTTGTTTCTGGTTTGAGGCTATTACAAACATAACTGCTAGGAGCAGTTGTGTACAGGTTTTGTGTGGACATAACGTTTTCATTTCCTTGGGATAATGGCCAGGAATAGTTGGCTGGTTAGTATTGTAAGTGCATGTTTAGTTAAAAAAAACAAAAAACTGCCAAACTGTCTACCAGAGTGCCTGGACAATTTTACATTCTGACCAGCAATTTATGAGTGATCCAGTTTATCCACATCCTCCCCATGATTTGCTCTTTGTCACTGTTTTTTAATTCTAGCTGTTCTAATAGGTGAGTAGGAATAGCTCATTGTGTTCTTAATGTGCATTTCCCCAAAGCCAGTGATGTCCAATATCATTTCATGTGCTTATTTACCATCTCATATATCCTCAGTGAAATGTCTGTTCTAGTCTTTGACTCATTTTCTAATTGCATTTTTTAACTGTTGGAGTTTTGACAATTTTAAAAATATATTCTAGATACCAGTCCTTAGTCATACATGTAATTTACAAATATTTTCTCCCAGTCTGTAGCCTGCCTTTTCATCTTAATAAGGTCTTTCAGGGAGCAAAGATTTTTAATTTTGATGAAGTCATTTATTTATTTTTTTAAAATGTCTTATGTGTTTAGTGTCCTGTGTAAGAACTTTTTACTAAGCTCTAGGTCCAAAAAAATTTATCCTATATTATTTCTAAATATTTTATAATTTTATATTTTACATTAAAATCTATGATACATTTTTGAGTTAATTTTTGCATAAGGTAAGAGACTTAAGTCAAATTTGCTTTTTAAACTATGAAATGTTCTAGTACTGCTTGTTGAAAAACCTATCCTTCTTCCATTGAATTGCTTTTACATCGTTATCAAAAATAAATTGACCATATTTGTATTAGGTTCTTTCTGAATTCTTTATTCTGTTCCACTGAGCTATGTTTCTTTCTCTTTCCCAAAATCACAAAATCTTGATTACTGTAGTTTTATGTAATAAATAAATTGGATACAGTGATGCCTTTTATTTTACTCTTAGTTTCAGAATTCTTTTAGCTATCTCAGTTCTTTTGCCTTTCTGAATAAATTTTACAAAATTCTTTCTATATATCTAAAATGCCCTGCTGGGCTTTTGATAGGAATTTCATTAAACCTACATATCAATTTGGCGAGAATTGAAATCTTGACTACATTGAATCTTCCTATCCATAGGCACAGATTCTCTCTCAATTTATTTGTATCTCCTTTCTTTCACTAGCATTTTATAGTTTTCAGTATGCTTTTGTCAGATTTATACAGACTTGCTTTTTTGATCCATGGATCATTTAGCAGTGTGGTGTTCCGTTTTCAAGTGTCTAAATATTTTTCTGTTATTGATTTCTAATTGTATTCCATGGTGGGCAGAGAATACACTCTGTATGATTTAAATTTATTTAAATTTGCTAAGGTTTATTTTATAGCCCAGGATATGGTCTATCTTGTATATCCATAGGCACTTGAAAAGAGTGTGTATTCTGCTTGTGTTGGGTGGGATGTTCTATAAGTGTCAATGAGATTCTGTTGGTGGTTGGTGTTGTTGAGTTCTATACCCTTGTTGATTTTCTGTCTAGTTGTTCTATTAATTATTGATAGAACAGTGTTGATAGCTCCAATGTTAAGAATAGATTTGTCTATTTCTCTTTTCAGTTCTGTCAACTTTGCTTCACATATTTTTCACCTCTTTTGTGCATACACATTTATGATTACTATGTGCTCCTGATGGATTGACCCTTTTATCTTTATGTAATGGCCCTTGGTTTCACTGGTAATTTTCATTGCTCTGAATATTTTTATCTAACATTAACATAGCCCTTAATGCTTTCTTTTGATTATTTTTTTGCATGGTATATACTTCTCCATCCTTTTACTTTCAATCTACCCATATACTGAAGTGAGTTTCTTATAGACAGTATACCATGTGGTCTTTTTTTAACCCATTGTGCTAATTTGTCTTTCAGTTAGTATATCTAGGCCATTTACATTTAATGTAATTTCTGACATGCTAGGGCTTAAGTCTGTCATTTAAATTTTGTTTTCTGCTTAGTCTCTCTGTTTTTGGTTTCTTGTTTTTCCTTACTGCTTCCTTCTGGATTACCTACACATTTTTAAATTAATTCCATTTTAATTTATGTAGCATTTTTGAGTGCATAGGCTTTTAAATGGCTGCTCTGAGTATTACATTATATATATATATATATATATATATATATATATATATATCGGTATAATAAGTGATATTTGGTTGATACCTGGCCATTTGGAATATTATGTTAGGACCCTGGGTCTTATTTAAATCTTGTGTTTTAGCAGGTCTCTTCAGACACTGCTTCAGCAGGGAGTGGGGGGACACCATCCTATTACTGCCACCTGGGGGTGGGATTTCAGATTTCTCACTTGCCTCCATTGACACCCAGTGGGAAAGTAGCTCCTTTTTACTCCTGGGCAGGAGTCAGGGTTGAGGATCCTCACGAGGTCACTGCTGATGCCACCCTGCCAGGGAGGAGGGAGTGAGCCATGTTTCTGCTCCTCATGTGGCCTCCACTGACACCACAGAGGGTGTCCTCATGACTGCTGAGCAATGGTGACATTTCTTATTCTCAATAAGACCTCTTCACACTTTCTCCCAGTGAGGAGGGAGGTGGGTACCTCACTGGGTAGCTTGGCAGAACAGTTGGTATGCTTCATTACAGCCTCGGCAAAGTAGAAATCTAGGCTTTCAACCCCAACTTAAATGATGGAAACGGGAATGGGGCTGTAATTTTTCCTATGGAGATTGGCTGGAATAGAGCAATTATTGTCTAAAAGGTTTTTGTCTTGCCAGGTTGTCCCCTTCTTGGCCCTTTGGCTAGAAAGAGTAGCCTTTTCTTGAAACTTTGTGCCAATTGGCATTTCTGGGTTGCTGATGTCTCCAGTACATAATCTTAGATATACGAGGTAAAAAGAAACCCAAAGGAACTCATCACCATGTTGTTCTTCTGGTCCCTAGCCAAGCTGCCTTCTTCTCTCCACATTTCAGTCTTTTACGTTCATTTTATATACAATGTCCAGGTGTTTTTAGCTGTACTTAGTGGGAGGAATAGGGAAAAGTATGTACACTCTCCCTTACCAGAAGTGGAAGTCCCCTGATTAAATTATTTTATTATGTTTATATGTGTGCATGCATGTATGTATGTATATATTTATCAGTAAGTAATATATTCATGTGGTTTAAAATTCAAAACACACAGAAGAGGGTATAGTGAAAATTCTCTGTCCCCCCAACCACTCAGTTCCTATTCCTAGAGTTGAAAAAAAAATGTTATTAGCTTTTTGGGTACCCTTTCAGAGATAGTTTATACATATACAAGCAAGTTCATATATAAAATTATAAAATTTTCTGCTTATATTACATAAATAATAAATCCTAAACACATCAATTTAGTGCTTGATATTTTGGCTGAATGAAGAAAAGACAATTATTAGCCACTTTCTTTTAACTTTTTCTTTTTAAATAATTATAGATGCATAGAAAGCTGAAAACACATATACAGGTAAGTCCTACACATCATTCCCCAGTATCCCACAATGTTAACATTTTTTACAACTACAGTACAATGCCAAAACCAAGACATTCACATTGGAATAATCCACAGACCTCCACAGGCCTTATTAGGATTCCACCAGTTACATGTGCACTGGGGGGAAGGGGGCAGGTGTGCATATGGTATTCTTTGCAATGATGTCACACCTATAGCCTTCTGTAACCACCACGAAAATCAAGATACTTACTGCACCATCACCACAAGGCTCCCTCATGTTATCCCTCTATAGCCACACCCAAGCCCTCACCCCCATCCCCTACCACCTCCACAATTATTTCCTTAAAATTCATCAAAGCTGTTGAATGCATTAATAGTTCTTTTCTTTTTATTATTGAGTTGTATTCCATGGTATGAAGGTACCACAGTTTGTTTAATGATTACCCATTCAAGGACATGTGAGAAGTTTCCAACTGGAGGCTACTCTGAATAAAGCTGCTATGAATATTTGTGTTCAAGTTCCAGAATAAGCCTTCATTTCCCTGGGATACATGGCCAAGAGTACAATCGTTGGTTCATACGGTGAGTCCATTTTTAGCTTTGAAAATAACTGCCAAACAATTTTTCAGAGTGGTTGCACCATTTGCATTCCCAAGAGAAATGCATGAGTGATCCACTTTCTCCACATCCTTATTCACTAATCCTTATTCATTGCATTTATTTTTTATTGCTCTAATACATATACCTTAAAATCCACTCTTTTAAAGTGAGTAGTTCAGTAGTTTTTAGTATGCTCACAAAGTTGTGCAACAACTGCCACTGTCTAATCCCAGAACATTTTCATCATGGAAAAAAGAAACCCTACACCTATTGGCAGTCACGTCCCATTCTATCCTCCCAGCCCCTAGCAACCATTACATAATAAACACATTATAAATTCCCCTTCAGCCCTTCAAATTTTTAAAATAAAATGTCTAAATTCTTTTTCTGACCTTGGAATACAAAATCTAATTGAAAATAAATAAACTCACATCCAACAGGATGTAAGCTTCAAGAGATTACGGGTTTTATTTATATTTATTTATTTATTTAGTCTATTTTGTTCACTGCTAAATTCCTTGGTGCCCAGAACAGATTCTGGTGCATAGAATCTGTTGCTCCATATTTGTCTCTCTGAGTATAAGTAAATGAAGTAAGAAATGCACAAATGAATAAAAAAATTGCTGAGGGCCATCATGTTAAATTCTATTGCTGATATAGGACAGAAGTTTTTCATTCTTGTTGAACATCAGATATAACCTGAGGAGCTGGTTAAAGATATCTGTTCCTAGGCTCCAATCCAGAGATCTTCTAAATCAAAACCTCCAGGTATGAGACCTGAGGTTATTCATTTTTAATCAACACTCCTGGTGGTTCTTGTTCCACTCTGCTGCCCAGGCTAGAATTTCTAAATCCTCAAGGTAGCAAAAGTGGCTGGATAGGAGCTGAGTGCATGACCTAAGCTCATGCAATCAGCCTGTGGATTCCTGTATCCTTCTTACTCAGAGAAATGGGCATGCAGAAAATTAATTCTATCAACAGGATGCCTTTGGTGGGGAGGCAGAGTAATATATTAGGAAGAGAGGAGACTTTGAAGCCAAAGAGATAGATGTTTGAATTCAGACTCAGTTACTCAGTTGGACATATTATTTGGCCTCTCTGAGAGGTTCCATTTTCTGCTAAATGGGGTGAATATTAGTATCTAGCCCAGATAGCTGTCATAAGCATTAAATGAGCCAATGCACACAACACATGTGCGTGTGCATGCAAACACACACACACACACACACACACATCACTACCACTATACCATACATTCCCAGTCTTCCAGTTATGGAATCAGAGCCCAAGAATTCAGCATTAAAATGATCTTAAGAATAATATCATCTCACCTACCTCTTTTAACAGACATCTCTTCTCCAGCTTTTTCAACAGGCGGCCACTGAGTCTCTGTTGAATGCCTCCAATGCCGGGTGCCTCACTGCTCATAAGCCACCCCAGTTCTCTAGTTAGAGCTCATGATTAGAAAGTTTTTCCTTAGAATGCACTAAAATCTTCCCAGCTTTGGCTTCTACCACTGGTTCTCCTCTCTCCTCTGGAGCCCTGAAGAATGAGGCAAATCCCTTTCTACCTCATAGTCAGTCTTCCTGGTGAACCAACCTTTCACTGGGTAATCGTAGCTTGACAATATATTATCTGGGTGGGGGGTGTATCACAGGATAGAATTCTTTCATCGTGACAACCTGCTTTGCTTCTAGATTTGAAGTAGTATAGGAGAGTCACAAACACAAGAGACTTTGGAGGCCAGGCAGGTAATATAAACAAGTGAGGTCAGCTTACTAAGGTCTGTGGCAAAATGAAGACTCAATGATCTTCTAAAAAGAGGCAGCTTCTACCCCACTCCAACTCCACTTTCCCCAGTTGTAATCTGGTCTACTGTTGTCAGATATGGATTAAAAAACAAGTATCCAAATTTCACACTTTTATTTTAAAATCACCTAGTTAAAATAATGAGTGCATGTACAAACTGGTAAAATGTGATAAGTTCTGTAGTTTAGTTAACAGTATCACACCAGTGTCAATTTCTCGGTTTTGATAATGTGCTATGATTATGCAAGATGGTATCATAGGGGAAAAACATTTTCCCAATTTTTTTGTGTCTAAACTATTTCAAAATACAAAGCTAATAGATAAAAATAAGATATTGCCATTAAAAAAAATCATTCAATTTCTAAATGTTGGCAAACTAATTCGATCAAAAAGCATACATGTGTTTGCAGATAAAGTAAGCTTATCTACAGGCCACCACTTTGCAACACTTGCAATTTAGTATCATGATTAAGTTTATGAGTTTTATTCTCAGACTATTCGAATCTTAACTCTACCACTTACTAATTCCAAGACCATGAGCAAATTTTCAAGTCTCAGATTCCTTGTCTAGAAAACAAGAGATATTAATATCTCACTGGGTATTTGCAAGGATTAATGGGGTGGTGTATGTTAACATGGTGTCACGAATGTACATCCTGTTCGGTATGTAGTCGCCATCGGTACCATCAGGATGAACCCAGATAGGCGGATGCTCAAATTGCCACCTTGCCAAGCTGGTCTAGGCATAGTTTATAGACAGATGCTCTGGCTTCCTCTCTTATTTCTGCCCAGGGATGTCTTCTGCAACCATCTTGGGAAGTGGAATGGTTGGCTGCAGAAGGCCGACAGAAGGGCACATCCCCCTTCTGCAGCTCAGACAACCTGGAGGCTAGAGGGATGACATGGTCTCTCCAGGTAGAGGCCAGCATCTCATTAAATAAAAGACACACTGAAATCACCCTCGCCTGGTCTCTGTGTCCCCAATTCTGCCACGTTTCCTTAGCCCAGCTCTTCCCTGTGTTGAGCTGAAAGCAATGAGAAAGAGCAGATTAAGCTGGCGGCTGATTTGAATTTTTCTCCTGGCCTAAGGTGCTTGGCACAGGCCAAGAAGGAAGTGACAGGTGAAAATGGACCTCGGAATGAGTGAGCTACAGGCCTTGGCAAATGCATGTCTGTCCTGGTCACACCCAGGCTCAGAGGAGAACAGGAGGGAAGGGCTCTGCTGGGAGATGTTGGCTTCTGAACTGCAACAGGGCGGGCAAACTGCACCATCCGAGCTCTGACATTTCACTCTTGGTGAGGCCAAGAGGCTTTGGAGGAGAAAAGCCAGGTCCAAACCACAGCATTTAAAAAGGCCCCTTCTCCGTATGTCAGGGGCAACATGGTGGCAATAGCAACTGATTAATGGGAAAGAAGGAAGGAAGGAAAGAAAGAAGGAAGAAAGGAAGGACTGATTGATTCAGACGCACAGGCAGACTTTCTTTCACCATGCAAATATTAAAATGCCTCCTGGGGGCTGAGCATGGTGTTAGACATCAAGGACAAAAGAGTTTCCACTGAAAAAGGCAGAGAAAGAAAACAATCAAATTCATGGCTTGTCGGGTTGTGAAAAGTGCTTAGAAAAACAAAGGAAGGTGCTGTGCTTTTCTCAGATGGTTAGGAAGGATCTTTCTTAGCAGTGACATCGCAGGCTGGATGTGAACAAGGTGAGGGAGTGAACTAAGCAGAGACCTGGGGACAGAGATTTCCAGGCACAGGGCACAGTGAGGGCGAAACCCTGGAGGCTGGAGCCACGTGGCCTGCTCAAGGCGCAGCCAAGGAACAGCAAGGAGCAAGAGAGTTCGTGGCTGGGGAAGAAGTCCCAGAAGCAGCAGAAAGCAAGATGACAAGATTTCCTGCAACCTGAGTTTGAGAAGGAGGCTGTGGAAGGTTCTAAACAGAGGAACGGGGGGCGGAGCAAGATGGCGGATGAGAAACACTGCCAGATAGAGCGTCTCTGC
>VBSM01002153.1:17358465-17398465 GCA_008086735.1 Cheirogaleus medius
AAAAAAGAAAAAGAAAAAGAAAAGAAAATCAAAGGGGGTTCCAACCAATGCAAACCTGGCTTGCTGCTTCTGTCCCTGCTGAGTGTCACCTAAAGCTCTGGACCATCAGAATAAACATCTGGCGATGCGGGTAACGCCTAGCGCCAGGCTCACGGAGAACTCCCTGACATCACCCAGCCTCCCCCGCTGGTGCAACCGCCTCGGCAAGGCAACTGAAGGATTTTATTATAATGGAACTTTGCGGAGCTCACTCAACCCGTCAAAATAATTGTCTGACTTAATGCGAAATCTGAGCTCCGCAGCTGGGAATGCAGGCTGGCTGCTGGTGCTGCTGGGGCACATCTCAGCGCCTCGAATTAGCAGCGGTTTGGAAGTCTCCCTAATTAGTTACAGCGCTGCTCGAGGTGGCATTTCATTTTATTTTATTTTTATTTTTTTTATGAGCCAAATAACATATTGCTGCTTAAGTTTCTGGAAGACAGGGAGCTATAAATAAAATTATAATTTACTTGAAGTCTATCACACAGATATACCAAGTTCAGAAGTAAGTTTTAATTTGACTAATGAGATGAAAGTTTCATTGCAGAGTGTGGGCTGTGGGTACAAATATCACTGTGTTACACAGAGGGTGGTAGCCCCAAAAGTCCCGGGAGACGATGCAGCCCTGAGACGAGGAAGGAAGCTGACCTGCTCACCTCGGGGTGTACCTGGAATCTAGTAGCCACGACTCCCACTCAGATTTTCTCGGCTGGGAGTCCATGGAACTCTTCTTTCCTCGTCTTCAGCCTCAGTTTCCCTTTATATCCAAGGAGGAGGAGGATGCTCATGCTTTCCTCGGAGGTTCTGTAAGCATTAAAACATCTCACATCTGCAAAAACAGCCCATACCAGGAATCTGATGGTGTGGTGTTGTAGTTAGGGGTTTCTACTCAGAAGCCAGACTGCTTAAGTTCAAACCCTGCCTCCTTTATCAGCTAGCTGTGTCAACTCGGGCAAATTACTTAATTTTTCTGTGTCTCACTTCCTTCACCTGTTAAAAACTGCATAGGCTTCTTGAATAAGGTAATGGATACATCCAAATTGCTCAGAACTTAGGGAGAGCACATAACAGACTTTCCGTAAGTCTTATCTGTAGCACGTTTTCTCAACAGGGGAGTAAAGAAAGCTACATAGTCCAATGGTTTTATGGTCTGATATTACAATGGCGTGGACATAAACAAACCTGCAGTGTATTCGTAGTATTAAAATATAACAGAAGAGGGGCAATTAGGGCAAAATATTGAGAAACACCAAAACACTAATCTATAGTAATAACTTGTACGCAGAGTGCATCAGCCACATGACTTGTCTGATGTCAACTGCTGAAACGTAAGGCTCTGGGATCAGAGGGACCCACCTTTTAATCCACCTGTCTACTTGGGAGCTGTGTGATCTTGGCAAGTCACTCCCTTCTCTGTTCCTGAGTTATCTTATCTATAAAAATGGAGCTGATAAAGCTATTGGGAGAATGAAATAAAATCATGCGTGCTAAGTGCGGAGGGCAATGCCTGCCATGCCGGAAGCATGCGAAATAAGGCAGCTATAGCTGGGATTATTTTCATCATTTTGTCAGTAAGGACTTAGCACAGAGTGGGCACGGGATAAATGTCGGCGCAGGGGTGCTTCTAGACTGTCTCTGGGCTGACACGTTCTCAGGCTCTTTCTCGCTCTCTCTCATGATACCAGGGACATGCCGTTTGCTATGCAAATATTTTACTGTTGCTCTGTGATCATAACATCGCACGATCAAGTGGACTGTGACAAGAGGAACACACTGACATGGAAGGTTTGCGATTGCACGTCGGTTCCTGGCAGGTCCGTGGGAGCTCCGGGAGCAGCGGGCCGGCGTCTTGCTGCCCGGGCTCATCTCAGGAGCTGAAGCCTGATTAGCGCTGCCCGGCACGGACTGCTCCCTCCTGCACGGTCAATTCCTGCTCGGCTGCGACACCGTAAAGAAAGGGCCCACTTTTAAGTAATCAATGTGGAATTAAAATGATGGAAAAGTGCATCACACCACTCCAGGGTTCCCACCAGAGCAGGAAGAATTCTGAACTTGTGCTCAGGGGAGACAAATAGAGAGTCAAGCCCACCCAGGACCCCGCTCTGCACCCAGGGGCCAAGGCCTGTGTCATGACCCCACCCCTGTAGGACCACGTTGGCACCTTACAAAGCCCACGGTGTTTATCTGGGATGTATTGTTTTCCTGCTCAAAATGCCTTCTCTAAGTCTAATCTAAATCCTTCATGTTGCAGAAAGACTCCATTTCTGCCTGAGTCTCGGGAACTTCTAAGCACAGCTGCCAAGTGGTCATGCAGAGTGGACATGGGGCACTGGTGGCCCGTATCCCAGCTTAGCCCCTACCACCCGCTTACTCAGCCTGCCGAGGACAGGTGTGGAGAGGCCACCTCCCCTCCCCGGCTGGCTGTCCAGGACCGTGGGGAAGTGTCTACATGGGCAGAGTCGAGCCTTGGGCCTAGTCTAGAGAGTTGGTGTGGGGAGAATGGAAATCGTTCTTGTGCGTGGACAGAAGCCTCACTGGGCTATCCACCCCCCCAAACATACACGGCCAGCTGGAAAGCCCCATTCATTTACAAAGAATCTGTTCTGTGCCAGGTACTGTTCTCGAAGCCCGGAGTACCAGCAATAAAACAAAGATCAGAAAACAAAATAAAACACAACCAACTGAGCCTCTGCCCCCCTGGAGCTTACCTTTTAATGACAATGGGTGATAAAGACATCAGCAGTGATAAATTCTATGGAAAAGAATAAAAGAAAGCACAGGGACACAGAGGGAAGCGGGAGGCTATTGTACACAGGGTGGTAAGGGTAGGTAAGGTAGGTGACAGTTAACCAGATGCCTGAATGAAGGGGGTCAGTAGCCACACCCATGTCTCAGGGAGGAGAGCCCAGGGGGATGGAACCTGCCTGGCATGTTCAAGGACAAGCAGCACGGCTGGGGGCAGAGGGGAGGCTGGAACAGAGAGAGCAAGCCAGAGAGTGACAGGAGGGAGGGCAGAGATGGGCAGGGGCTGATTCTGGGGATTTGTCACCAGGGGAAGGAGTTTAGACTTTCTACTAAGTGGAATAAGGAGCCCCTGCAGACCTGAGAGCAGGTGATGTTTATTCTTACAGGCTGACTCTGTGCTTCGTGGGAATTTTTTTTTTTTTTTTTTTTTTGCAGGAGAGATGGTTCAGGAGAAGAGTGGAAACAGAGAGATCCATTAGAGACCTGGCACGTAATCGAGGTGGGAGACGCTGCTGACTTGGACCAGGAGGCAGCTGGAAGGATTAAGAAGCACAGTGAACCCTCATTAGTCACAGGTTCTCTATTTGCAAATCTGCCTACTCGCTAAGATTCATTTGTAACCCCAAATCAACACTCTGGCACCCTTGTGGTCATTCATAGTCATGCACAGAGCAGAAAAAAATTGGAGTCTCCAGCTGGGTTCGGACACAGCCACTCCGGGACTTCTTGCTTCAGCTCTTGTATATAAACAAGTGCTCTTTTTTCAGTCCGTTTCATGCCATGTTTTTCACATTTTTGTGACTTTTGTTTGTGATTTTTCAGTTTAAACAGGTCCCCCGGGGTCGTTTTGAAGTGCTGGCTAGCGTTGCTAAGTGCGAGAATACTGCGATGTGCCTCACGGAGAACACGCGTGTGTTTGATAAGCTTTCTCCAGGCATGAGTTCCAGTGTTGTTGGCCATGAGTTAATGCTAATTAATCAACAGTATATATGATAGATAAATAAGGGGTCTTTAAATAGAAACATGCACAAAACAAAGTTACATATTGAGAGATTAATGAAAACATCATGACCAGAGGCTCACAGGAACCTAACCCCTTGGAGCAGTTGGTTGTTGAGTTTTGACTAATTCTATATTCTTGGTGAAAAGTCTCATGAATGGTGAGAATCAACTGTAAATGGATTCAGAATACACTTTGGAGGTGGAGGGAAAGAGAACACATCACCTGAAACTCTACTTTCACGTGCATTCCTGCCTCGGCAAACCCAAGAGTGAGGGTTATTTACCCCATTTTATAGATGAGAAAACTGAGGTCCACAGAGCTGAAACCTCACTGCTGGTAAAGGCAGAATCAGGGTGTGAGTCTAGCCCTAAATCCAGTCCTCTCTTTCTCAGTGTATCACTTTGCTATGACTATTAACAAAATACCACACACTGGCTGGCTTAAACAAGAGAAATTTATTTTCTCACAGTGCTGGAGGCAAGAAGTCCAAGATCAAGGTGCCAGCAGGTTTTGTTTCTTCTGAATCCTCCGCCCTTGGCTTGCAGATGTGGACCTTCTCAACATGTCCTCATAGGATCTTCTCTCTGTGTGCACACATCACGGGCATCCCTTACTGTGTCCAAATTTCTTCTCCGTACAAAGCCCCTGTTCAGTCTGGATTAAGGCCCACCCTAACAGCCTCATTTTAACATAATCACTTCTTTGAAGACCCAGTCTCCAAATACACTCACATTCTGAGCTACTGGAGTTGGGGCTTCAACATACACATTACAGAGGGACATAACTCAGCCCATGACACTCTTCCCTTCAAACCCCCCAAATTCATGTCCTTCTCACATACAAAATGCACTCACCTCGTGCCAGCAGCCCAAAAGTCTTAACCCATTCTGGCATCAACTCTAAGTCCCAAATCTTACCTAAATCTAGTGTGGCTGAGATGTATCTGCCTTAGGATTCATCAGAATTCCTCTCCAGCTATGAACCTGTGAAATCAGGCAAATTATCTTCTTCCAAAATACTATGGTGAGACGGACACAGGATAATTGCAAATGACAAAAATTGGGAAGGAGAAAGGTACCTGGGTCCCAAGCAAGCTTGGCCCACTGAAACCACGGAGGTACCCCCAACCTCTGGGTCTGAGGAGGAGATAGCCCTGCCTTTGGGGTCATTCTTTCTTTCCGTTGAAGGATAACATATGTTACCATATGAATAGTTTTATTGGCCCATCCCGTAGACTCCCAGGGGTCTGACAACCTTCATTCATTTCACCTCATCTCTGAGCCTTCAGTTCAAGCTGAGGTGGTTGATTGCATCCACGAGCCACATCCCTAATCTCTTTTCATTCAATTGTCCAGTTACACCCTTGGGATTCTCTCCAGAACCCATTTTCTTATTTTTTGCAGTATGGATAGGCTAGGAATTTTCCAAATCTTTATTATCATTATTGTTATTTTATTTCAGCATATTACGGGGGTACAAATGTTTAGGTTACATATATTGCCTTTGCCCCACTGGAGTCAGAGCTTCAAGCATGTCCATCCCACAGATGGTGTGTACCGAACCCCTTAGGTGTGAATATACCCCTCCCCTTCTCCCCCCGCAACCTGCCCAACACCCGAGGAATGTTACTACTATATGTGCACATAAGTGCTGATCAGTCAATATCAATTTGATGGTGAGTATATGTGGTGCTTGTTTTTCTATTCTTCTGATACTTCACTTAGTAGAATGGGCTCCAGCTTTATCCAGGATAATACAAGAGGTGCTAGATCATCACTGTTTTTTGTGGCTGAGTAGTACTCCATGGTATAAATATGCCACATTTTATTAATCCACTCATGCATTGATGAGCACTTGGGTTGTTTCCACATCTTCGCAATTGTGAATTGCGCTGCTATAAACATTCGAGTACAGATGTCTTTTTTTCCTTTGAGTAGATGCCCAGTAATGGGATTGCTAGATCGAATGGTATTTCTACTTTTAGCTCTTTGAGATATCTCCATATTACTTTCCCCAGAGGTTGTACTAGTTTGCAGTCCCACCAGCAGTGTATGAGTGTTCCTATCTCTCTGCATCCACATCATCATTTATTATTTGGGGAGGCATCAATTTATTAGACTTCAAGCTATACTACAAGGCTATAGTAACTAAAACATCATGGTACTGGCACAAGAACAGAGACATAGACCAATGGAACAGATCTGAGAACCCAGATATAAAACCATCCTCATATTTCCATCTAATTTTTGACAAAGCAGACAAAAACATATACTGGGAAAAAGAATCCTTATTCAATAAATGGTGCTGGGGAAATTGGGTAGCCACATGTAGAGGACTGAAACAGGATCTGCACCTCTCACCTCTCACAAAAATCAATTCACAGTGGATAACAGACTTAAACCTAAAGCATAAAACTGTAAGAATTCTAGAAGAAAAAGTCGGAAAAACTCTTATAGATCTTGGCCTAGGGAAAGAATTTATGAAGAAGACCCCAAAGGCAATTACAGAAACAACAAAAATAAATAAATGAGACCTGATCAAATTAAAAAGCGTCTGCACAGCCAAGGAAATTATCACAAGAGCTAACAGACAACCTACAGAATGGGAGAAAATATTTGCATGCTACACATCTGATAAAAGGCTGATAACTAGAATCTATATAGAACTCCGAAAAATCAGCAGGAAGAAAATCAAACAACCCCATTAAAAAGTGGGCAAAGGACATGAACAGAAACTCTTCAAAAGAAGATAGACTAATGGCCAACAAACATACGAAAAAATGCTCAACGTCTCTAATCAAGGAAATGCAAATCAAGACCACAATGAGATATCACTTAACTCCAGTGAGAATGGCTTTTATCGAATTTTCCAAATCTCTATGTTTCTGTTTCTTTTTGTTTAACAATCCTTTCTTCAATTTATCACTCTCCTTTTGCATTTTGCTACAAGCACTAAGGAGAAAACAGGCTGTACCTTCCACACTTTGCTCTGACAGTTTAAATTTCTGAAATCTCCTCTGCCAAACACCCAAGTTCTTCACTCACAAGTTCTACCTTCCGCAAAACACTAGAACACAATTCAGCCAAGTGTGGTGCTACTCTATAATGGAGACCCCCTTCCCTCCAGCGCCCAAAAACATGTTCTTCATTTCCATCTGAGGCCTCCCTGGAAGCAACTTCCATGTTCATATTTCTACCAACAGTCTCTTCAACACAACTTAGACTTTTTCTAACACGTGCCTCAAAACTCTTCCAGCCTCTTCCTAATACCAAGCCCCAAAGCCATTTCCCAGCTGCTATTCTGGCCTTAATGTTGGGATGAACAAGGACACTTATACTTTCATGTACTTGTTACATCAGCACCCAACCTCTCAGTTCCAAAATCCATATTAGTTTGCTAGGGCTGCCCTAACAAATACTGCAGACTGGGTGGCTTAAACAACGGACATTTATTTTCTCACAGTTCTGCAGCCTTGAAGTCCAAAATCAAGGTGTCGGTGGATCTAGTGTCTTCTGGAGCCTCTCTTCTTGGCTTGTGGATGTCCACCTTCTCGCTGTGTCCTCACAGGGTCCTTCCTCAGTGGGTGCACCCCTGGGGTCTCTCTGTGTGTTTAAATTTCCCCCTTTTCATAAAGACACTAGTCGGGTTGGATTAGAGGCCCCCCTTAATGGGCTCATTTTAATTTAATCACCTCTTTAAAGACCTGTCCCAAATACAGTCACATTCTGAGGGCCTGGGCGTTAGGGCTTCAATGCATGAATTTGGCTGGGGACGGGGGGTGGACACAATTCAGCCCCTGACAACCAGCAACAGGTGTACTTCCGCTTTCTCTGTCTCTGTCTCTGGCCTCGTCTCTCTGTCTCACCATATCATCTCTAAAACAAGGGAGTGCAGCCTCCTATAGAAGGGACTGTCCCTTTCTCAATGACGCTGTAAGTGGCCCTGTTCATCCCGGCATTAAGGCCAGAACTGCAGCTGGGAACAGCCAAGACGGGAGGCAGAGAAGAGAGCAGGAGGCTGTGAAATCGTCTTTAGTTCTTTGACCACATAATTCTCTCCTTCTTTCCCCGCCATATTACTCTTTCTGCCATTTAAAAAGTGCCTCCAAGATTAAGAGAGAAAGAAAACCACCACCTCATGTCCTTGCTGCTCCCTGGGGCATTATGAGATTTTTACATAATTAAATATGAGCCATGTAATTCCCCGCCCGCTCACCTGTGTTGTATATTGCCTGTTGCCCCCTCGCTATTTCTCGGCTCCTGTTTCAAGTAGAAAGTGTGATTCACTGTGACAAAAATGCCTCCTCCTTCAGCTCCCCTCTGGCTCCCCCCATTCCCCACATGGTCCCCCAGCTCCCAAGGCCCCCGTCTCACTGCCACTCCCTGCCTCTCAGCCCACATCCCCCAACAACCTGCCTCTGACTCCATGCTGGGGCTCCAGAGCCTTCCAAAGCTGCTCAGATTGAGGTCTGAGTTGGGGGAAAGCAGGAAACGTGGGCTCAAAGCCTGGCTTGGCTAAATATCTCACCCTGCCAGGCCTCTGTTGGTTCATCTGTTAAATGGGCTCAGTTGGAATTATTTTCTTGACTGGTTCACATGGAGGTATAAAGATCCCTGTTACTGCCCAGGCTATAAAGCGCATGACAAACTGTAGAGCGCTATACAAACATCGTTCTTATCAGTGTGCTTTGGAAAGAGCTGGCTCCACAGTCACCGGCCGCAGCTGGAAGAGCAACACTGACACACAGGAATGCTGACGATGCCGGGATGCATCCTTGGTATGGCTGGGGGCTGCCCAAACACCTCTAAACAGTAGCCGTCCTGCAGATGGTGTGAGAAGGGACATCACAGACTATCTCGTACAGGGTCCTGCGGGTTCATGCCTTCAGGGTCCAGGCAAGAAGAGGAAATGGATGATGCAGGCCAGATGTTCGCAAGAAAATACGGAGTCAGGGGAATGTAGGAATGAGAAATTGTCTTTCAAATTCTTTGTCTTAAAAACACTGAGCACGCTAAGGAATGCACTCTACAGCCAGAATGCAGCCCAGGGGGGTTCGGTTAAAACTCTGAATTCTGCTCCTGCAGCAGGTGCCTGTGCTCTGCTCACATCCCCTCAAGCTGCCCTGGAGGTCACCTGGAGACAGTTACCCACACAGGAACGGTTCCCGGGTCTCCCCACCTGAGCACAGTGTCTAGCAGGTCCGGATGCTCAGCCTGTGCTGGGGCGGGCTGGAAGGGCCGAGCATTAATGCCCCTGGAACAAACCTCACACATTGAGGGTCAGGATTTAGTGGATAAACACCCCATCCCCCTCAGCCTGCAAGGGGATGATTCTGGGGCGTGTCCCATGTGTTCCCTCAGGGACCACAGCAGGCCCCACTTGCCCACTGCAGGGCTCCCGACGCACTCTGGATCGGCTTCCTTCCCCGCCCCCTCTCACTTCCCTCCTCCCTGTGGTGTCTCCTGGGATCATCAGAGGAATGAATTACAGTTGACCCTTGAACACCCTGGGGTTAGGGGCACCCAATCCCCGTGCAATCAAAAATCCACATATATTACTTCCACGTGTGCACCTAAGTGTTGATCAGTTAGTACCAATTTGATGGTGCACCGAACCCCAGGACAGGGCCTGTACGCGCAACTCTTTAACTAGGCTTCTTACAAAGAACCCGATCCAGGGAGTGGCATTCAGAGTGTGAGCCAAAACAACAGCCCCCGCACAAATGACGGAGCACAGCGAAGGGCCCAGGAGTCAGCGCTGTGAGCGTGCCCCGGGAGAGGCTGCAGAAGGGGAGACTCGGGCGCCGTCTGTGCCGTCCGGCAGCCCTCCGTAGGTCGCCCTCGCTGGGCCCCAGCATGCAACTGACTTCTAGTCCCTTAACCAACAAGGAACTGTAAGAATCCCACCCTTTCAGCTTCACCAAATAGCACAGAGCAGGCAGAACCTGCAACAGGAAGCCCTTGGCTCCCATATTCCAAGACAGAGAAAGGGCCTGAATAGTCGAACATGGCAATAAAACATAACAGTTGTCTGCAAATGTTTTTTAACTTCAAATTGTACCGAAGGCTCAAGACCTTTGAGCCAGAGTTTGGAACTCTGTGTCAACGTCCACGAATGTCAGTAAGACGTCTGGAAGACAACAAGGTAAAGCTACAGGTGTGGACATACACAAATACATAGATACATATGAATACATGCATATGTGTACACATACACATATATATATATATTTGATTTGGAACTGGGAGATGCATCTAGGATTAGATTAAGATTTGACTTCTAATATGTAACTTAAATTTCTTGACTTTTTCAACATAAACGAAGCCTATGCTAGGCGTTTTGCTCACATTAGCTCATGTAAACCCCCCGCCGTGCTGCAAGTAGGTGTTTGTATCTCCAGTTCCCACGGGGGAAAATGGCACTCAGAGTCGTTGAAGGAGGATGGCCAAGGACACGCAGGTGATGTACTGACATCCCAAGCCATGGCATTTAGAAGACATCGGTATCTTTCCGACACGGACGTCAGTGAGCTTGCCGCTGTGCCACCGAGTGGCTGAGTCTCCGAAGGAAGCTGTTTGATATTTGCATATCTTTAAATCTTGCTCTAAATGGTATCATTTCTTTTAAATAGACTAAGCGACTATGAATAATTAGCAATTAATAATTATTATGCCTCATTAACTTAATAAAGGATTATGTCTTTATAGAAAGTGCAGAGCTAATTGGAAAAGAGGGTTAACCCGTGCTTCCTCAGTTTCTGCAGCGAAGAGTTGCCCATTTGGAGCAGATGCCCAGAGCCCAGAAAATTCTGCTCACCTGGGGCCAGTCTACCCAAGCCGATGACCTGTGACCACGGGGGACCTGGAGAGCCAGGCCTCACGAACTCAAACTTAGAAAGAACACAGTCACTAACCAAACAGAAATCCCAGGAAACAAAACAAAATAAGCGGCACAGTTAACAACAGCTTCCCAGGGCTGTGTGCCTGTGACCCAGAACACGGCGTGCTCGGGAATGTGGGCAGAGCTGCAATCTCACTCCGAGAGCTGCAATTTACAGAACCGCCACTTTGGAAAGATAAATACGGGTTAGGCAGCCCTTTTGGCTGGGGAGGAGGAGGACAGGGGTAAAATGTCACTGGAGCACTAATCCAGAGTCACAAGTTCAGGGAGTGTGGATCCATCCTTCCACCCCCCTGCATCCCCCAGCTCTGCATCCTGGAGCCCTGGTCTCTCTTCCCCTGGCCACAGCCTCCTAAATGGTTTCCCAATGCCTATCTTGCTCCCCTGCACTCCTCACAGTTGCCAGAATGAGTCTTTCAAAAGATAAAATCTGATCCTATTGCTCCCCTGCCTAAAGCCCTTTAGTTGGTTTCCCACCGCCCTTGGAATAAAGACTTCAGTACAGAAAATCTTCATGTAACATTTTTGATAGTTTCATGGAAATCGCGACTTTAAGTGAAACAACATATAACAGGTCTTCAAATAATGTCTTTTCTTTCAATGTCATTTCATTATATCATTGATGAGCATAAAAAACTCCAGTTTCGTTATACATTGTTTTGCTTAAAGTTGCAGTTTCCAATGACCTATCAGCGAGATTAAGTGACCTACTGTGTATTAAATTACACTGTTGATTTGTTTACTTAGTGTTTGTCTTCCTGCTGAAAATGTGTCTCCACGAGGCAGAGCCTTTGCCGCAACGTTTACCGCTGTATCCCTAGACTTGGAAGAGTGTTTGGAGTTAGTAGACATTAAATATACCTTTGTTGGATGAATAAATAAATGAATGCATAAACAAATATGTAAATAAACAATTTATTGCTACAGCACGAAGAAAAAACTATCAAAAAATACTTTTTGCTTACTACAAAAAAGTTCTAGAGAAAAGAAATGCATGAGTTTAAACTTCCCTGGATTGTTTTTTTTAAGATCTTCAACACATCAAAATCAGCCCTTCGTGCCATTTTAAAATATATTATGACAAGCAAAATGATGGCGAATTAAATGTTTAATCAATGTTTATTATTGCTAGCATATTAGTTTGCAGTCAAATTTATGGCCCCATAAATTTGCCATCTTTATGAGGAACAGGCTGATGTCATGATACCAAGGTCTTTCGTGCAGCAGGGAGCTCAGTGCATTTCTGCCACCTTTTAGCTTGTGGGGATGCAGGCAGGTGACACTGCATGATGACAGAGACACAAGAACACTCGCTCATTCACCCAAGTAACCCTCACTGGGACCCTACTGTATACCAGACTGTGCCAAGCCCCACAGTGAGCAGGCTGGCAGTGGGTGAGTGCATGCGTGTATTCACTCAACAAACATTTACTTTTATCTCTCTCAAGTATGAAATGCTGTGTTCAGTGGTGAATGAAACGAAACAGAAATCAAAGACTTGGGTCTGGTTCGGACACTGGAATCTCACATCAGTTCCCACCTTCCGTGAGCAATGATGGCAGACTGGGTCCTGCGCTAACCCAAGTCCAAGTCTACCGCTCTTGCTCACGAGGACTGCTCTTCTCCTTGGCTTTGTTCCTCTCGTTCCTCACCCCCACGTTGAGTCCATCAGCAAGTCCTGGTGGCATTGCCTCCAAAACTCACCCTGCATCCACCCAGGTATCTCCCCTCTACCTCCCCTACCCTCGTCTCTCATCTGAATGTCTGTACGCTCTTACCTACCCCCAAATAATTCTCCATGCAGCCACCCGAGTGGATGTTTCCAAGGGTAAATTAGATCATGTCACTCTCTTCGTTAAGCCCTCCAGAGGTTTCTCACTGCTCTTAAAATAGAACCAGTATCCTTCCCACAGCCTGCAGACTCTTGCCAAGCTTGCCAGCTGCGTCACCTCCCCTCTCTGCAGCCCTGGGTTAGGCGCCTTCTCTTCTTCCCACTAGGAATCAAGCTTTCGTTTTACTAATTCAGAGGTGCATCAGTGAGAATGCCATCAGCTGCAAACAGCAGAGAATCTCAAGCAAGGAAAATTGGTTATCTCACATAAAGGGAGGTCTGGTCCTAGGGTCATTCTAGAGGCAACAAGAACCCAAGATTTTCCGCATTCTAATTTTCCTGTCTCAAATATGGCTTTCCTCAGGCTGGCTCCCTCAGGGCACATGATGGCTGCCATGTTTCCAGCTGTTGCACTTTCCCCATATGTCTCTTTCTCTCTTTCCCAGAAACTCCTGTATGCCTCCCTTCACATCTTGCCTCGCTGGCCAGAATTGTGTTATATGTCCCTTCCTAGACCAAACTCCAGCAAGGAAATAGGATAACTTTGATTATCTTAGATTTATTAAAATTTAATGCTAAGTCATGATGGGGAGGGGTTGATACCCACACAAAACCCAGGTTCTGATGGAATGGAAGATGGGGGGATGGCCGTTTGGGGAGACAACCTACCTGCCCACTGCAGCCAGGGAGCCGGGCTGTAGAGAGTGACGGCTTTCAATCCCGGCTCTGACACATTCAAGCCATATGATATTTGACAAGTCACTCTGCCTCTCCATGTCTCAGTTTCCTTGCCTACAAAATGAGGTTCACTATGGTATCTACTTTTGAGGGCTGTTGTTAAGATTAATGTAAAATTAATTAGTGTAAAAGTAGTTAGGATGGTGCCTGGCACACGGTAAACGTCAGGTGTTGTTATTCTGCACGGCTGCCCACTCTGTTAAAGGAAAAGACCTGCTCTTGGTCTCATCGTTGGAAATAAGAAATTTGTTTTTAACCAGTTGTAACCAGGGAAGTATATCTTCACAATAGTTCTACGAGGCAGGGAATGGTAACTGCTGCTAAAAATGGAAAAATGGAAGCCCAGAGAGTTACGAAAGCAGAAATGCTGGCCTCTAGTCTTGTGGCTGTTCCCCTGAGTGATGCTTCCAACTCAAGAGAAGTAGGATGTGCACCCCAGAAGGGCTAGGGTGGGAGAGACATCCCTGACCTGACCCGACCAGGCCGTAGGACTCCACGACCACCCACTGGAGCAGGACCCTCCAAAGCCAAGTGGAGAAGGGGAGAAACTCTTTGCAGAAGGCAAAGAGAGCAGGAAGTCTTGGGCAGGCTAAGGGTGCAGGGGGAAGAACAGGCCGGCTGGAGAAGAGAATCCCCTTCCTAGATGGAGAGATAAGGCTGGGTGGGTCTGCTGAGGTTTGAACGCTGGGCAGAGGGCTGTAAACAGAAAACAACAACCGTCTTTTCCTGAGATGCCTTCTCACTGCCAGGCACTTGGCCAAGTATTTCCCTGTAATATCTGATATCCCCTGATCCTATCCTCCCAATGGCTCTGGCTACTAGAGACTGTCATTCCAACCTCACAGGGAAGGAGATGGCTGAGTGACATCACCAAGGCACCTGGCTCAAATGTCAACTCAGGGCCACCTGATGCCAACATGCCTGCCTCCAAAACAAGCGGGAGGCCCGGGAGAGCACAAATGCACACACTTGTCAACTAAGATTCCTAATCCAGCTAAACTATCTTTCAGAAATTAAGATGAAATAAAAATATTCTCAGATAAACAAAAAACTGAGAGAATTTGTTGCTAGCAGACCTGCCTTACAAGAAATACCAAAGGAAGTCCTTCAGGCTGAAAGAAAACTACATCAGACAGTAACTTAAAGCCACGTCATATGACAGAAAGTGTACATAGAGGTAATTATGTAGATAATTATGAAAGACAATATATTTTCATTTTTAATCTCGTAACTGATTTAAAAAGCAATTGTGTAAGACTACATGTACAAATAGATGCGCACACACACATACACACACACACAGTTAACCCTTGAATAACACAAAGGTTAGGAGCACTGACTCGCCTATGCAGTAGAAAATACACATATAAATTTTGATTCCACAAAAGCTTAACTATTAATACTAGTAGCCTACAGTGGACCAAAAGCCTAACCAATACCATGAACATTCAATTAATACATATTTTGTATGTATTATATTCTGTATTCTTACAATAAAGTAAGCTAAAGAAATGTCATAAAGAAAATCATAAGGAAGAGAAAATACACACAGGGTACTGTGCTGCATTTATTAATACTCTAAGTCATCTGTTTACAAGATGAATTGTCTGCTTGAAATGGTGGGCAACTGCAGCTACAGACCACACTCTACAGTATATATCAAGCAATTCAACTTTTTCTTGTAATGTCATGACTTTTCTCCACTTCTTGGGAGCACTTCAAGCGTCACTAGTGGCACTTTGTTTGAGTCCCATGGTGTTAATCAAGGTTTATGGTATTGTAATATATACAATGAAAAATATGCAAGAATTGTGAGAGATCGCTTTTTACTGTGATAAGCAATTTACTGGAGAGATGAACTGCTCACGTAGAGATGATTAGCATCATACGGCATTTTAAGTGGACACTCGCAACACTTGAGATCACTGCAATACCAACAGGAGGTGGCTACAAGATTACTACTGCAGTACATATTTACTATAGTTAATATTATGCACTTACAATTTAATACTGCATCTTTATATTTGTTTACATTTCTCTTTACTTGGAATGGTGCCATAGATGATGAGTGTGTATGTTTTTATAAATTTTAATTTTATAATAGATTTGTGTATATTTTATGCTCAAATGATAACATAGACTGCTAGCTACATATATTTTATGCATTCATAACATACCTACCTTTATTTTAATTTTTTTGATATTTCTAGGCTACATGGTCTGTTTGCAAGTTTTTTTCAAATTGTCACAAATCTCCAAAAAATTTCCCAATATATTTACTGAAAAAAAAATCCACATATAAGTAGACCTACATGGTTCAAACCCATTTTGTTAAAGGCTCAACTGTACACACACACACACACACACACACACACACACACACACAGAGTCATCCCTTGGTATCCATGGGGGTATTGGTTCCAGGACCTCCTGGTGATATGAAGATTCACAGACGCTGAAGTCCTTGATATAAAATGTTGTAGTATTTGCATATAACGTACGCACATCCTCCCATATACTTTAAATTATCTCTAGATTACTTATGATACCTGATACAATGTAAATGCTATTAAACAGTTATTATACTGTATCGTTTAGGAATTAACAAGAAAAAAGTCTGAACATGTTCAGAGCAGACATAATTTGGTTTTCAAATATTTTTAATCTACAGCTGGTTGAATCCATGGATGTGGAACCCATCCATCCTTCCATTCTTTCAACAAATGCATACTTAGTACCTCTGCTGTGTCAGGTGTGTGCCCAGCATGAGAGATTCAGTGGAGAACAAAATTCTAGGACCCCAATTGAGGACCTTGTAAATCATCTGGGGAGGAAGGCATTAAGTGAGTACGATGGAGAGGAGAACGGTGGGGGACGATGAGGGGCTCTGCTTTCAGCTCCCAGGGTAACATCGTGGTCTAAGTGGAGGAAAGGCAGTCTGGATGCAAGGGCTGTTTCAGCTGGGACAGGAAGGAGGGTGTGAATTATCTGGGCAAGGGGACAATGGGAACAGACGCTGTCGGAGGGAGGGAGGTAGGCAGAGGCCCATTTGAGGAAACGGGGAAAGTTCAAACCAGCTGAAATGCAGACAATGTGGAGGGCAGTTGTGGTCCTAGAACCTGGCTGCATCTTTATTTCCAGGATTCCAAGAAGGCGAAATTCTGAGATCTCATAGTTCTGAGCATCCATGACTCAAAAGCTCTCTATTATTAAGATTCTCTGAATTTAGTTTTCCAAGAGTTGATGAATACATCTTGCTAAATCTCCTGTGTTCAGGCCCAATGAATCTGCATCTGCCCTGCTAGTGTAGATGGGACTAACGAGAAGTATTTGGAAGAAAAAGCCCATGTGCATTTGCTCTGCAATCTGCCTCCCAATTAGAGCCTGTGTTCTTCTCTGCTCTGGGAAAAGAGACAAAAGAAAATGCAGACAGGACCCTGCTTATACTAATGAGTGATCTCTGTGGGCAGAGTTAATGCCAAGCCCCTTTCAGCCACCAGGCCACCGCCAGCACGGGGTGAGCATAGATGCTAATTTATGTGGAATAAAAACAGATTTTTACATAGTGCCCTGACACCAAGACAGGCGTTTCCTCCCCACAAAACAAGCCCAATTATCATGGTATGCTCTGTGGCCTTTGCTGCTCTATGAAAGAGTTGCAAATTCTCTTAACCCTTTATAACACTAAGAACAGGAGCCAAAGAACAAGAAGGGTGCCTGTGGAGCATCCTGGGGAAGACGAAGTTGAATCTGGACAGATGAGCCGCGCAGCCTAACGCTAAGAGCTCAGACGTGGAAGCCAGAGGGTCTGACCCCAGGAAGTCGCTCACGCATTGGTGTCCCCCCTCCGGCCCCCACCTAGTTAAATGGTGCTCAGCACAGCCTACCTTGGAGGGTGCTGTGCCAGTTGTATGACTTAATGTAGGTGAAGTACTTAGAACAGTGGCTGACATGTAGTATGAGCTCAATAATATTAACTATTAACTGGTTTTTATTTAATATATGCCAGAGAATATTACACAATATACGTCGTACTAGGGTTGTGAAATTGATCCAGTGGACAATGGTTACCTGTGAAAAGATCTTAAGCAGGTAGTGGGTTAAACAGATAAGATCGGCTTTGCTGATAGGAGGAAGGTAAATTGGCAGGACAGGAGGAATGAAAAGGCACGGTGTGCTTAAGAAATGGCAGGTCATTCACTACAAAGAGCATAAAGTTCATGGCACCTGGAGTATGGCAAAGAACAGCCGAAGATGAAGACGGGAAGGTGGGTTATGGGGTGCGTTGGTCAATTTGGGCTGCTGTAACAAAGCACCACAGACTGGGTGGTATAACAACAGAAATCTATTTCTCACAGCTCTGGAGGCTGGAAGTCCCAGGTCAGGTGCCAGCATGGTGGGGTTCAGGTGAGGGCCTCTTCCAGGTTGCAGACGGCCATCGTGTCGTTGCATGGTGGAAAGAGGTTGAGGTAGCTCTCCAGGGTCCTAATCCCATTCTTGAGGGCTCCATGTTCAAGACCTAAATTATCTCCCAAAGACCCCACCTCCCAGTGCCATCACCTTGGGGGTTAGGATTTCCGCATATGAATTTGGGGATGCAGGGGACCCAAACATTTGATCCATCGCATGGGCAATCACCATAGGGTTTGGAACATAAGTCATTAAATTATACTTTTGTCCCAAGTGTCAGAAACACAACTCAAATTGGTTTATGCAAAACATATAGGTTCATGCAACTGGAACTTTCTACAGTAAGGCTAGCTCTAGAGTAGATTAGCTCTAGATTAGCTCTAGATTAGCTAGACTAGATTCAGCTGCTAAAGTGATTTCTTCACAACACAGCTCCCTCCATCGCTTAACTCTGCTGTTCTCAGTGTTGGCTTCATTCAGCAGCAAGTGCTCCTGACTGGTGACAAAGCCAGCGGTCAACAGCTCCAGGCTACCAGTTAAGCCATCCCAGGGGGTGGGGAATGAACATTCCAGGCTTGAGCATCCCTCACCTGATTTGAGGCAAATGTGATTCCCTAAACCAATCACTGAGCCAGAGGATGGGTGATTGGATCTCTGGTTGGCCAGACCTGCTCATTCACGTGTCACGTGATTATTACTGGCGAAGGGAATGGGATCGTTCCCCAGTGTGTGTGTGTGTGTGTGTGTGTGAGCACGTGCTTTACTTTTTAATGGTTTTATATTGTCTGTTTTGTTGTGGTTGTGTCATTTTACTGGAAGAAGGAAGATGGATTCTAAGTAGGCAAAAATAACGTATGTCTACAGTATATATGTGTGGGTGTTTATTTGTGCTTTTAAAAGTAATGTGGATTCATGTGAAAAAAAAAAAGACTAGAGCAGGGATGGCAAATGTGGAATACCCTTGTTATCACTGCACTTCCGATGCTCACAACAGACATGGCCAGTTCGTTGCTAGTCCGCCCCAGCCCTCGTCTCTATTGATTCTGGATGTTGCCATCGGTTGGTCCCAGAAATCCTTCCCACCTCTGGACTCGGGGCAGGGTGTCTAATTTTTTTCCTCTCTCTTGGATGCCATGCATCTGATCTGTGTCAACCACAAGGAAATAAAGGAGAGATGGGACTGAAGATCTTTCCTATCTCTGCATTTGTGGGGAAGGAATTTGTCTTAAGTTACAGAGGGGAGTGTCCTGCACGCAAGCTGAGAGCACCTTCTCCCAGCAGCAGGGGCCCAGGAATCAGACCGCTCTGTGTCCAAATCCTGTCTGTGCTGCCTGCTACCCCCGCCACCTCTGGTCAGTTACTTCACCTCTGCAGACTAGTTTCTTCATCTGTGAAATGGAAACGACGACTCCCTCCAGGGTCATGTTGAGGCTTGAAGGGACGATGTAGGCAAAGCACTCAGCCCGACACACACCTGGCACTCCGCTATCTTTGTAGTCACCCTGAATACAACTTCCTGCTGCTTGCCACCTCCCAGGCTCTTAGGATAGTTTTGGCTTTTTTGTTTAAATTCATTGAGGAAATGAGAAAAAAAATAAGATAACCAAGTGGTTTTGTGACAATGTTATATAAAACTATCTCCCTGTGGATCTTTGCAGCTAGATGGAGAATAGAATTTGAATTTCCAAAAGTAACTCAGTAAACGCTCTTATCATTGGGGAATGAGGGGACTGGTTTATCAAATACAGAAAAATCGGAGTTAATCAAATACAGCGTTACCGCATTGACCGTGTTGGAATTAGCCTTGCTAAAAGAATTAGGATGCCGTAGAGACACAGCCAAGCATACCCAAGGGGCTCCCCGATGCCCACAGATCTAACACCCCAGATCCTGGCTCCAGACGGTATTTTTGGCCACTTGGGCCCCACACAGGCTGCACTCATGGCCACATTCCTGGGCCCGAGGCACACACCTGGCACTTCCATGGCTTTGCTTGTGTGTCCCCTGCTGACAAGCCCTAATGACCTCGCTTTGCCTTTCCGTGCTACTGTCTCTTCACCTGTAAACAGGCAGAATGTTTCCTCACGGAAAGGCTGGGAGCAGGATGAGGGCCGTGTGTGCGGGTGTGCCTGGAAGAACACCTGCTGGGCCTCAGGTGCTCAGAAGGCTTCAGCTGAGCCTGGATGTGGGGACCTAGAAATCCCTGTCATCCAACAGCGATGGCAGAAGACTGATGGCCTCAAGTGTGGGGAGGGCTCTCTCCCCATCATACAAGAACACCACAGAAATTCTATCATAATTAAAGGTCCTCCTCTAGATCCTACTGCTGGAAATTCCAGACTACTTAGGATATACAGAATTAAAGCCTGATCATTGTATAATAACTTAGGAGATTTTACTATTCATAAGAAGTTAAGAAAATGCTCTGTCTCAAGCACTTTACCAAGGAATACCCTCGAATGCAGGACTATATGAAAAGCAGCAACAATGACAATTACAGCCATTGAGAACGTCTCATGTGCCAGGCACTGTTCTAAGTATTTTTCATGCATTAACTCATTTAATCATTCCACCCTATTTTATAGATGGGAAAACAGAGGCACAGAGAGGTTAAGCAATTTTCCCAAGGGCACACAGCTAGTAAGTGGCAGAGCTCAGGATCCTACCCACTCTGTAATAGACAACAAAACCCACTCACCAGCGTTCTACAGATGTGGAACATTTCAGTGCTCTTCTTTGCCTTGTCAAATAATCTCTCTTAAACCAGTTTTCACACTTTTTCTCCAAGACCTGTAGTACATATAACATTAACAAATGCTCTACAAATCAGCACCTACCTGTAATGCATGCTTTGCTATCCTCCATAATATTGTATTTTATTTTATATTATTTTAAAATGTTGCTTGCCCCACCTGCTAAATGGATTTCAAGCTGCACTAATTAATCATACTCCTCAGTTGGAAAAATACCATGGTAGACTCCAAGTTATAAAAGGGTAGAGCTCTCTTACCGCTATAAACCTAGTGCCCAGCACAGTGCTTGGCACACAAAAGACCCCTCTGCCGATGTTCACCCAGCTGAGTGTTTAAACATGAATTAAGGTTCAGAGCAGAGATCGCAGATGGATGGCCCAGAGCTCGAATTGAACCCACTGAATTATTTTATTTTGCCTGCATAGCGCTTACATTTTTGTTGGGAGATTGCTAACATCAAAAAATCTGGAGATGGTGACTGGTTAATAATAACTCATTGTATCTTTCCAAATAGCTAAAAGAGAGGATTTTAAATGTTCTCATAACAGAGAAATGATAAATATTTGAGGTGATGGATATGTTAATTAGCCTGATTAGATCACTCCACAATGTGTACATGGATCGAAATATCACATTGTACCCCGGAAATATATGTAATCATTATTTGTTAATTAAGAATAAAATAAAACTTAAAAAAGAGACTTAGAAGCCAAAAAAATAAGATGAAACAAAAATCAAAGGAGATTCAAAGAAGCAGCTGGATCCCCATCTTCTGAAATAATCAGATCTGACAACTCTGGGGTACAGCTGGGTGGAGAGGAGTCCTGGTCCCCTACGAAGGCAGAGCTGTGCCCCCACCTCCCCGTGCTCGGTCCCCTCACTGCAGCCAGTCTGACCCCAGCCTGTCACCTTCCCTTGTTTCACTCCAGCTCATTTTACTCGTTTGTTTCCTGCCTGGGCCCTGTCCTAGATCTGGTTGAGGACCTTCATATTAAAAAAGAAACAGGCAAATTCTACAGGCAAACAATGACATTTACAACTCGGCCAGCCTCTGTTCCCTGCTACGGGTGTTCACAGTGACCTTAAGGCATAATTGCTTGAATGCTTGGAGACATTTGAATTTGGACTTCTTTTTGTTTTCTCTCTTCATCTGCCAAGCTGTGGTTTGAAGACTTCCCTGCCATTGTCCTGTCTCTCTCTTGCCTAAAGCCTTTTACGGCCTTTCCAGGAACTCATAATTCCTTTCTGGGAATGTTTAGGAGCAAGTTACCTGGAGATGCCGTCTGCTGTGACTTGCCATGAAGACTGTGGCCCTAGAAAGGGTAGGCTGTCTGGGAGCACTGGCTCTGGAGCCAGCCTGCCACTTGCTGGCTCTGTGACATTGGAGCAGGTCCTTTAGCTTCCCTGTGACTCTGTGTCCTCACCAGAAAATGGGGATTGTATATCACGCAGGGTTTGGGGAAGATTAAATAAGATAATTCACATGAAGTGCTTTACCATGATGCCCAATAAATATTAGTTGTTATCATACACTGCAAACACCGGGGTCTTTTGTCAGCGTACTTGTGCACGGATGCTGTGGTGTGGGGGTCCCCAGGCACATGAGGGTCTGTCAAAGACTGTCACCCGCTCAGGTGGAGGCTGAAGGAGGAGGGCTTGATTATGTTTCCAGCCCACCCTTTGTGTGCATCATTCCCCAGGGCTGTCTGGTAACCATGGCAACCCAGCTTACAGGTTGCCAAGTTCAAAACAATATGTTTCCAAGCAAGAAGTTTTGCTGACATCACCCATCCCGATGAGAAGAGAAGAAAGGCTCGTGGGCTCGCGCTGCGGTCAGGGCCAGACTGAAGACAGGGGAGGCTGTGTTGCGGCCCTTTTCTCCCAGCTTTCTGAGTAATGATGTCCAGGCACAAAGAAAATAAAACATCATTATTAACATGACCAGCATGATAGCCTTGAACACCACTTACAACATTCATAATGTAGCGAACGGAGCCTGAGCTTGGTGTCCAATGTGTTAAGAGCCGCTCTCCACTCAGCTACTTACTGTGTAACTCTGAGCAGGTGATTTAACCTCTCTGTGCTTGTTTTCTCATCCATAAAATGGGTGTAGCCAAATCCTCCTCAAATGGTTCTTAAGATGACCCAAGTCACTGTAGGTGAAAACTCCTAACAACCTGCCTGGCCCACAGCAGACCTGCAGTCACTGTCACTTGTCCTCCTTGTCTTGAGCTGTGGCTTCTCAGGCCTGCCTGGTGTACCCGGATCCTATGCCTTGACTTCCTCTGCCTCTTCGACAAGAACGCCCTTCATTTCAAAACTCAAATCCCTACCACTGAAAACACACTCAATTTCCATAAGGAAACAACTGCACAAAGATTCCTGTGCAAAGATTTTAATCAAAACGGTGTTTATGATGATAAAAAAATTGTAAGCAATATAAATCCAACAACAGAGACCTAATGAAAGTAAGGTATATGCATACAACAGAATATGACTCGCCTGTTTAAAATTAAAATGCACATCTGCATTTATTGATATAGAATTGATTACTATATTATAAAATTAAAAAGTAGATTATAAAAGAATATCCTCAATATGGCCATATTTTACTTACTGTATTTATTTTACAGTAAGTAGGTAGATATATAGATGTCAAAATATTAATAATTTGGGGGCAATTTTGCTTTTTTTATTTTACTTCTCTGTGTCTTCTGCATTTTTTTCACCACAAATATGTCTCATAAAATATGTTGCCTGATAAATTATCTCAAAATACAATCCTAATGTTAACAGTAACATAACATTAATATTAATCCCCATTTTCTAAGGGTCAGGTCAAATGCCACTTCCATTGTAGGCTTTCTTGGATACCCCTGGCTCACACTGAATTTCCTTTTCTCTTTTTCCTCTCCAGAGCCTACAAAGTTCTTTGTGCATTGCTGAAAACATTTACTGTGTCCTATTCTGCTTCGTGCCTGTGAGTCGGTTTGTGCCCACTCACTCCCTGCATGGGCATACGTCCCTAGAAGGCAAAGGTGGCCTTGCTCAGTCTCTACAGGCACCAGTCAGTAAATGAATGAATGAATGAATGAATGAGTGAGTAAATGAAGAATGAATGAGTAAATGAATGAGTGAATGGATAAGTGAGGGAATGGATAAATTCACCCTTCACTCTTCAAAATTCCCATGCGATGCCTTCTCTTTTGTGAAGCCTTTCTAAACTCCTCCCTCCCCTCTCTCGACACTTTAGTTTCTCCCCCCAGCTGATGATCTCACAACTGCCCCCATAGTCTTGCTGCCCTCTGTCCTGCCGGACATCTGAGACAGAAGCCAGGGAAGCCTGGGTGGGAGTGCAGGGGACACAGTCTGGTTCCGAAGACATAGGTGGGGACCCGATAAACAATAGCCAGGAAGCAGGAAGAGGCTTTCTGGGGAGGGGACACGTTGCCATTCTCTGCACAACACCTCATGTGAATCCTGGAGGCAGAGCAGGGCCAAATAAGGCGGCGCAGATGCAGGGATTGGTCAGCCTCTCTGTTCACAGTCCCCAAAAGGGCTACATTTATGATCATTTCTTTAAATGCAACCTCGTAGTGTGATTGTTATTAAAAACTCCCATGTTTGTTGCAGCACTGTGCACAATAGCCACGTCATGGAATCAACCTAAGTGTCCAAAAAGGGATGAATGGACCAAAAAAATGTGATATATGTACACGATGAAATATTATTCACCCTGTAAAAAGAAAGGAATTCTGTCATTTGTGACAACATGGATGGAATTGGAGAACATTATGCTAAGCAAAATAAGCCAAACGCAGAAAGACAAATACCGCGCGTTCTTACTTATATGTGGAATCTAAAACAATTGAACTCGTAGAAGTAAAGAGTAGAAGGGTGGTTACCAGAGGCTGGAGAGTGGGGGGATGGAGAAGTGAAGTCACAGGATACAAAGAATAAGTTGTATAGGAGAGATAAGTTTGATTTTTTGGATCAATAACACAATATCCTGAATATAGCTAATAATTGGGTACCATACATTTCAATATTGCTAAGAGAATAACTTTCTAATGTTCTCATCAAAAAATGTTAAGTATTTGAAGTAATCTATGTATTAATTGGCTTAATTTAATGATTCCACATTGTAGTCAAAAATCATAATACAACTCTGTACCCTATAAATATATACAACTATAATTTGTCAATATATAATAAAAATTTTTTTTAAATTTTAACTAATGAAAATCAGTAGTTCCCAACCTCTGCTGCCTTAGGATCACTTGGGGAGCTTCATAAAAAATATTAAAGCTCAGGCCCCACCCAGAGAGATTCTGATTCCATTAGTGTGGGGTAGGCCTGGGCATCAGCATTTTTTAAAAGCTCCTCAATTATTGCAAAGTGCATCCAGGGGTAAGAACCATTCTATCAAGGGAAGTGATACCAGAGCAAGGCTTTCAGACACAAAGAGAGACAACCGCAAAGTAAGTGAGATCTCTGTCCTGGCTTTACTTCCCTCCAACGAAGGAGACAGCACCCTCCACCCACTGTGGACGGGGAGGGTTCCCCTTTCCCCTTGCCAGACCCTGAACCCTCCGTCACCACCATCTATGGCTTGCAGCGACCAAGCTCCTAAGTGCCTAGCTGGATCTTCCACTATTCATGAGTTCTGAGAGGGCAAACTTGTCTTCTTGTTTGCAGCACCTAGCATCGGGCCTGACACGGTGTTTTTCCAAACAACCAGAGGGTCATAAAATGGAATGAAATGGAAAGGTGTTAGTCATTCATGCTGTTCACCAATTTATGTCCCGTCTCCAGACTTCCAGGGCGGTAGTAGAATGGCACTCCCTGTCCCCTATAAAGGAGGCATGGCCAGGTGACTTGCATGGGCAAGTGAAATAGGCACAGAACTCATATATGTCGCTTCCAAGGGGAAACTTTTTAAGAACTTCTGTGGGATTTATCAAGTTCTCTTTCTCCTGCTAAAACGACTGCGGAAGCACATGTCAAGGTGGAGCCCTGTCCACCTCTGGTCCCCGAGTTACTTCAACCAGCAGTTACTTCAACCTCCCCCCTCCTCCTAGTCTTGCTGCATTGGTGACATGAGTGAGAAAAAGACTGTCAGGGCGTTCAGCCACTGGGTTCTGAGGGTTATTTGTTACCGCAGCATAACCCAACCTGTGCTGACTGATTCAGGAATGGCGCAGAGTGGCGTGGAGTGAACTGCACAGAGTGAGAGTAAGTATTGCTATGGCCAAGCTTTGTTGCAATTTTGCGTGTGTGCTGGATTATAAAGTAAAACGTTTCTTATGCTAGTTTTCAGACATTTTTATCATCACCCCCAGTAAGAATTGTGTTTTCTTTCATAACACATGCATGCACACAAGCTCATTTCACACCACACTGTCTCTCACTCGCTTATTCCAGCCATGCTGATCCCCTGTTGGTTCCTCTCCCCCAGTCTCCTACATGCCTAGATCTTTCTTGGCATCCAGGTCTCAGCTTTAAGCCACCTTCCCTCCACAGTGACCCCTCTGCCTACCGAATCTGACTTAGCGCTCCCTAGACACTATCAACCCGCTCTATTTATGTGCAGTATTTATTGCAGTCTGGTCCTTCCTCATCGATCTGTGTGTGGGCTTGTTAGTCTGTCTCCTGGAGCACCTCTCCTGTTTCCCCCGCCGCCCTGGTACTGCCACTTAGTAAGGACCCGCAGCTCAGAGCACCACGATGATGCAAATGCAGACATAATACAGTTGGCTCCTCTGGTGGGCACAGAGGGTGCTACCAAAATTGCATGCTCCCCCTGTACTTCCCAGCCTCACCGTGGTCAGGTTGGAGCCCACAGCCCAGTGCACAGTGAGTGGAAACGCTGCGTGTCCCGTCTGGCCTGTGGTCATCAAGGGCAAGCATGGGACATCCTCCATCCTTCTCTTCCGTCCTACTGCACCTTGGAGGCAGTCACGTGATACCTAATGGCTGCCTGGCCACAACCGAACTTCGCATGCCCCATTCAACGGCCTTCACTGTGTTCGGCCAGCTGAAATGTTGGGGTTCACTTCTCACTGCAGCAAAACCCAGCCTAGCCCAAATCGCACAGCTCTCAGAGTCACACAGGCCCTGTTCTCGTTTAGCAACCTGCTCGAGAAGGTGACCCTGCCTTTCACAAGATTAAATATTTAGACTCCACTTATAGAGGGATGGTAGGGTTTCACTGCGCCAGTGGACAGAATAAACCCATATTTGTGTATAAAAATGGAGAAGGAAATAAAAGTCTTCACATCTGACAAAGCCAGCAGCTGTCTCTAAAAGGCAGAAAAGTCTGGCTCCTCATTAGGCATTTTTCCCTGCCCTTGAGCTTGGAGAAAGGGGATCCATCCAAACCGAATTCATCACCTCCCAATGATTTCCTCTCAAGCAGGGACAACGGCGTCAATTAGACCCCAGGATGAATGTAGGTAAAACTTTGCTCCGACAAGGATTCAACCTGTCTTGCTTCTAATTGTCCATTTATTTCTCCTACAAACAATGTCGATAGCCCACATGCCGCCTTTGCAGGGAGGCGGCGGCTCCCCGGGGAAGGGGGCCGGGGGAGGTAGCGGAGTGTGGCGGGAAGGTTTCCATGGTAATTACACACCGACCACCAGAAGGCTCTGCCCGGTGAAATCCCTTGTTAGCCACCAGACAGCTAATTAGAAGAAGCCTTTAGCACTTGCTCATGCTCTGGAACGTTTCTTCCTGGTGGGTCCAGAATGGCGGTCAAGGCTTCGTCCAGACAAGGCCGAGTCTCTTTAGCCCCAGGCCCCAGGGAAAGCCATGGGCAGGAAGGGAGAGTAATTTATTCTGTTGGCCCATGGAGAACAGACATTTGACAGCCTTTTTCTTTTATGCATCTGGCAAACACCAAGATCAAGTAGGGGCAGCGAGCCCGGGTCAGAGGTGCGAGGACCACAAAGGGAGGAAGTGATCCAGCCATCCCAAGCAAGACCCAGAGAGTAACTGCAGGTACAGGGGAGAGAGCCCGCCTTTGGGGAAGAAACATTCTGGGTCTAGGGACGTGCTCCGGTGCTCACAGGGCCTGCCTTGTGGTCATGCAACACGGCCCCACGCTGAGACGTGTTCTGAGCTTGGTTGGACACTCAGCTGTCACCATCTTAAATTTTTTAATAATTCATACAAGGGGCCCTGTATTTTCACCTGTCACTGAGCCACACAAAATTATGTTGCTACTGGTTGTGGGTGCTCAGGTGGACAGGTGTCCTAAGCAGATAAACAAAGGCAGCAGGCAATGGATACAGAGAAAGCCCCTCTGCGCACAGGCAACCAGCACTCCGCCAGGCCCCCAGACACAGGATCCCGGACACCGTGATGCCTCCCAGCCGAGTACTGTGACAAGGACCTCTCGCTCTAGAGCCAGAAGGACATGGGTCAAGGTCCAGCTTAGCCAGCCACTCCCTCGGTGGTCTGGGACAAATGACCGATCTCTTTAGCACCCCAGTGTTCTTGTCTGTGAATTGGGGAACGCCAGTGGTAGCTATATCACAGGGTGACAGTAAAGATTGGCATATAATTATTGCTTACATGTTCCCTAATACACTCATTATTATCAGTGATGTTTTATGATTCTCATGGACTTCCATCCTCACACTGTCACACAGCCACCTGCCGAGGCTCCGGAGCCGGTGCTGAGCCAGCCACGCTGACCCACAGGCCAAAGCATCGCCCCTTCCTTCCGAGTTCCTCCCCCCAGCATCCTTCCTCTTGTGCAGATTTTGCACCCTACTAGATCCCTAGTTCCACCTTTAAACTTTCAGGCTCTATTCTCACCCTCTAATCTTCCTAAGGAAACTGGCCTGCAGGTGAGTGACTTGCCTAAGGTCAACCAGTGAGTCAGCAGCAGAGCCGCGATCCCATCTTGCTCTTGCAATGTTTTCAACCCTCTGTGTGATTCCACGTGAGGCTGGGTGATGCTCCTTCATTTCTATCAGCCTCATAAAACACCTCGGCATGTTTTAAGTTTGTAGGTTCTGCTCTCTCCTCATAAATTCACTTGAACCCCCCACAGTATATTTATCTCCAGGAAAATCAAGTGTCTCCTGACTGGGGGCTGGTCGGAGTGAGGCTCTGGGCTCCAGGCATCGGTGGACAGAAGGAGTCGCTTATCTTAAGCAGCAGAGAGCCAGGTGGGAGGCTAATTGGCAAACAGAAGGAGAAAAGGAGGCTGTTCAAGCGTGACCTGAACTTGGCTCATACTGCCATAGAAGAGCAGCCCGTCTGGGAGTTGGGAAAAGGGGCGGGGGGCACACGGCTCCTTGTGATCCCCTGAAAAGACAGCTGGAGTGTGCACCTGCCCAAGTCTTTAGAACAGCACAGGCCGTGGCATCAAATGGGATTGCGTTTGATTTCCTCCTCTGCTATTTACTAGCTGTGTGACTTTGAGTTGGTTACTCTCCCTCTCTGATTGTGTCATGCATACCTCTCAGTGTCACTGTAGCATTTAAATGAAATAATCCATTTCATTCACAAAGCAGTTGGCACTAGCGCCCAATGCGTGTCCATCATCACGAGCAAGATCACCATCATCAGTATTAGCAAAGGTCAGTGAGATCCTTCGGATCTGTCCTTGGTCCTTCCCGGTGATTGAGAGCTCCAAGGGCATTGAAAGGCACCAGTAGTACTCATCAGAGTAATAGAAGTAATACTAAAAGACGCAGAGAGACATCACCTTCATGCAGCCTCACTTTGGTCCAGGGAGCATATTTGGCAGTCTACACCAAACCTGGTGGCCAGAAAGGCAGCCAGGAAAGACCTGACACCGTGTCTGTGTTCCTGGAAACACTGGTTCCCTCGGACAGGGACGAAGAGGACACAGCCAGGGAAAGTGAGTGAACAGTGGCAGGAAAATGAATCGGGGAGAGGGGAGGAGCTGCCTGCCATTAATCATCATGAAGAATAGGTCCTGGAGAGCTGCCTTTGGCTCCACGGTGATTAATGACCTTTTTAATTTCCCTGCGCATTGTCCCAATTATGCAGGGGTGCTGAGGGAGGCCCCGCCTTCCCTGGGGAAGCAGGGAGGTCTGTGCGGGGCCCAGGAGTGAGACAGAGAGGAGGGTTCTGGGGAGACCCCGAGTTGTTCCCCAAAGAGCCTGGACCCAGGGGACAGGCTTGGAGGACCTGCAGATCCCAGAACTTGGCGAGATATGAGGCCAGGAAAAGATAGCAACAGTCTCTCGAGAAGGCTGGTGATGGTTCCACTCTTGGCCCCCAGCTGGATTACAAAGAAATAGAATCATTTTCTTGCAAACGCAACTAAATTTTTATTTTGAGTTCCCATTCTTCCTGAACAGCAGAATCTTAATCTTGTTCCTGAGATGTGCCTGAGTTCTGGGTGTCAAGGCACGGCTGAGAGTCCGGAGCAATCAGCCACTTAAGATTCTTGACCAGGCAAGTACCTCTGGTTCATCCATCACCCGCTGAGACCCTCGGTTGTCAGTCCGTGGAGGCTGCTGCTAAGAAACCTCACATTTCTGTCCGCATCCAATGGCTCTCTCTCTGTGTGTGTGTGGTTACCGTGCACCGAGGAGCAGTGGGAACCCCGAAAAAGCTATCTCTGGTCCCAACTACTGAGATGGACCACCAGACCCGTTGAAGGTCTCTGGCCCCCCAAACTGCTGCTCTATTGAGAGTCAAGGTTTCTCTCCTCACTGCTCCTCTTCTGTCTCCGACCCAGCCCAGGGTAGGCACGGGGCATCAACCACCCTCCCTGGTTCTGCAGACCCTGGTCAGAGAGCCCACCCTAAGCTCCTACCCCCGCCCCCCACCAAGAGCTCAGGCTTTACAAGCACAAAACCCAAAGACCGCAGGTCATTTCTGATTGTCACCCTGCGGCATTAAGCACAGGACTCAGGCAGTCTCTCTCTCTCTCTCTCTCTCTCTCTCTCTCTCTCAATTTTGAGGAGTGGAGAAGGAGAGAAAATAGGATAGAACCAGTGGTTAATATCTTATAAATATTATCCTGCTACACATATAGAATGCCATGGAGAGGTTCAGAAGAAGGAATGAGCACATCCCGTAGAAAAATCAATAAAATTGTTCATGCAGAGAGCAGTATTTCTTCATTATTAAGAACATAGGCTTTGGAGCCTGACAGATCTTGGTTCAGTCCCGGGCCCCTCGTCACTGCTGCGTGACCTTGAGCAAGTGGCGTGGTCCCTCCAGGCCTGGGCACTATGGTCTGTGGAGTGGGGAGGAGCCAGCCTGTGCCCGATGGCTGGGGGGCGGCGGACTGGGGACAGTGTGTGTGCAGGGCGGGGCAAGGTCCTATAGCTGCACCTGCGGAAAGGAGGACAGAGAGGGTTTAATTGCTTGGAGATGGAAGGAGAGAGACGGGGTGAGAGAAGGTGACTAAAATACGTAACACAGAGAAAAACACAGAGGAGTTTGAGGCCTCTCCTGCAGCCAGCCAGAGCAATCACAGACACCAGAAAGACGTTATGAGATCTGGGATAAGGAAGGAAAGGGTGACGACTGGGTTTGGATTGATGGTCCATGGCCTGTGGACACAGTGGTGTCAGGTAAGCAGCAGAAAGGGGCCCGTGGCGGTTGAGGAAGGAAAAAGATGAAATCGAGTTAGAGACGCCATAACTAAGTGGTATGTGAGGAAAGAAATGGTGACGATTCTTGACCTCTGCCTCCCTCCCTCCCTCCTTCCCTCTCTCTCATTTTCTCACACACACTCAGAAATGCTCATATGGAGAGAACTTCTCAATGAGTCACAAACCCATCTCTCCTTCTGGAAGTTTCTCAGCAAGAGGGAGGACGAAGCCTGGGTTAGCTGAGCAGTGCTAAGGCAGGGAACAGGTAAAGCTGAGCTCTCCCGGCTTCAAAGGGCACAGGAATCACCTGGCGATCTTACCAAGCTGCAGGTGTGCGCAGCAGTCACGGCGGGACACGCCCCTCTGGCTACGCGCGGAGCTGAGGGTCAGGGGACCACACTTCGCGTGGCGAGGGGCGCGGCGGCTTTAGATGAGATGGCATCACTCCAGGACGTCAAGGGGCCCCCATTCGTCCTGTTTTCTGGGGACTAAATTCTCATTCCTTTGCCTCCAATAATCCTCAGTAATCTCTCTTGGTGACTTGGAAAAGCCATGTCCCTCCATTTTTTATTAACGGATTAAGTGGGGAGAAATCAGGAAATCCAATCGGTCATTTAAACGTGAGTGAGCTGAAGTTTCCACACCTCCAGGGGCCATGCTCCCCCAGGGAGAGCTGTCATCCCTTCACTCTCCTGAGCAGGAAGGTCCCAGAGTGGGCGCTGTCCTTCTCTTCTGGGTTTCCTGTTTCTGGCCTTCCCCTGCCAGAACACACACACACACGCACACACACACATAAACACACACACGCACACAGACACGCACGTGCTCCACTGACATACAGACTGCTCCAGTGGAAATGAATACATTTATTCTACTGTATGAAATAAAAGTCAAGCTCCTTATAATGCCCTCCAGGGCCCTGAATGATCTGGAGTTGCCTCCTGGGTCCACCTCTTCTTGGATCTCTTTCTGCCCTCACCAAGTCACCTCCCTGCTGCTCCTCTAAGGCAGCGGTCCCCAACTCCAGCTGTGCCTTAGAGTTACCTCGGGAGTTTTTCGAATACATCAATGCCCAGGCCAACCACCAGACCAATGAGATTACGATCTCTTGAGTACAGAAACCAGGCATCAGTAAATTCCAAAGCTCCCTAGGAGATTTTAATATGCAGCCAAGTTCAGAATCACTGCTCTGAAGTTCCAGAGCTTTCTACCCTCAGCATCTCACCTTTCCTCCCTCTGCCCCCAGGCTTGGCACACTGGCTCCTTTTCTTTCACCTGTCAGATCTCAACCCAGATGACTCCTCTCTGATGAAACCTTCCAAGAACACCTTATCAGAAGCCATCCCTTGCTTTATTTCCTAGAATTGGCTTCCTAGAATTTGTTTCCTAGAATTTGTCACAATCTGCATTTTCCCTATTTATTTATAGGTTTCTTTATTTTCTGTCCACTTCACTAAAATGTCACTCCCACGATGCCAAGAACTGGTTTTATTTGCCGCCATGTCCAGCACTTAGCACAGTGTTCGATCCATGGGAGGGGCTTATCAAATGGTTGGTGAATGAATGACAGGCCACATACATTTTATAGAGCTGTTTGGTGTAAGATGCCCAGACGTTGTGACTTAGTTTAACTTCTCTGTTCCCTAGGGTCACCCCAAGCAAGGAAGCTCCCCGAGGCTTGAGCCATCAGGAAGCTGGTGCCCCATATGACTGTATTCCTTCCCTCCCCTTCCACTATCCCCCCTTGATCTGGAATGCCCTTTTTCTGGGGGCTCCTCAGATAAGTCTGCCAGCTCAGCGACCCTACACTGCTCTCCTAAGAAGCCAGACCCCTCCAAAAAGAGGAAGGAAATCCCTCTGGCAGTATTTTCACCTTCTTATAGCACCCACACTTTGGAACCTACTCACGCATTAGGATCAACTCAAGACTCCCAATTGCTGAATTTGCCAGCTCCAAATGAGAAAAGGTGGCATTGGATCCAAAGAGAGGAGAATGCGGTGGGTGCTCCGACCCTAATTGTCTTCCCTTTAGCAGTAGATATTCTCTAACTCCCTGAGAAGTAGACACCTTCACTAAAACCAGCGTTCACTTCTCCCAGAGCAATGCAGTCATCGTTTTATAGGAGGAAATTAAATCTCTCTTATTGACATAACTTTGGCCCTTCCTTAACTAAGCAGTAACCCCGTCATTATTAACCTGAGAACCATTCACCTTTCTCTGAGCCAGGCTTACGTTACTACAGACATCATCAGCTGTGAATCGCTTTTTCTTAACCTTCCAGGGAGAGGGGTGTCAGATCCCCAAATCTCTCACCTATGGCTTCTCAGTTCATCAATTACTCCAGAAGAGCAGTCCTTGAACTTTTCATTTCCTCCCTTTTCCAACATGAGAAATAATAACATCCCATGGTAAAATATGCTCCCAGAGGAAATGACTGACTTCTGCAAAAATGAGGGTATCTGCAGGTTATGAGCTAATAGCCATTAAGTCCCCAGCAAACTATCCAGTCCGCAGTAGGTGTTCAATCACACACACACAAAAAAATCCTAGCTATTTTTACTACTGTGGTTGCTCTTTCTATTAATACTCTTACTACCACTATTACTCCTGTCCCTAGCCCTTAGTAAAAGACATAATATACATTAGTCATTTGATGGATGTTTTGTAAACAAATAAGTGGATGAAGGATAAAGTTGAAACATCTCTTAAAATTGTGTCACTCTTGCATTTCACGGATGGAAGTGCTGAATCACGGCTCTGACAACAAAGCATCTACCTAAACTGTGCTTGTGAGGTCAAAGCCCTGACACTCATATGCTGATTTCCCTGCAGCATGCCTGCTCAGCCTTGTGAGGCTCAGGCACTCAGACAGTCGAGCCCTATTGCCTGGGGGGATATTTAGACAAGATAGCACAGCACACAGTCATTAAATGAGGGCTCTAAAATTTATTTGCAGAACTCAAATTGCTAGTATGGATAACTAAATGCTGAGTCAAGACTCAGCATATCCCAAAAGGTTGATTCTCTCAAGATGGCATTTTTAAAAATAAAGATAAGGTACACCCGCATTCAAAATTCTACTAAATGTGTTCAGGATGGGAAAGAATCATTCAATTGTAGCCTAGTGAAAAAGAAATGGTGTTTACATTGGAATAAGGTCATGGACAATGATATTCCTATGAGATTGAACAAATAAGATAAAATAAATTTTTTGGCAAATTCAGAGTTGGCCTAACTCACACTCGAAAAAGAGTTGCTATCTCTTTATTTTTACTCTAGCTTAGAAAAAGCAAAATGATGTCAAACTCACAGGGAAAAGAAATGATTGATACTATTAATTGAGTGAGAAATGATTGATGGTATTAATTGAGTGATTACTGTGTGCCAGAGACATCATGTTGATTATCTCAATTGCATTAACTTCTTTAGTCTGTTCAGAGAAGTTCAATTGTCCAGAGATCCCCACCCCCAAATGGAACTGAAAGGTGGGCTTGACACTCAGGGCTGCCTGACTCCAAGAAGCCATTCTCTAAACTGCTTCTTCCTATTGCTAAGTCTTCTGGGAAGTGCAATTTCAAATGATAGAATCATATTCTTTTTTAAATTTCATTTTAATAGATTTAAGGGGTACAACTTGAATTCCATTACATGTATATATTGTATACTGATGAATTCTGGGCTTTTGATGTACCCATCACCCAAATAGTTTATATTGTCCTCATAGGTAATTTTTCATCCCTGACCACTTCCCACCCCCTCTTTTGAATCTCTAATGTCCATTATACCACTCTGTGTGTTCTTACAAAGCCATAGTTTCGCCCCCATTTATAAGTGAGAACGTGTGGCATTTATTTTTTTGTCCCTGAGTTACTTCACTTAGGATAATGGTCTCCAGTTCCATTCAAGTTGCCACAGAAGATATTATTTCATACTTTCTTATGGCTGAGTAGTCCCCCATGATGTATATACATGCCACATTTTTCAACCACTCATTGGTTGTTGGACACTTTGGTTGATTCTATATCTTTGCAATTGTGAACTGTGCTGCAATAAACATATGAGCGCAGGTATCTTGATATAATGATTTCTTTTCCTTTGGGCAGACCCCAGTGGTGGGATTGCAGGGTCAAATGGTAAATCTACTTTTAGTTCTTTGAGAAATCTCTATACTTATCTCCACAGAAATTGTTCTAATTTAAATTCTCACCAACAGTGTATAAGAGTTCCCTTTTCACCACATCTGTGCCCGCATCAATTGGTTTTTTTCACTTTTCAAAAATAGCCATTCGGATTGGAGTAAGATGATATCTCCTCTGTAGTTTTAACTTGCATTTCTCTAATGATTAGCAATGGTGAGCATTTTTTCATATGTTTGTTGACCATTTGCATATCTTATTTTTTAAAATGCCTATTCATGTCATTTGCCTACATTTTAATGGGGTTATTTGGGGTTTTTTTATTGCTGAGTTATTTGATTTCCTTGTAGATTCTGGATATTAGTCCTTTGTCAGACACATAGTTTGCAAATGTTTTCTCCCATTTGGTAAGTTGTCCATTTACTCTTTTGATTATTTATTTTGCTGTGCAAAAGTTTTTTCATTTAATTAAGTCCATTTGTCTATTTATGTTTTTGTTGTATTTGCTTTTGGGATCTTAGTCATAAATTCTTTGCCTAGGCCAATGTCCAGAAGAGTTTTTCTCACATTTTCTTTTAGAATTTTTATGGTTTCAGGTCTTATATTTAAGTTATTGATCCACCTTGAGTTAATTTTTGTATATGGTGAGAGATAGGTATCCAGTTTCCAGGATCATATTCTAAACTATATTCCCACCATCTCTTCAACTAAAGATCTAGATGGCTACTTCACAAGAACAATATCATCCACCATGAAGTACTGGCCAGTACCAGGAAGGCTCTATTTTTAAAAAATGACCTTAAATTAAACAGCCTTTGTAAAGTTGTGTTAAAAACACAATCCTTAAAATAATGGCAAATATCACTAGACCAGACAGAGCTGGCTTCTAATAGATTTTTTAATTAAATGTTTTAATTTTAAATAATTGTAGATTCACATGCAGTTGTAAGAAGTAATACAGAGGGATCTTGTATTACTGTGACTGAAACAGAGCCTGTGACTCTGTTTCTCCCAATGTTAACATCTTGCAAAACTATAGCACAGTATTGCAACCAGAATATTGGCACTGATACATTCCAAGTCCCTAACAAATTTTGAAACAAGAGTTTTTTTTAAAATTCCTGACTCCTATTGCAGTATTCTTCTTGTAAAGCCTCACTCTGAGCTCACAAGTAATTGTGTCCAAGGCATTAAAGCATTACCCCTTTCAAGAATAATTGCATGTTAAGAGAAATTATTAAGGGAAAAGTATAATTAAATATATGAAAAGATGCACAAATTCATTATTACTCAGAGAAAGACATAGCAAAACAACAGGGAGATACCACTTTTTATCAATCAGAGTAACAAAAATAAGAAAAGACTGATAATATCCAGTTCAAGCATATGTATGGGTAAACAGGCATTTCCATATTCCTATTAGAAGATTTAGTTACTCTTTGGGGATAATCTGGAAATAACTATTATAATTAAAGCACATATATCCTCTTACGTAGCAATCTCAGTTTAGAGAAATAAAAATAACAGTACCGAAACACGAGCATGTTTATGCAATATTGTTTTGTTAGAAGTGTCAAGTACACACACACCAATACCCTGACATACCCTAAATACCAATCAGTAGAAGAATGGTTGAATTCATGATGTAAATCCAAATAGTGAATTATTATGCAGCTATTAAAAAAGATGAGTTGATCATATCATATATCTGCAGGAATTTGTGGTGTGATAAGGGAGGGAAAATAAGGAAGCTGTAGGGTAGTGTACATAATATAATCCAAGTTTAGCAAAAAAAAAATCTACAAATGCGTGTACTTATTCGTGCATGTTTGTAAGCATGAAAAAGTTTGCGGCAAGATATAAAACAGATAATTAGCATTGTTTTTCTCAGGGGCTGGAGGAAAAGTTAGAAGGAAGGAGTCAGGGAAGAAATTATTGACTTATTTGAATGCTTTTGATTTGTTTGTCTAGTTATAACAAGCATGCAATCTCAGTTGAAATTTAAAAGAAACCTAATAAGTAAAAGGGAAGGAGGAGGAAAAAAACAGAAGATCAAAGATGATCAAGCCGAAAAGAATGAATGGGCAATAGTGGAATTTTAGGTATGACAGGAGTCTCTGTACCTGGGGAGGGGGCAGGGAAGACAGATAGGAGAGAGGCGACTCTACCCTTGGTCTGGGTGCAGGGAACTTGCCTTCACCTTCCTAAATCCTGCTGTGTGGGCCAAGGGAGAGCAGCAGACCAGTCACATGTGTGTAAATACTGATGCATACCAAGCTGCCAGCCACCACGCAAGCAGCTCATTAAATGGGCCCTCGTAATTGATTTCCACGGGAAGCAGATGCCTTTCTTACAGGCAATAGTGCAGGTATCCAGGCTGCTTCTGCAACCCTATTGCTGCCATAGCAAGGAGCGCTTTGATGCGTGGCTCCCCCTTGGACCAGGAGGGAGGCATCAGGCATCATTCTTCCCTGCATCCACTGAGCCCAGGAGAATAGCAGACCTGCAAACCAGCCCTGGTGCACACGGCTGAGCTGGGGTCACCAGATGACATTCGTAGGAATCTCAGGGCAGGACTCTCCAAGCAATGCCTTGCATGGGAACGGAGAACAAAAGGCAGAAAACTCCACTTGGCTGCTTTGGATGACAAGACCCCAGGGCAATGCAGCTTTTTAAAAATCACTGGCTACACAGATACAAATGCGTGGAATAACAGAGCCTCTTCAAAAAAAAAAAGCCACACCCAATGATTTGAGAGGCTGAGAGCCATGCCAGAAATGCCTGACTACACAGCAATTAGACTGGATTTATTTCACATTGCCAGTCTGCCCCTCAAGAACTGTGCGCCCATCCCAATTCTGCTAAGTCGAATGGCAGTCTCTGTAGGCAAAGGTGTTTTCCTGCCACTCACATGGCTCCTATGAAGAAGTCGTATGCAAAAGGAGTTAGTTAACCTCTATTTGCCTCAGTTTCCTCATTTACATAATGAGAATACTAATAGAACCTACCTTGTAGGATTGTTGTAAAAATAAAATGGAGTAATGGACGAAGACTACTTAGAACTGCATCTAGCATGTAGTAAGCTCTCTATAAATTCTTGTTATTATTAAGATTTGATTGCTAATTTCTCTTACAAAGGTTTGTTTAGAGTGAGATATACCTGTAGCCCCTGTGTCTATGGCATAACAACACTCAGTATTTGAAAATCACTGGCAGTGTGTGCTATGCCAGGCACTCTGCTATGCATTTGTACCTACCTTACCTCTTCTCCTCATCCTCATACAACCCTGTGAGGTAAGGGTTATGACTGCCTTCATTTTCTTCTGAGTGTTGGAGAATTTAAGTCTCTTTCTCCCAATAGTTTTCCATCCAGTAAGGGGCAAAGCTGAGATTATCACGCAGATCCAGCCAACTCCAGATTCTCAGCTTCTACCCATCACCCGCACAGCTGGAACAGGTGCCCTGGAGCCCACATACAGAGGTTCTCACATCTGGCTTCACCAGGGTGCCATTCCAAAACGGATTTCTGCCTCCTACGCCGCACATATATTGAATCATAATCTTGAAAGTGGGCCCAGAAGTGTGTGTTTTTGACAAGCCCCTCAAGTAATTCCTATGTAGTTAGCCCAGTGCTTGAATTCAGGAGCTATTCCAGAACAGGATTGGGTTTTTCTTTAACCCTCTGAGAATCCTTCTAAGGAAACAAATCGCCTTACCTAGACTAGATCTTTTCATCCCACGTCTGCTATCCTAAGCTGAGTCCAAATCTCTATAAGAAAAACTTTCTTGTATTCTACTCCTTACTTTTAATTACACTTTTTTATCCTCAAACTTTCCAGATGCCTGGAAAGCCTTTCCCATCTTCCCATACTTCCCACTTCAGTATTCTGTCTCCACGGAAGCCTCAGCCTGCCTCATCTATTAAATGACCTGCAGTTATGAACAATGGAAAGATAAATCTGTTTCCTTCAATGGAAACATTTACCCAATGAGTCTGAGTCATCAAAGCCTCAGAAATTTTGACACATTCATTAATTTTGCTCAACTTTATTTGTTAACCATAAAAAACCAGGCACGATGCAAGCTCCGAAGGCTTTTGCCTTTTACATGAAGATGTATTTGTTGGAAAGGAGTGCTGAAATGTGCATTTCCTTCCACGCAGGGATTCTCAAAGTAATTGCACCAAAGTACAAGAAGAGCTTGGGTATATATTATTCCATTAAAGCTGGGTTTATTGAGCACCTGCCATGTGAGAGGCACTCCCCAGGGTCGAGCAGGAGACGTTGGAACAGATGTGGGTTCTGGCCTGAAGATGCTCACATCTGGGAGGGGAGATAAGCAGAAAAAACCATAACAAAGGTGAGATGTGGAACATGCCATGAGACAGTGAGATGAGCACTATCTCTGTCCTTCCAGAATCTACTTCTCCTCCTCTACACAGCAGCGCCTGAGTTTTCCTCTGAAGAATCACCCATTACCCGCCATGAGCCTACAGGGCATGGGAGCGATGGAACCCACCCTCAGGCTTCAGGGCAGAAGCCCAATATAGGTTTATCCAATCAGAGTATTCCATTCCTCTGGCCACAGTGATTGGTTCAGAAATGAGCATGTGACTCAAAATGGTCCAGTAAGATTCAATCCCAGGATTTTGTTGGAATGGTATAAACATAGAAACTTTCTTTCTCCTGAAGTAGTTGTGCTTGGGAAATATCAAGCCGAAGCTGCCAGGTCCACCCATAGAAAAGAGCTTTCCTGAAAGTGAAGACAACAGAATACAAAAGACAAACCCAAATGGCAATGTTTGTGCTCCCAGATCCACGTGTACCTGAAAAATAATAATTCCCTATGTGAA
>VBSM01002153.1:17402941-17437644 GCA_008086735.1 Cheirogaleus medius
CAACATCTCTAATCATCAGGGAAATGCAAATCAAAACTACAATGAGATATCATTATTACAATGAGATTATTTCCAGTAAGAATGGCCTTCATCAAAATGTCCCAAAACAGTAGATGTTGGCGTGGATGCGGAGTGTCAATTCTTAAGGGTACAAGGTAAAAGGAAAAAGAATCATGGAAACCCACAGGAAGTAGCAGCAGAGACATAAATAAGACCGGCAAAGTCAGTAAGAGCCCCCAAACCACGCCCGGCTGGTTTGTGGTCATTCAGCCAGCCGGCAGGACGCCTGGTGTGCTGTTAGGCATTCCTCACCCTCCTGCTGTTACAGAATTAGTCACTGTAAACCAGAAGGATGCGAATTTCCCTCCAGAAGCCACAAAATACAAATGCTTCTGTCAGATGCCCAACCTCTGGGACGCTTCTGCCTCTGAAGGCGGAGAATCGAATGGGAAAGCTAAAGACTGCAGTCAGAAGCTCACTTCCATCTGTGACATGTTGTGTTTGTCGACTCTTCAAAGCCCCGCATCTCGGAGTTTAGCGACACACAGAATCTGAGAATCACCATGGTGGAAACTCAGAAAATCCCAAATAATGAGTGAGCTTCCTGGAAAAGGTTAGTCAACCTCAGACTTTTCCTGCACTGAAGACAAGGGAGCCCTTTGGTCTGAGAAAGGGACGGGGGCGGGGGTGGTCGCACGTGGTCTCCGATGTCGTCCCACTCTACGTATACTATCCGCAGAGTCCCACGGGAAGTGTCAGCAGGCGAGAAGTCTCATGTGTGGGCAAGCCCCGCGGGAGGTGCGTGCCAGAGGCAGTTCCAAAGCACAGTGTGATTTCTCAGGCACAATCGATCCTTGTACCGCTACATAAACACCCTCGTACCCGATAACACTCCTGTCTGTGACAGACCAATAGGAGGGAGAGCGATTTGCTTACGCTACGGAGAGTAAGCAGGAAACAATATATATTGTTGTCTTAGAGAAAAGGAAACAACAAAGGATCTGCGAATTGAAAGTCAGTGATTACATTGACGATGCCCATGGTACAATAAGCACAAACGCGATGATCTCTGGAGACTCGTTTTCCTGGTGTTGTATTTCTACTTAAACTGATACTGTGCGTGCAGGGAGGGAGCCCCCTGCCCTCCGTGGTGTTTGTTCTTTCAGGGCTATTTGCTCAGGTTGCATCTGGGCCTCTGGCTGAAGTCCAAGCTCTCCAGCTGGGTCTGGACCCTGCTGTCTTCTCCAGCGTCATCCAATGTCCACGCTCCTTCCAGCACCTCCCTGAGCCCACACTGCAGCCACGCCCCTCTCTCCGCAGATCCCCAGACACGCCACACACACTCATGTGTCTGGAGCTCAGCACGAGCTGTTTCCTCCACCTGGAACGACCCCCTAAGCACCAGTGTTTAAAGTGGATTTATACTTGAGTCCGGGTCAGATCATAACTCATAATCTTATCCCTTAACTTCCAGGCAGAGTTAACTAGCCTTCTTCTTTTCTCCCTGGTGATTTTTTTGAGGTGTCTCCCTTATAGCCTTTACCCCATCCTATTGAAATAGTCTGTTTACGTGCCTGTCACCTGCACTCGGCTGTAAGCCTCTTTAGGGTAGGAATAGCTCTCACATTTCTGTATCGTCAGCACCCAGTACAGGCACACCCATGAGTGCTGAAACGTCTGTTGCATTGATGAATTAATAAATGACTCAGTAAAATCTTAGATCCTCATATGAGCTTGCTATTCTATTGAGGAAATGTTCTCATAAAGATGTCACGGTGGGCCATTCTGAAGCACCTCTTCTAAGAATAGCATACCTCAACCTCTCTTTTAAAATCTGGCCTGGACCAAGCCAGAGAAGTGTACATGCAGCCTACAGACAGAGGGGGAGTCCTAACGGGCTGCAATTTTAGAGGGTGGTCATAGAGGATGACATCCGAATCACAAGCTCACAGGCTGTGCCAAAACAGGGCAGGACAGAGGTGGGCACTGCTGTCTGTGTTACTAAACCTGCAGGTGCCTGCAGCAGGGGGATATCTCCTAAGACTGAGCAGTTTTCTAGCTACTCTTTCCCAGACTCTGCTGGGAATTTGAACAGGAGATGATGCACAAGAAAGGAGCAATCAGAAAAAGGACAGAGGTGATTAAAAAAAAAAACAAAGCTTTTGGGATTTTTAGAGAGGAAAAAAAGGCAAAGGCAGGCATAGGACTATTGGCGTAATAACAGTTATCGAGTATACCAGTCAATAATGTGTTCAGCTGCAAGTAAAAGAAAACCCAACTCACAGTGGCTTCAAAAAGTAAGGGTTTTAGGTGCTTTAAATAACAAGAAGCCCAGTGAGCACGCGAGGGCTGGTGCAGCCACTCAAGGATGCACTGAGGTCCTCTGTCTTCTGTAGTGACATGCACGGTGCTTGGTTTTTCTCGTCATGCTCACAGGTGGCTGCTGCACATCTTAGCATCCTATATGCATCACAGTCAGGAAGAGGAACAAAAGTCAAGGGTGCATGGTCAAGTGTGTTGCTTTTCTTCATGGAAGCAGATGCTTTTTCAGAGACCCTGATCAGGGGAATTCCACGGGAGTACTATCGACCAGCACTGTTTTCTATGACCACCCCTAATTGGAGAGTGTCTGGGAAGATCAAGATTTTTGCTCACCAGCCTCTTTAGTTGAGGAAGGCATGTGAGAAGGGCTTGGGAGCGGGGCTAGGAATGAACCAACCTATGGTGTGTGACCACCAAGCGTCTCTAAGTTTGGGGAACATGAGTCTCTCCACACCCATTATTTCTCCTCCATATTGAACTTACAGCCGAGACAAAATCCCTTGATATTGGGTTGGGTGAAGAGTTAAACATCAAAATCAAGCAAACAAACACCTATACTAAGTGTAAAGATCAGTAGAGCAAGGCTGTAAACCGGAAATAGCACAGCTACCCAGCCTAGGACTGCTCCCTGAGTTCCTACTTGTATGAAACAACAGACAGCGGGGGAGAGGACTGAACCACATGGGAGTACCTTGTCATTCGTTTAACGAGTAATTTTGAGTTCCTACCATATGGGCATGCAGTGACGACAGATCAGGTCCCTGTCCTCCAGTGCAGGGATCAGCAGACTAGACCCTGTGCCCAATCTGTCCCACATGTGGTTTTGTAAATAAAGCTTTATTAGAAAACAGCCACACACATTCACTTGCACATTGTCTGTGGCTGCTTTTCTGCTACAACAGCAGAGTTGAGTCACTGCGATGACACACTGCCAAAAATATTTACTTAACTTGTTCTTTGTCTTGTGGAAAATGCAGACAATAAAAGATTAAACACATTAAGGGCCCAGATCATTCCGGAGTGTGATATTGCTACCAGGTGATGTGATGGAGAGTAATGAAAGGAGGGGCCAGTGACCTTCGGATGCTGAGAAGAATCTCTCCTAGAAAGGGATATTTTGCCTGCAACAGGTAGCATAGGAAGGAGATGGACACCCCAAGAGAAGGGTGTTCAATGGCAAAGGCAAATGACCTAAGGCAGGAAAGAGCTCAGGACTTGAATGAAGCTACAGTGGTCAGCTGGATTGATGGGTAGAGGGTGCCATGTACCAAGGCAAGACCTTGTAGGGCATGGGAACAGGGTTGTGTTTTATTCTTAGTGCAGTGAGAAATCCTTGAAGTCAAGAACTGAACTGACCACTGTAGCTTCAGTACACAGAATGGATGGTCTGGGTCAAAAATGCCAGTAATGCAGTCAGTGACTGCAATAACTTCAGCTGTGGCAGAGAATGGCTATGCATTTGCCAGAATTTTTATCTCTTTTAGGGAGTGAGAGGAGTGGAAGGCAGAGAATATAGCAAGACAATGTTTCCAGACCCCCTCTCTTTTATTTTTTGCAGCTTTACCCAGGAGCTAACCACTGTTCAGCACTTCACTGGCTCTCTCTGGGCTCAGCTAATCCTCTTGGAAACCTACTCATCCCCAGTGCTTTTGGCTCTTTTGCTCCCCAGAACTGCCCTGCTCCCCAGGGACTGGCTGTTTGATTCCAGTTGCCCAGGCAGCTCTAACTCGTGCATAATGATGTTCCGCACCCCATGTTTTATTTCTCGGGTTTTCAATCCTTTCATAAAAAATGCATGCTGGATGAAAGGTTTTCCATACCAAACAGGCCAGAGATTTAGCACGGCCAGCTTAGTGATTCAAAAATGTTCCTTTTCTTTTTTTAATTTTTATTACAATTGCTCTGAAAGAAATCCCTACCACTTGATATTAACAAATGTAGCCACCGAAGCAGATGCACATACCCCAAAACACCAGGAGAATTAATTACCTACAGTTAGATCTGTTTCATCCTTTTTTAGTTTTTTTCCAAGGCAATGCTGCAAAGATGAGAGCTTTACTGCACTCAGCCACTACCCTCAAACCTTCTGTTTTTGTATCAGGGCCCATCAGGCAACGGAGATGACAGGAAGCCTTCATGGGGAGACCCCTGGGCATACTCTTCTGGCCAGATATGTCCTGGAGTGACAGTTATCTTCTAATTTAACTGGAATCTGAATCTGATGAAAATCTCAGAGGTGTGAGCTCTAGCGGTAAAAATAATAGCACCTCACATGTGGATAAAGCTCTTCACTTACAGAAGGGCTCACACGTCTGTTAGCTCCAATAGCTTCTGCAAGGGAGCGAAGAAAGCATCAGAAATTGCTGCCATACTCGGTTGCGATAATATTAGCTATCATTTTTGTGCCCTTATTACATGCCAAGTGTTGCTTTTTAGCACTGTACATACATTAACGCGTTTAATGCTCATAACATCCCAATGGTCTCATCATATTTATACTATAGAGGAAGAGTCTAAAGAAGAGAGAGGCAAAATAACTTACCCAAGGAAACCAATCTAGCAAGTAACGGAGCTGGGATTTGAACTCAGGAAGTCTAGAGTCAGAGCCCATGATCTTAGGCACTATGGTATTTTGTAAAGTATAGTTTCCAAACTATGGATTTGGAGATAGGATATTCAAACTCTAGCCCACATTCTGCCATGAACCAGTTGTTATAACCTGGGGAAAATTATTTTGCCTGTCTTAAAAATAGCATCCTCCTTTTCTCAGCTTGGTAATGTAAAGTAACTTACAGTTTGTTCATGCATCCTTATGTCCAGGCCCTCTGGCTGGCCCCTCCCACCCTTCTGAGCTTGGTCATGTGATTTGTATTGGCCAATAGGATAACAGCAAAGGCGATGCCGCTTAAACTTGAAAAGGGCTTGTGCAGTGGGCGTTGTCCTCTCTTGCTGCTCCTGGGAGTCCTGTGACCACTATGTAAATGGATCTAGCCATGTAAATGGATCTAGCCCTGTGACCACCATGTAAATGGATCTAAATGGACTAGCCCACAAGATGATGAGACACACAGAGCCATCACCCAGCTCACATGGAGCCAACCTCCAGACGTGAATGAGATAAAGCCAATTCATCTAGTCCTAGTGGAGCCACCAGCAGACCCAGAGATCAGCTAAGCCTGTCCAGACCAGAAGAACCACCAACCCAATCCACAAAATAGTAAGAAAAAAAAAATGTCTATTGTTTAAAGCCACTAGTTTTGGGGTGGTTTGTTTGTAGAAAAACTGTCTGATACCGTTAGTTAGGATTTGTTTCTGCTGTGAGTGACAGATAATCCAAAATAACAAGGATTTAAAAAAATAGTTTTGCTCGTAAGCAAGTAAAGTCAAGATCAGGTAAGAAGGTGTCATGATCAACAGCGACCTAGGCCCCTTCGCTCTTTTGCTTTGTCATTGTCAACATACAGCATTTTAGTCTTAGCCCAGATTGACTGCTTTAGCTCCAACCATCACTTCTGCATTCCAGATTCCAGTGATCAAGGATGAGGCAAATAAGAGCATACCCCCTCCTCTTAGGGATGCTTCCTGGAAAAAAACATTTATTTGATAACAAAATTAAGTCACATAGTCCTAGAGGAGGCTGGTGATTATCTTTACTCTAGGAATCCATGTATACAGCAAACAAACAAATAAATAAATAAATTAGAGGCTCTATCAGAGTAACAATAGTGGATGTTGGGAGTCCACCCTCAGTTTCAGCTGTATATCTGCACCTACCCATGGGTGAGATAAGTTGCCTTCCACTAAGGAAAAGAGAACTGAGTCCAGACGAAAGGGTTACTTCCAGAGATGGGGTAGTTTAAGGAGTCAAGATGAGGCAAAGCTCCTGTTCTGACTGATTACTAGCTGTGTGATCCAACCCTGGGCATGTTACTTAGCATCTCTGATATACAGTTTCTACATTTGTAAAACAGGGATAATGATAGCACCATCACAAATTAAATAAGATATACATAAATGCTCTTAATATGAAATTTTATTAAATAGTTGCTATACATTTTGTTGTTAATGACCTTGAACAAATTTAATATTTTTTCTTTCTACAGACAAAAGAATCAAGGTTTTGGGGAAGAGGAGGAAGAAGTGAGTGTGATATGCTCAAACCTATGTTTTAGAAAGATCATTCATGTGATTTACGTGTACCATATAAGCATGGATGGATGTATAGATGGATGGATGGATGGATGGATGATGTGTGGATGGATGGATGGACGGATGGGTGGGTGGATGGATGGATGGATAGATGGATGGGTAGATGGATGAATGGATGGATGAATGAGTGGGTGGGTGGGTGGGTGGGTGGATGGATAAATAGATCAATAGATCTATCAATCAGTCAATTAATCACTGAAATAAATATGGAGGAAAGATGGAAAAGAAAGAAATTCCATGCAAAGAGATCAATGCTAAGGCCATTGCAGTAGTTGTGGTGGTGAGAATCAGATATTATAGATATTGAGAGGCATTATGACAGCACTTGGTAACCAACTGAATATGGAGGGACAGAAAATCAAAGAAATGACTCCCAAATTTCTGACTTAGGTGATGGGGCTGGATGGAGTCATTCACTGAGAAAGGAAATTAGGCGTAGGAGAATGTTTTCCCTGTACTCCCCCATCCACATCCACTTAGACTGTCTCCTTGAACACAGTGCCATGACGTGTACTTGGGGGGAGGAATCTACCCAATTTTCAGGGCCCCTCTCTATTCTTATCTCTCTAGGATTCTCCTTAGCACCCAGCATAGCACTAGGAGTTTATCCATTGGATATTATTATATCACTGTCATTAAAATTAAACCAAAAAAATTAAACTACTCATATAAGGTTACTGATTTTTAATTTTGGGGAATAGATCATTAAAAAGATACAAAAACTACCACTTACTATTATTAATTCATACAGAAAGGACATCCTCACAATAAAAAAGGAGGAAAGACATAATCTCAGAGTAAAGGTCATTCTTTTAAGTTTTTAATAAATTTAACTTTATGAAAAATTATCTTTATTGTCTTAATTTTTTTAAAAATTGTATCAGGCACTTATGGAAATATTTTCCCACAGTCTATGCTTTTTTTCTCTCTCTGAACTGCTGAACCAGAGTACCTCTCTCTGAAGGGGCTGCCATAAGATTATGTCAATAGACATTGGTCACTAACCAGACACTGTCTCCAACACTAAACTTGTAATAGCTAATTTGATCTTCAGAACTGCCCTAAGAAGTGGTTGCTATTGTTATTTCTACTTTCATATGAGAAAACTGAGATCAGAGATGTTAAGTGTCACAGGAATCTAGGTTTCAGGTTTGGCATTATGTGTGCAACTTGGCAAGCCCATTCCAGTTTATGCATCCATTCCCTCACATAGTCATTCAACTAGTATTTACTGAATACCACTATGTGCCTGGTACTTTGCCAGGTACATAGATGGCACAGCAAACAAGACAGGCAAGGTCTCTGCCTTCCTGCAACTTAGGTAGACCAGGAAGGACACAAAGCAAGCACTTCGGCTCATAGCTCCAGTAGAAACCGCAGATGCTCCTGGGCCATGGTGATATGAGTTGGACCTTCTAGTGGGAGGATCAAGTGAGTTACAGTTCTTTGCAGAGGCTCATTTTAAAAAATAACTTTTTACCCTCTAGAGGATCTCTCTTTTTTCTCTTTATTGAAATTGGCTTCCCACAAATCTGGAATCTGTGCTCTCACCAGTTCAAATAAAAAACAGGTCAGATCAGGAAAAGAGGCCAGGGAAGGCTGCTAAGTCTTCCTCTAACTTAGGAAAAAGGCATCCTGATAGTTCACACCTGAAGAGGGTGGAGGAAAACATTTTCTCCACACCTTCTACCTCACACCACCTGGGGGGCCTGCCCTAGGGCCGCACACAAGGGAGCCAAGATCACAAACAGAGCTCTCAATCTTCACTATATATCAGAATCACCTGATGGGGGTAGATTTAAAAACTATGGATTATAACTCAGCAATTCTAAACTATCGTTCTGACATCTGTATTTTTAACACCCTCCCAAGGCAATTCGCGTGCACACCAAAGTTTGAAAACTAGCGATGTGTGCCTTTATTCTCTCCTGCTCCATGCCCCCCTGCTGTGGGCTCTCCCACTCCCCTTCCCCCTTGTGCACGTGTGTGTTGGGGTGCACTCATTGCAAGCTTGGGGCCAGCAGATGATCACATGGGGTTTTGGTTTAGGAGGCTGTAGACACTCTCACAGTTCTGTAGACTCTGTTACCTTCTCTATTACTCCAGCTCTTCCATCAGGTATTGGACACTGGGCCCCTTAATGGCAAAGTGATGCCTTGTTTGCTGTTGATATTGCTCTTTGTGTAATGACCCCTCAGGATCCCATTTGAGGAGGCAGTGTGACCGTAAGTATAAGAGCCAGACAGCGCTGGACTCTAGCTGAATTCTATCACAGCCCCTATTACTTCTAACACCACTATCCAGCTCGGTTTGCCAGATAGCCAGTAATGGGCTCTGTGAAATACAGACCATGCCTCTCCAGGAAGCAGCAAGGGGGTCACCATCCACAGACCAGAGCTGGCAATTCTGGATCTCTGCTAAGGTCTCTGTCCATCTCTCATGTGCTAACACCTGGTGTAGTTCTGCAGATGGGAGGGTCGGATTTGGGCTCACAGCTGTGTCCCAGACAAAGTCGCTTGAAGAGAGGGCCTAGATGCTGACTGAGAAAATATCTTGTTCACTGCCTGTGGTGTGATGATATGTACTGCTTTCTAAAACCAGCCCAGTTCCCTTCAATCCATCCAGGACTTCCTGGATTAGGGATTGGAGCCGGGGGGTTGACGTGCAGCATGAATTCCCTATCTCAGGTTCCCCTCTTCCTTATCCTGTTTTGCTTTTATTCACATCCGTGGAGCTAGCTCACCACTGAGCCCTATTCAGGATGGTGGGGTTGGTGACCACGCCACCAGAGGGCAGGTTCAAGTACAAAAAGTGGAAGATTTTATGAATAAACTAACAAAGACAAATGGTGGCATTATTGTAGAGAGAATATCTTGTTCTATTGGTTTGAACCTCAATGTTTGCACCTGTAAAATAGGGCCAGTACCACCTGGTACAAAGTGTTGAACTCAGTGCTCAGGACAAGCAACAGATGGGATCCTGATACAGTGCTTTTGATCACTGTTAAAGTTTCTGCAGAGTTTTCTCAAACCCAAGGACTGAAAACAGAAATAAAAAGGCAAGTTCTTGTACCACTGTGGCTCTAGAAAACAGGTTTGCCCAGGGACCTGGAAAATAATAGTTAGCAGGGAAGACAGCTTCTGTATTAACAGTCAAACAGAAAATTATGGCTTGGATTTTGAAAGGAGAATGTCTAATGAATGGGATAGACTTTCTAAAAATATTTTAATAGAACAGAAGCAGTAAGAAGGAGATACAAAAGGAAAAGCAGATGAGGCAGAGCCTAGAAGACTCCTGTGAACAGCCTTAGCCCTGCCTGTGGAAGAAGAAGCATGAGGCTGATGTGACAGGCAGATCCTGGCGGGGTCTATGTGAAAGAAGTAGGGGAATGCCAGAGGGACATGGAAATGGAAGGTTAGAGGAAGTTGAGAAAGTCCTCATTGCAAAAGGAAAAATGATGTAAGAGTTGTTTACGCCCATGCCTAAGTAGGAGAGGTTGCCCAAAGCCTGAGAGATTCAAAAGCTAACAGAGGCAAAGTTGCAGGTGGAAGCATATGATGGAGAGAATTGGCTTTCATGAAATCCAAGGAAATGTGTATGCGGGAAGCGTGACCCAACAGTAGCCACATTTCTGAAATCCGAGGAACTGGCGGCCAGGACCTTGGACAGAGCTCATAAGCAACTTGGCGTTGCGATGCCATGTGTTCAGAGGGCAAAGGAAAAGAAAGGCATTTTAAGTATTAAAAAATGTGCAATATGAGAAATAGGGGCCAAAAAAAGATGTAAAATTGGAGGCATCCCCATTGTGCATTTCCAAGCTCAGCGAGAATAATAACTAAAGCCGATATTTACTGAGCACTTCCTAGGTAGTAGGCACTCCTGTGAGCTCTTACATGGTTTATCTCATTTGATCTTTAGGAGTACATAAGTCATATATTTCAATAGAAAAGGAAATCATTGTGTTGTGAAAATTTTCTCTGGCATTCAAAGAAGTATGATGTCACAATCAACCTTCTAATCAGAGATGTTTAAATGGGTTTTAAGTTCACAGGACAGCAAACAACTCTGGTCAATAGACCTGAATGTACTAAAACTTAAATGTCATTCACTTTTTATCCTCTCTGCTTTCCTTATATGCTTTCTACTCTCACATAAAAATGAGATTTTTAATAGTCTATGACTGGTTGAAGTAATCAGATGGAGATTGTAAGAATCATTTGGAGTCTGTTTGGAATTTTTTTTTTTTAGAAGGATACTATTGTACAGGAAACTTGTGTTCATCCTATGGTCCTGATAGCTCCAAATCTTTGTAAAAAATGGGCTATATGAGAGGAAAAGATTTTGAAGTGCCTAACTTTGAAAAGCTAAAGGAACAGTAGCAGTTCAAAGGGAAGATGGTACAGATTCCAGCTGCCTAATAAGGCAATTACAATACTTCAGGATACCAGAGCGAAACATCTTTGGCTACGACAAAGCAAAATAAGATGGTAATAGGGTAAGACAAAATAACTTTGTGTATTTTTTGCATCTTTTTATGCTTCTCTGGACATATAAGACTGATTTGGAAAAAGAGAAAATGTATAGTGTTCACCTTGATAAGAAAATATTGAAAACATTTTACATTGCTCATATCCTATTACAATTGGACTATTCTGTTATTTCAAGGACACTTTATAACCCTCTCTTGGAAATTTGTTTGGATATATAGCTGAGCCTAATTTGTGCAAACATACTGGACCATCAGTTTTACTTTGAGATGTAGTATAGAATCCCCTAGAAAATTTTTCCAAAATTGAAAAGGAGCTAAAGCCCAAATAAATTCCAGGGCCCCATGTGGCCCAGTCTTGACATGGGGTCACATTTAGAGAATAATTGTTGCCATTTGTTGCATGCTTATATTATGCAAGGCAGCATTCTACATTTATTCATATACCATCACATGTAATACTTAAAACAACCCTAAGAGATAGGCACTGTTATTATACCTTGTCAAAGTGATTTGTTGTATCTTGATTGGATCATGGTAATTATTTCCTAACTGATATCCTGGATTTTTTTTTTCATGAATCCCTACAGTTGTTTTTGACAATGTAGCACTCAGAGGGATCAATGTAAAACACAAACCATATGGTATCCCTCATCTGCTCAAAACCCTCTCATGGCTCTGACTGCACTTCACATAAAAGCCAAATTCCTTACTTTGGTCATCAAATTGGTGATCAAAGTCCCTGTTACCTGTCTGGCCTCGCCTCCTGATGCCATCCTCCTGGCTCACTCCACTCCAGCGACATTGGCCTCCTTATTGTTTCTTGAATATGCTCCCAACCTGAGTCTATCTGGCTTTCATTTGCTCAAATGTCACCTCCTTAATGAGGCCTATTCCAATTCCTTTATTGAAAATTACATTCCACCTACCAGGCTTCCTCATCTCCTTTCCCCTGCTCCATTTTGACACAACATTCAGCTCACTTATTTGTTATATTTGTTTCTCATTGTCTATCCCCTCTCATAAGAATGTAATTCCAAGATAACAGAGATTTGGGTTTGCTTTATTCATGCGTGCAGCCCAAGGGCCTAAAACAGTGCCTGGCACATACAGGCACTCAATAATCACTGGTAGAACGAATGAATTCATTCCAGTTTTAAAACAAGGACACTGTGAAACTATGCCATGGAATGATTAAGGAACTGACCCAAGTCTGACCAGACAGTCTGACCAATGGAGCCAGTGCATTCATCTCCTCCAAGAAATACAGTCCATTAACCAAAATGTGAGTTAAAGCTGATTTCTATCAAAAATTCCTCTCGTTCCATAACTTGTTCCCATAGACTCCTGTCTTTTCTCCGTCTCTCATATATAGGAATCTATGTCTTACACAGAAAGAGAGAGAGAGAGATGGATGGATAGATAGACAGATGATATATTTATTGATTCGCAAGAGAAATTCCTGGCTGTTTTATAATTACTCTGATTTACACAAAAGGATCCTGAACCAACTCTGAGAGAGAGCTGGAGGCTGAGAACAAGTGAGGAGTGATCAATGTCAGAACACTTACTGGGGCAGGGATGAAGCTATTAATACCAATACATTTTAGAAGTTTTTTCTTCTGCACGCATACCCTGTTTCGGTGCTGACTCAGTAGATCTGTGATGAGGTACAAGCATTTTTTTTTAACTTCACAGGTGAATCTTCAGTGCACCTCTGGTTCAGAAGCCCTGAAGAAGGAAGGTCCTCTTATTCTACTCTGTAGTATCTGGGAACTGGCCTTATTTGAACGAACTGGTGCATTTGTAGAGACTTCTTGAGACAAAGTCACGGAGGTGACTGAACACCCATCTCACTGGCATGTATTTAGGATCAGTCGTAAAGATTAGAGGAGAACCCTACAAAAGTTTTCTGGGACTCCATCAACCTCCTCTGAGGGGGCAGCAACATGCCTGGCTCATCACTGCCCTGGGTGATGAAACATGCTGTTTACAGGAGAAGAATAAAATATAGGTAGAAATCTCCAGCCCTCTCCTCCTCCCAAACCCTGTTATAAAACAAAAGAAGACTCTTATGTGGATTAAAGATCCAATTGGATCATGATCCAAGAATGTAGAGTGTTGGATTAAGCATCCTTTCTTCCATGTAGAACGTTCTATTGAATCTGACTTTCCCCTTTCGTTTGCTTCTCTGCCTTGTCGACATGTCCATCAGCTGCTGTTTCTAGGAGGAGAAAGCTCACCTTCCTCACCAACTTTAGAAAGCCCACAGGAAATAGAAACGCTTGAGAGTAAAGGAAATCTGACACCAGTCTCCTAGAATCTCAAGACATTTCCTGGTTCCCCAACTTTGGGGGATGTTTTATGCCTATTCTAGGCTCTGTCGGTTCCGTGCAGACCAGAATAATTAGGTGTTGACCATGGAGAGTTCAACTCATCCAAATGGCCTGGCCCTCCCCAGCCCCACTCAACAGCAGGGCTTGGGAATCTACTCCTCTGGGAGCTGCCCTGCCTCATTCCTGTGTCAGTTCTGACCAGAGAAGAGCCATGGAGGTTCAATGCAGGCCTGACTAGGAGTGAAGACTAGAATCGATTTTGTGGTCATAGAGATTTGATATCTTTGTCCTGGGAGTGAGTCCTACGCACCAAGATCTCAGCAAGCCACAGCCTCTCTCAGCCACACAAACATGCAAACCTGGAAATGCTGAACTCACATTGTGTGGCTAGAGCCCCCCCCTGCACCACACACACACACACACACGCACACACACACACACCAGCCTTCACTGGCCACCTCCTGCCTATGGGGGGACAGCACCCCCATGCTACCAGGCATCCACAGAGCTCCTAATGCAAATTGGACTGAAACTCCAGGACAGGGTGATTGCACCCCACCAGCCACTGAGTGTCTCGCGTTGTGGTCCTCACCTGAGGACTCTGCACAGTGATGCTACACAGCCCAACCCAGAAGCAGAACTCTTCATGCTCACTCATACACAAGCCCCGCTGCTGGCTCCCTCCACCTCTCCACAGCCCAGCAGCTGCAGCTGAGACACCCACTTCGCCCAGATGGAATAATGTCCCCCAGGAAGCTACAAATCATTTGTTGCTGACCCCCCGCTCCCCGCACCTCCCTTCCTTCTCCTCCTCCCAGGAGCTGGAAGCATCAAGACCTCCAGATGGAAAGTTTCTCCTAGACGCATCCTACGGAGTGCAGCCGCGCACGGGGAAGCTGACACAGTGTCTTCAAACATTTTTAATTGCCCTGTCAAACTGACAATTATAGAACTAATTATTGAGGAGACAATACCAGATACACTGACTGAATCAAGCGTCAACTGAGTTTTTATGTAATTATGCAATTGAATGAATTGAAGGCTACAGTAATGGACTATTGCTGGTTAATTAGGGACTCCCTTTATGCTAATAATGCCATTTATTTTTGACTCACGGTATTTATTTTCAGTGTCTAAAGCATTGGACACATCTTCCTTTGACACTGGCGTGTTGAGTGTTTTTCAGAGGGTTTGGCTGCCAATTGTGCTATTTATAGGCAGCAAACTTATTCCATTCACTGACTGAAGAGCTCAAAAGGGCTCCTATTATATTACAAGCATCTCATTTTAGACCTAGATTTTAATTACCCTGCTGCTGAGTGAGATTCCCTGTCTTCCTTCTCCCTGAGACCTGAGAAAATAAAATTAAGGGGTTATGGCAAATGGTCCCAAACTGCACCCCCATCAAGATCAACCCATGCAAAGAGGCAGAGGTGTCATTCTGTGCTTTTTTTTTCTCATTCCCCAGCCTCCCCAAATCTCCCTGGATCCCTTCCCTAGCACATGACATGCCTAGAAACCAGAGTGTAGAGCAGTGGCTCTCCACCAAAGGCCAGGGGACACTTGTCAATGTATGGAGACATTTTCAGTTGTCACAACTGGACTTCAAGTGCGTAGAGGTCGGGGAGGCTACTGAACACACCACGCAGGACAGCCCCATCCACAAGGAAAGAACTGTCCTGCCCAAAGTGTCAACAGGGCTGAGGTTGAGAAACCCCAGCCCAGAGTATCCATAATCGCAAAGCAAGTGCATTTCTGCCACTCCAGTTTTGCAGAGGAAAACAAATATTTTGCAGCATCTAAGCCATGATGGAACTGTCAAAAGTATGTGAAGTCAGCTACATAAATTGTGAAACATGAGTCACAGTTATGTTTGTTCTGCAGCAGTATAAAAACTTGGAGGAATTTTTTTTTCTTTTTATGAAAATAGAAAAATGATGGGCATTCTCCCCGGGAAGAAGCCAGGATCCTCACCCGGCTCTTTGGTCTCCAAAAGCCGATCAACACAGACCTGTGTGTGACAAAGCTGCTAATTATCTGGAGCAAAATGAAAAAACAAAGGAGAATGTGGTCGAGTTTTCATCATACTGAATGCAGCCAGCTTTTCATTTTAAGATTATGGCCTTTCTACTTTCTAAGACATCTTGTGTTTTTACCTGCCCAATAGCCTTTTTTTGGAGGGGGGGTATTATCTCAAAATCTATTGGTTTGGGTGTGGGTGGTGCTGGACACTCTACTAGAATTCCTGGAAGGCATAAGATCCAGGCCTGGCTGATCCTTCTAGACTATTCTCTGGCCTAAATGATAAGTCAAGCAGGTGCCAGTGACCCAGGAGTTAATCCAAGACTTTTGATGAAGTAAATAAGTTTTATTTCTGTTTGCTAGACTGGAGTCAGATATGATGAAAACCTGGAGCTGACCGAGGACATCTTTGCCACCCGCAAAAGGAAACATTCCCAAGATATGTGGTCAGCACAGAGAGGAGAGAGAGGAGGCAGAAGAAGGGCCAAAGTATATACATCCTGGCTCCAGCCATTCCTGCAGCCTGCCAATTGCCCAACTTTTATGTATCATTATCTCCTGGCTTAAGCGTCACCTCCTCATTCTTCTCTCTTGGCTTGTCCTCCTCTGCCAGGCCCCTGGATGTCATTGTGTCAGAGGACTCTGCCAAGGACCCATTCCCTCTCAAGTCTACCCCTGCTTCAGTGATGTCTTGTCCTCTCTTCCTCCCTCAGTCCCCACTCCTGTGCTGAAGACTCTCAATTTTGTATCCTTGGGCTTCCTCTCTGTCCAGACATCTCCACCTGGAAGTCCCAACAGTGCTGCAGAATGCACCTGTTCATAGCTGCACCCCTTACCTTCCCTCCCCAGTGTTTCTTCCCCTGCAACTCTTGTCTCATGGTGGCACTATCATTCACCAGGGAGCCAGGGCAAGAAACAGACACCTGCCTCAAATCCTCATTTTTTCTCATCCTAGATGTCTCTCTCTCCCCTCTCTACACCCTCCCACTTCCTCACTCCTCTGACATGTCCTGTTATTCACACCAAATGTGCACTCCCTCCCCACTGCCCCCACTCCTAGCTCTGCTTTGAAGACCTTCTCCATCCCCTTCTCCTCAAAGCCTTCCCAGACCCCTCCCCCAAAATGGGCTAGCGCTCTTCCCTTATACTCCCGACACATCACTAATTTTCATTGAATTGTTTACTTTGATAATTGGTACAGTTACTGAGCTTCCTAAATATCAGACATTTTACCCAAGTTATCCTTAATGCTCATAACATATTCTTAGAGGGAGACTATTATCTCCATTCTACAGTTGAGGGAAATAAGAGTGCAGAGAGCTTGAGTCAGGTGCTCAAAGTTGAGTAGCCAGGAAAAAAGCAGAACTGAGTTCTGATCCAGGCAGCCCGGCCATGAATGCTTTGTATTGGCCACACACCACACTGTCTGTTCATCCTCCCAGTTTGAAAAATCAGCTCTTTAAGGATGAGGTCTACAACTTTCACCTGTGTGTCCCCACAGGAATGCCTTAGATTTGTTGTCAATCAATGTTTGGCTGTTTTGATGAATGAATGAATGAGTGAGTGAGTGAAGTCCTGTTGTTTCTCTGAACATAGGTGTTTTGTTTGTTTTGTTCTCTGCAAATGGCAGGGTTGGGTCACAGTCAACTTCAGATTCTATGATGCTATAATTCTAACAAACTCTATCCAGTTATTAACATTGCAAAAATAAGTGACTCATCTGTTTCTGTCCTTGTATCAGTCATTTTTTTATCTAAGAAAAACTTGATCATGTGCGGTTTGCATTGTCCAAGGAGAGATGCCAACTGCACCAAGCTTTTAGACATCACTTTCTCTGCCTTCACTCTTTTTCCCCTCAGAAGTCTCAACCAATGAAATTCAATGATACGCAAAGTCCCAAATCACCTGGCCCTCCCCCTGGTACCCTCTCCTGCTCCAACAAAAAGCAGAGAGGAGGAGGGAAAGCTCTATAATATAAGTAGGAGAACAGTGGTGTTCACTTGCTAGATCGGCACCATCTTCATTTCTAACTCTGGATTCAAAGCCGATCTAATTAGCTAGGCTGAGACCAGGAAAGAGAATTCTTGCATAGTTCGCACCTTCTCAGAATTCCATGGCAACAAAACCATCTGGAACGAGTGACGATTACAGCATATTTAATGTTAATAACCTTACCGGCTTTGGGTGCAAAGCATGCTGCAATTTCAGCAGCATGAGCTGATGAACAGTGGGAAACCTGAGTTGGATAGGATGAGCAACTCCAGAGACAGCGACAACCCTAGTGCTTTCCCCAAAGGCATAGATCGATGGTGGAATGTACACAGTCCAAGTGTCCTACTGTCTCGGGCTCTATCCCGGCTGGCGTCAAAACCCAAAATTGTCCACAGTGATAAGTGGATAAAGGCAGCAGGATCCCAGGTGGCAGGTGGCACTTAAAGTCTAATGCGTGGGAAGATCATAATTTCTATTCGTTTATAGAAAGATTTTAGCAAATGGCTGAGCAAACAAGAAACAAAGTCCTGTACTCTCAGGAGAAGAAGCTGATGAAATCCAGAGGAGATACAGAAACCCAAGTCGAAGGGATAGAAGGAAAGACAAGCAACCCAGTTCCACTGCACAAGTGGAGACCCAGGCAGGGACAACGAGGCAGATGCAACACCAAGGAAGGTAAGGCAAGGGTTGAAAACTCCGATGCCTGTGAAGGGCAGGAAAACAACCTATGTGAGTCAGGTGGCCCAGTGGAAACCAGTGACCTGGAAGGCATAGGTCCCATCTAAGGGGACAGCTTCTCGTCAGCTCTAGCCCTTTGTATAGTGCCCAGATTGCTGGGTCTTCCAATGTTTCAAGAGAAGCCAGAAATCTAGAGTTCGTGTGAAAATCCCACACATTTGAGATGTTGGCAACTAGTTTCCCATATTTTAAGATACTTTACAGACCAAACAAAACTGTCTGAAGGCTAAATATGATCCTGCAGCCTCTCTGTTTGAGACTTCTGCAGCCAGGGATTACGGAAGCTCGGAGCGCCCTCTGGCACGTGGGACATTGGCTCCATAGTGACAACACCAATTCCAGAGGCAACTCCTGCTGGCAGCTGAGGTTCTGACCTCCAGGTTACACTTGAGGAACTGGGAGTGGGGAGGGGCAGGGACCTCAGGTGAAAGTCTTCAGTGATTTCAGAAATACAAGACTAGGGAGGAGGGTAAGGTTCACACCGATCCCAGAACCATGGTGGGTTACGGAAAGGAATGTCAGGAGAAATTGGTACAGCGTGGGCTGAATCGGAGCCAGAGAACTTTCCAATAATTGAAACTAAATAATAATAATAATAATAACATAAGTAGCAGATTCTGAAGAACTCCAATGATCTCTCTCTCTCTCTCTCTCTGTCTCTCTCTCTCGGCAATGTCTCAGCCAGTGGCATATATAATGATATATAATACACTGTCTTTAGGTATTTCTGCCTCTGGTTTCTGTGTCAAGAAATTAATGATATGTAAATGAATCCCTAAGTACATTGAGGAAGATTCTGATAAAAAGAACCCGAAGTGATCCCTTTTGTAAAGGGTCAAAGACTCTGGTTGTGCAAATAACTCCTCTTCGGGGTACTGAACTTTTCCTAATCTGTTATATGATAAGGTTCATCTGTGATGAGCTGGTCACTGCCACCCACCACTTACCTGCGCTCAGCTGATGCACAGTGGGTCAAGAATTAAGTCCTGCAGGAAGGCAAAATTTCTGTCACAAGTCGGTGCCCTCCCTCAAACCCTGCATACTCACGTATTATGCACAACTCTAGCTAATGCAAGTGATTTTGGAGGAGGGGCTCCTGGAAGCAGGCATGGGGCAGAGGGCAAAAGTGATAGTGGGCAGACAGCAGCAGAGAAGAAAAGCAGAAAATGCAGTAGAAGAGACAGAAGACCTCAACAATAGTAGCATTTTGGAGCTGTTTAGTGTAGATTCAAACCTCTTTCCTGGCACAAGTGTAACAAACAATATGTAGAGTCTGTGAGATGCTTGGGCACATGTGCACAAACACACATGCACACGCGTTCCAGGTGCCTGCATGGGCTCACTGGTTTTTCAGCGCATCACGCTAAGAGGAAGGTAGAGTCACAGAAGTGCGCTGGCCAGCCCCAGCACAAGCTGTGACAGGGACAAGGGCACCGTCAAGCAGCTTATGGGAAACTAGGTGGAAAACAAAGGACATAGTTGCATCACCTCCACGTCGGAAACCATATTCAAAGTCCAAATCCTGAAATGTCTGGAAGATGCTGTTAGACCCAGGACATGCCAGCCCACGATGGTAGGAGTGTCCTGCCTTCGTCTGTGCCATCTGTGTCCCAGCCCCGCCCCATGGATGGGGAAGAGAGGGGCAGTATCAGACCTCACGCACCGCGTGCCCCAGAGCCAGCGCAGGTCCTAACACTCCGTCCTCCCGTCTGCCCGGTGCTCAGTGACTAGAGGGGCCATTTCCACACTCTCCTTGTCGCCAAATACATGGAAAGCCCTGGGTTGAAATTCTTTGCAAGAATTAAAAACAGGTGGTGCAGGCAGCGCCTTATGAAAGGAATCCTCCAGGCAAGGTCAGGAAATGTACTGATGATAACCTTTCTAGGAGCAGAATCAGACAGAGAACTTTCTCTGTTTCCAGTTACGCCAGGTGGCATTAGTGAAGTGCTGGAGAGAATTTCCCATCTGTTTCTCTGCTCAGCCCCCCACCTCGGAAGGCACCTCAAACCTCCCAAGAATACACGGCACCTCCTCACCTGCCTTGTCTTCTCTTACCTAAGCAGGAAGGTTAATTTCCAACAGTAGGATCTAAGCCATGCATGAGTTCCTCCTCTTTCCCCAGCTTCCCTCTTTCCAGAACATTTGTCCCCTCCATGGCTGAGGATAATGCTGAATGCAGCTCGCCATACTGACTTCTTCCTCCTGCTCCCCTTCCGTCTGCATATCACGATGCAAAGCCAGTGTCAGGGCCACTGTCCATGTGGGAAGGAGGGACTGGAATCTGGGGCACCTGCCTGGTCCAGAAGAAGCTTTAGCTGAGCTGATTCTGACGGCCAAGGAGGAATCACACAGCGGGCAGGAGAGAAGCAGAGGACCTGCAGGAGGCACTGAGGGTGCAGAGTCTGCTACGTCACAAGGGGGGAACTTGAAACAGGCGGATGGGAGGGGGCTCTTTTATGGCAGGGAGTTCCTTGTCACTGGAATTGCGTGAGCAGAGGCAGGACGACTCCCTGCCAAAGCCATAGAGAGTATATCTTCACTGGGTGGATCATTGTTCCAGATCAGAGGTTCCCAAACAGGGCTATGCATCAAATCACCTAGGAAGATATAAAAAAAAAAAAAAAAAAAGTCCAGGCTTCACATCAGAATCTCTGGGAGTGGGGCCTGGGAGTCTGTAATATTTTATGCTCCATGATAATTCCAATGTAGCTGTTCCATGGACCAGTTTAGGAGTTATTTCCCTAAATGATTCCTAAGTTTCCTCTAACTTGGGTATTCCATGAGTTGAGTCTCTGTGTGATCTTATGCTCAGATAAGCCATTTGAAATTGCTTTTTGTAGGCAAAATGGTCAAATACATACAGGCAGTATTATGTGTCTCAACAAAGTATAAGTTTCTGGTCTCAAGCACCAACATTTCCTTATTTGTGAAATTGGGGCATTGGACAAGATCACTGGATTTCAGACACTGTTTTTAGGTAGGGAACATTTTCTTAAAAAAAAAAAAAATTCAAAAGCCTATCATTTCCAGCACAATTAAGAGAAGATAACTTGAACTTGAAAACACCCATGGAACAAAACACCTAAAAATGAGGGATAACTATGATAAACATCCTTTTAAATGCATGGCCAATCTTACAAGAAAGTACTAGAAGTGTCTGAATGGTGGCAAGAATTAGAAGCAGAGACCAGACACGAGTGGACATAGCAACTGTCCCTGTGATGTAGGTTAATCAAGCAAGATGGTCTGATGCCTGCAGAGGGATAAGAGATGAGGTCCTAGGCACAGAAAGGAAAGGAATTGGACCATAGATGTATGTCTAAAACACAATAGTTCAAAGGGCTACATCCCAGAGAAAATATGAACCAGAATGGTGCTGCCCACTGGCACGGGGATATGGTAAGGAACCATTTCTGTCTTGTATCTCACATAGGCTTGGAGTTTTAGTTTACCCTGGACTCCCAAGCTGGTCAATTAACATAAAAACCAGCCCCAGGCTGCTGCCACCCTGGTAACCTGGAAGAAGTAAAGATAATACTGAGCAGGGAAGACACACTACCCCACCAGACCACACAGGATTCCCACAGATAAAGTCTCACTGAAGATAAGCTCTCAATCCAGCAATCACAGAAAGGAAAGGAAACAATGCACCATGAGCAAAAGTCAGCAGACACTAGAAGCAGCAGATTGAATGCCCCAGAGCTTTAGATAACAGAGCTATGCAACAGAAACTACCAGAGATAGGACATAGCATTCCAGTGTGTGTCCAGCAGATAAAAGCAGAGCTATTTAGGTAAAAAAAGGAGGAGGCCTGGGGAACCCCAAGGCACCTAAGTGCTCCTCAGAACACAGACAGGCACCACTGGATGAGGACTGCCAGCTCCCACAGGCAGCACAGGCTGCAGGCATCGCCTTCCTTTGGTTCTTTCTCCTTCCCTCCGTTCCTCCCCTTCTGCCTCACAAAGAGGTACTGATTATTGCTGTCCACCAGGGTGCCTGCTTCAACCCCTTTATCTGCCATTTAATAGCTATGAAACTTGGGGAAAGGCTCCTAGACTCTCTAGCTTCAGTTTCCTCATCTGTAAAATGGGGCTGTATTACCCTGGGCTGTTCTGCAGATCACAGAAGGTCACCAGAGGGCTCCGAAATGGAACGAAGGTAAATCACAACCAGAATAACTCCACATGTTGGGGGTGATAGAAGATTTGGTGTGAGAAAGAGCCATTTGCTGAGAATATATGGACACAAGTGAAAGTGTTTCTACAAGTGGCAGACCAAATACAGACTCTGTTGAGTCTGAAGGACAGTGACATTTTTTAAGGATGAAAGAGTAATGATCACGGTGCTAGTCATTGGGCCCCCCACCTCACCCCCCCCATCCTGCTTCATTCCTACACTTCTGTGCTCTGCCACATACCCACATACCCCGGTCCACTGGGGACAGCCTCGCCTGGGCGCCTGTGTCCTCTGCCTTCTAGTTGCGTTTGGACAGTGGAGGCCACTGGCAGAGTCTGCAGGGCAGGAGGGGAGAGAGGATGAGGTCAGCATGTCCCTTTCCCTCACCCCTTCCCAGACCCCAGCTGTCCTGGACTCCAGTAACATGGCAACACCATTCCCCCCACTGTCGCCTTAACTCCTAAGAGCGTTAAAGGTTCTCCACTATAACAAGTCATTAATTGCCTCAACATCCCCTCCTGGCCCCTTCGATCCCTCCTGCACCTCTGTAATGTCCCTTTATTTGAGTTTCTGCATTTCCCCCAAATGAGCTTTGTTTCCTGCTCTACCCTGAGTGATTCAGTCTTTAGAATAAGTCTAAATCCCACTCCTTCAGAGAAAAGAAACCTAGTTGTTAGAAGTAAATTTACTCCAATTTTTTAACCTTAATGACTCTCAGTTTTTGCATCTGCAAAATGGCCATAAATAATCTCATCTCTTCTGCTCACACAGGATAAAATTGGAGGGTTTGAATGTCCCTGAAAGCAACTCCAATTAAAAAGAGACGTTTCTTTTACTGGGAAGGAATTTCGGCTGCCAAAGCTGATAATCTATCCAACCCTGAATCTTGTGGGTTACTTAGTCTGCCAAGTTCTGAGGCCAGAGAAAGGCCAGGGAGAAATTGTAGCTTTTTTAAAGAGAATATTTGAGAGATTGAAGCTTCTTAATTCTTCATTGTGGAGAGAAAATTGGGCCTTAAATTATTTATGGTATTTTAAATTTACTGACAGAAGCAGTTTTGAAAACTTCACTGTTCTTTTTGAAAATAATTAACCTACTTAAACATTTTAAATCTTTTAAAATATTTCCTATTAAATGGTAAAATGAGGGAAAAATAATATTCTTAGAAGAAGCTGTTAGGAGCTGAGAGGAGAAGAACCCGCTACCCCCACTCCAGGACCCTGGGGCAAGAGATAGATCCTAATCCTGGCTTTGACCTCTCTGTAGGATCAGTCTTGTTCATGACCAGTGGGTAGCAGGGAAGAGGTGGACATTTTATGGGATTCTTTGGAAAGATCTAGGACTCCTGAGACCTGGATTCTACCTTGACACAACCCTGTTGGTTGCAAATGATAGAAAACCCAACGCCAACCAGTTCAAGCAAAAAGATGATTTATTGGTTTATATACCCAAACTGTGCATGGGCAGGGCTGGCTTTGAGAAGGCAGTCAACATATCTTACTGCCCTGGCCTCAGTAATTGGTTCAGAAATGTTCACGTGACCCAATGAGAGAGAGTGAGATATCATACACCTTTTCCTCCAAATCTGGCTAAGGAATATACGAGCTCTCCCTGCTGGACTTCCTGCAGGGAAAAGTGGTACATATTTTGCCCCCAGCACAATTTCTCTCTTGCTTCATCTCTCAGTTTTTCTTCCTCTTGGAGGACCATACTCTCACACAAGGTTTCCCCTCCAAGTTATAAGACGTCAGCTTTGCATAGTATCTGCACAGATTTCATGTAGCCCCTGCAAGTGCTTCACTCAGGCCACCTTGCCTAGTGGCTGCTGGTCGGGTTTGCCCAGTAGCAGGCCCTGGCAGAAGAAGAGAGGGTGAGTGAGGACTCATAGTATCCCCTCCACTCCCAGCTTTAGTGCCCTGGGGCTGAGTAGGAGGGTGGAAAGAGTCTCCTTAACAAAATTCCCAGGAAAAGGCTTCTCCACCTCCTGAGCTCTGACTGGGTCACACACACACATCTGGACCAGTCACTGTGGCCAGGGAAACAAGACACTGTCACTGGCTTAGGCCCAGGACACATGCCCCACCCACGAGCCAGGAGGACCTGAAATTCATTGGCTTAGTCTGGTGGAAGGTGTTCATTCAAAAGGGATTTTGATTCAATTTTGAAAATAATGGGGCACGGATACTTAGGTCACCCACTACAGGGATTGCCTACATTGCTACCAGTGGACAACCTCCACTTCTACCTACTTTATTCTTTGGGGATTTACGTAAGAATTTTGTATTTTGCCCCTCCCGGCTCACCAGAGTTGTGATGCCGGCACAATGCGTAAGACAGAAATGATGAGATCAAGTGTGTGTACTGGCTCAACCATTCTCTGCCCTGTTTCTCCTGGTGTCCAAACGTCTCTCTCCAAAAACAGCGTGGAGGTCACTAGAGCAGCAACAAGGCCTGAGAGACTGGCCCAAAGTGGGCGACACAGGCCCCTCCAAGTATGAAGGCGCCAAGCGCTCTGTGTGCATATGTGGTGTCTTAGGCCATTTTGTGCTGCTAATAACAAAACACCTGAGACCGGGTGATTTATACAGATCAGAGATTTATTTCTTACACTTCTGGAGGCTGGAAATCCAAGATCCAGAGGCCTGCATCTGGTGAGGGCCTTCACGCTCTGCCATCCCATGGGGGCAGGTAGAAGGGCAAGAGAGCAAGAGAGGGCGGATCTCGCCTTTGTGACAAACCCACCCTCGGACTAGTGACATTAGTCTATTCGTGAGGGCAGAGCGCTCATGACCTAATCACCTCTCAAAGGTTTCACCTCTCAACACTGCTGCATTGGGGATTAGATTTATGCCACATGAACTTGGGGGACACACTCAAACCATAGCATGTGGGTATCTTGGGCTGTCTTAAAAGAACAGGCCAAGGTGGGTTCTCGGGACCAGAAATATTCATTCAAAGTCAGCATCGGTGAAGAAGGGAGCCCTCCACTTTTGGCATAGTGGGAATATTAATCAGAGAAAGAAGAAAGTTGGCAAAAGAAACTCCCAAGGGTGCTATAAGGTAGGTTTGTTTACAAGACGCAAAACAGGAGCCCTGTGATTGAAACTAAATCGTGAAGTCAGATTAGGATTAAGAGTCAAATAGGCTCAAGCAAACCTTGAAGGTTCGAGGGAAACCGCAGTTTCCTTGGATAGCCAGGACCTTGGTCTCTGAGCCCATCTGCAGCTATGGGGCCTGGAGGGAACTAGCTCTCCTCTGAGTAACAAACGTGGACTCTGGGTCACCTTACTGTTTGCATGACCTCCAGCCACACAATCCAATCCCATAAATATTCGTTGATCGTTGACTAAGCTCCAAGCACTGTGCTAAATGCTGGAAGCAAGGAAAAGGACAAGAACTAACAGAAGCAAAAATAGTGGATTCTTTCCAAGTGCTGCCTCTGTGGCAAGCACAGTGCTAAGCGCTTTACATATATTAACTTATTTAATCTGCACAACATCAGAGCCATCCTAGAGTCTGCCCCCAATCTCCAGACGCGAGGCCAGACCTCCAGGCCCTCGTGGATGTCGTTAATAATTCCCTTGGTCACTCCGTTACTTTGCATCCTGGGAATTCTTATATTGTGGTCCATCCTGATAAATTTTCTAACTGAATTTATGTCATCCTGTCTAGAAGCCACCAAACAACAAAAGGTCCTACATTCTCTGCCAGCCCTGTCGCCTACCTCCTCACCTACAGCTACAGCAATCTACGGAGATCATACACTGAAGTCCCCTGGAGAGACCCCCGGAGAACCTACAAGAGGCCACCCTAGTAGAGATCATGGCCCCTCACTCAGCACGAGGCAGCCAGAGGAGTCAATGCCCCTACCCGGTGATTTGGGCCTCTAGAATAGAGAGTGGGGAATGTTAGGTAGATGGTGAGGGACTCTGGGTCTCCTACGGACGAAAGTGGGAGCTGTTGCCCCCATCTTGGTCCTGCCCCACCCTAATTCTCCATACCTGGGGGAGGCGGGAATACCCTACGAATCTGCCAGTCAGAACTTGGCGCGCCAGCTGTAAAAGAATGCGGAGGACTCTCGAGCCCACGGGCCAAGCAGCATGGGTACCATACAGTCTGGAGTGTGACCGAGAACCCACAGGCGTAGTTTAGGCTCAGGTCACGTGACTCCCAACCGTCTAATCAAAGTGGTTCCATGGTGACCTCTGAACCACGAGGGAGGTCCCTATCCAGGCATTATAAAATAAGATGCAGACCATAGCCAAGCTCTCTCTCTTTGCCCTTCCTTTTGCTTCCTCTGCTATGACTGTGGGTCCGGTTGTCATCCACGGCAAATGCACCATGCTCTGTAAACCTGTGTCTTGCTCTTTCCCCATAATCCTATCTTTCTCTCCTCAATAAACCTCATTGTCATGCTTGCCTAAAAATAATAATAATAATAATAATCTTCACAACAAGCCCAAGATAAATGACTGTTATATCCTTTTTGCAGATGAGACCACTGAGGCACAGAGAGGTGAAGTAACCTGCCTGAGATCACACAGCTAGGAAGATGAGGAGCTGAGATTCTGAACTCTTTACCATTATGCTGGATGCTGAGTGAGCATAATCCAGATTTGGGGAGAGGGGTGGTCATAGAAGTGCCATCTAAATGGAATCCCTATGGATAATTTCACAATGACCGAGGTGCGGGGGGATGATTACTCCAGGCAGAGGGAATGGAACATGAGAACACTGGAAAGACAGAGAGAGAGAGACAGAGAGAGAGAGACAGAGAGAGAGAGAGAGAGAGAGAGAGAGAGAGAGAGAGATCCCAGGAGGCAATGGACATGAGTATAGCTGGGGACAAAGAACCAAAAGGGAAGCGAGGCAGTGGTGCTGGAGAAGGTGGCAGGACCGAGTTAATGACAGTAGAGCGGGTGCTGAGCATGACGAGGAGCCCCGGAAGGTGTGGCAGACGTGAATGTCATTGCACAACACTTAAGCACAAGGAGTAGCATAGCATCTCCCCCTGTGTCCCTACCATCCAGTGAAATCTGACTCTGAGCACCTAACCTGGCAGGAAATCCCATCTAAATTATTGTTGGGGCGTCCTTGCCCACAGCGCCCCAGACTCTTGCAAAGGTACCCCGAGGCTTCTGGGCCACACTTGTCCCCTGACATCGGGACCAGCTACATGATTTATGCAAAATGAAAATATCAGGCTCCCTATTCAAAGATTATTCTAAGAACTCTAAGACAGTGGCAGCAGAATATTAAACCAAGCACAGGGCCCTTCTTGGTGTGGACCCCCTGTGACTGCACGGGTCTCAGGCCTTGCCTGATACATGTTACTTTTGCAACCCTTTGGGACACCTTGGAGCTGTGTGATGCTTCCCTCAGCTTTGGGCACAGGGTCTTTGGCAAGGCTGCTGCCCAGGCGTCTGAGCCCAGTTCCCCTGGACGCACCACGTCACCATTTTCCCAGGTCTGCCACTTCCCAGGTCACTGCAAGGAATCAGAACTCAAGGTTCTGATGTGGCAGGACCCCAGAACCTGTCCTCACTTTGGGGGACACTCTCCCGACTCAGACCGGTTTGGTCTCCAATCACTGGGTATCCCTGTAGCTCCTCTGTCCTTGGACAAAAGAAGCCCCAGGTTGCTAAGACCTGGTTGAAATGCTTCCTGCACATCAATTTGAGGAGAAGGGAGGCAGATAATTCTCATTTTTCCATTTTTACTTTAACAGCAGCAAAAAATAAAACACATAGTACTAACTCAATACATTATCCTGCAGGGGAGTGACATGGCCAGATTTATGTTCTATAAAGATCTCTCCGGCCACAGTGTAGAAAATAGATTATGTGAGGTCGGGGGAGAGTGGAAGGGGGTCAGGTGGGAATGTGCAAATACCAAATAGAAGGCTATTTCAGAGTCTAAGAGGGAAATAATAATGGCCCGGAATGCCGGTGCAGATAAAGGGATGTTTAGAAGATTGTGGCAGACATCAGTAGTTGCCTACTCCAGTACCCACTCTTTATATTACTAATAGAATCCCAATTATGTCTTGGTTGGCAAGGTGCATGTTTAAAAACACTTCCCAGTCTTCCTTGCAGATGAGGGTGATAATGTAACTCAGTCACGGCCAATAAAACAAAAGAAAAAGATCCTGGGTGAGGTTTCGGAGCTTTTGGAAGGGAAACAGACTTGGCTGGCTCCAACTTTTGCATTTCCCTTCATGCTCTGCCCTTTGTCCTTCCTGGAATCTGGGTGCCATGCCAGGAGGTGCAGCAGCCATCTTGGGGCCAAGAGATAATAAGCATAATGCCAAATAGACTGATGGTATCCTAGAACTGCTGAGTAAACCCTGGGCTGACTCATTCCAGATTTCCTGTTACTTGAGAAAAATAAACCTTTTCTGGGGGGTGTGGGGGGAGTCAGAGGAGATTGGATTTTCTGTTACCTGCAATTCCTAATTAATCCAGATATAGACTTAACATGATTTAATGTGGACTATGGTGGAGGGAGTTCAGAAGTGGGTATTGTTGCCTCTGGAAGACTCTGGCGAAACCCACTGCAGAAACTCCAGCCCCACCATAAAGCAATGTTAAGCCAAATGTGAAGCTCAAAGAAGCTGTAACGTTTAACAGGAGGAAATATATTTAGGTCGTAAACCTATTTCCTCCAAAATATTAAATCAACAGCAGGAGAACCCTCTACCTCTCTGGGCCGATGTGTTTATGAGCAGAGGGGATTATGATCCAAAGCTCTGGAAAAGAAAGTAGATTTACTAGAAAGCCCCAGGGCTGCATTTTACTGGCTAAAAGCATAGGTTTTTGAGTCATAAATACCTGGATTCTAATCCCTGCTCTCTCATATACTTGATGTGTGACTCTGGAAACATGTTAGTTCACCACTCTGGACTCAGTTTGTTCACCTGTAAAATGGAGCTTGGCAGATGTCGTTTTACAGCATTGCAGGAGAATTAAAAGTGCTAATGCATACAAAGTGACTAGCTGAGTCTGGCGTGTGTAAGTGCCCACGAAATACGAGATTCCTTCCTCCATTTCTTCTCCCACTAGCTCCTTTTTCATTTCCTAGGTTTCTCCCTCTCCCCACCTACCACGGAGAGGCATTGCCTTTTCCAAAGACTGAATTACTAAGGTACAGCTCAACCATTTTAGGGACAGAAATGTCACCCCCCCACCCCCATTTTACAGGCAAAGAAACAAGATGGGGACTAAAACCCGTGTCTCCTGCCTTCCAGCCTCTCGTTTTCTGCATCACGGTGCCACTTCCATTTGTAGTCTCTGCACTGAGAGGTCAGCAAGGCGGGCACCAGAGGCAGATGCTGGGAAATACTATGAGGGACGCTGACGGGACCTGCAGCTATTCCCTGGGCTTGTTCCTATAGGATGCTACAAGCCCTTGATTCCGTGCTTATTTTTGAGTGTTGCACCGTGCCTATTAAACACTATCAGCTAACCACAAAATCTAGTCTTATTTCCTCCTACACACCAGGTGTACTATGATTCCCAGACTCCCTTGCAGTTGGGGTGGCCATGTGATGAGTTACAGCCAATGGAATGAGAGCAGAAGCGATGTGGGCCACACCCAGGCCTGGTCCATGAAGCCCATCATACTTGTCTCTCCCTTCTTATTTCCCTTCTGCTGTGTGTTTACATGTGTTATGAGACCCCAAGGATGGAAGAGCCACAGATGGAAGGAGTCTGAGTCTCTGAGTGATCCTGTGCAGATGAGCCGCCCTGCTGATCTGAACACTCAATCACTACTATTACATAAGTGAAGACTATACATCTAATGTGTTGATCCGTTACGTGTTGGTATCTATCTGGTATCACAATACAGCCTAGTCTACTCTAATATATATGCCAAAGCCTGAGGGAACTAAGCTGAAAGCATGAACATGCCCAGGGGAATTTAAATCACTAGATGTTGAGCAGCCGCGGGCACCATGTTTCTGGTACAGCCTGCATAATCTTGAGCCCAATAAACCTCTTTTCTTTATAAGCTGCCTAGCCTCAGGTATTCCTTTATAGCAACACAAATGGATTAAGATACCCAAGTGCCCAAGATGACAGAGTACAACTATTTCATGCCCCTAAAATAAGAGTTCTCGAGAGACGTTTGAAGTCAGCTATAAACATGAACATATTTCTTGCAAGTCTCATATTTTCACACACACACAGAGAAGTATTTCAGAATAATTTTGTATTCAACTTCTTAATATTTAAAAAAAAAAGTTTCATTAAATTGAGACTCCAGCAAAGTGAGCCTTGCTGATCCTGAAACATCCCATGTTCCCCTGACACATGGAGGTGAACCCCAGGAATACAGGTACCCTACTTTAAGAAGCATACGTGAAATAAAAAATAAATGTAGTAAGTACTATGAAAATTGTGTGTGCTAGACACTCTCCTGCCTCAGGGCATTTGCACTGGATGCTCCCTCTGCCTGGAAACATCTTACCCCCAGATGCCTCCTCCACAACTCATTCTCTCATCTCCAGATTTTTATACAAGCATTAATTATTTCAGTGAAACTCACTGTAATCACCCCACTTAAATCGTCACTGTCCCTTCTCTGCCACACTACTAAATCTCGTTACCTAAGTCTTTTTTCCATGACATTTATCACTTTGTATTATATTATATAATCTTCTTACATTTTATATCTACTGTTTACTTCCCCCCATTGGAATGTAAGCTCCACAAGAGCAGGCATTTCTGTCTGATGTGTTCACTGGTGTACCTCCAGCTACTAAGATAGAAGCTGGCACATAATAGGAGCTCAATAAGTATTTTTTAAAGGAATGAATGAATAAATGAACAGTGTGTTCTCTCCTGGGGTGGGGGTGCACGCTCTAGCAGATTTGATCACAGTCTTGTACATCTGCTTTGTCGAGAAAACTAAAACATGAAAGTACGTTAGTGGTTTTGAAGTCAAAGGACTAAAGGGACTATGAGGAGCGAGGCATAATGTCACTGTCCCCGCACTCTGAGTATTTCCAAGACTAAATCCATCTCTAGCTGCAGTCCCAGCCCTTCCCCCAGTGGCACTGCCGTGGTCCTGGCCACCGCATCTCACTGCACAGCTCCCTGGGCACACCCATCGTCCGCCCTCGCCTGCTCCTTCCAATTCTTTCCCCACCCAAGGCTGGTGCCAGAACATACAGCGTTTTCTGGATTAGAAAAGGGTGCCCCCTAGGGGTCTGTAGCCCCATAGGCACAGGAGGTGGAGGGACACATGCTGATAATGCATGAACTGGTGAAAGTTCACTCTCGCCCGAGCGTAGGTACCACCTCTGCTGGGTGCCTCGTGCCAGATGCATCCTGCACAACTGCTTGGCATCCCTATGAACATCACATAACGGTCAGGATTTTTTCTCCAGCAATTCAGGTATGCCATAAATGTCACAGTACTTTATTTGTCTCAAATCAAATTAAATCTGACTTTAATTCGCCCCCCTCTCCCCAGGCTGGAGGGAAATTCAATCTCAGTATTATTAAAGCTCTCCCCTCACAATGTGAACAGATTCCTGGAGGGTCTTATGAAATAAAAGAAGCAAGTCCTTTACAAGGCTGCTGGTGCCCAGGTCTGTGTCAAGCCATGTTAGGCAGGGCAGGCGCAGGAAGGACAAAGTTCCCAGGAAAGTTGGGGGCCCAGAACCACAGACCCGGGAATCATCATGAGCCACCCCAAAGGCCAAGGCTGGACTGTGAGGCCGGAGGAGGGGCCTTTGCTATTGGTCCGGGGCCATGAGTTCATTCTCACATTCTTGCTCAGAAACATACTCAGAAACAGCTGCTGGATCATCCATCCACCCATCCAGCCAGCTAATCATGCAACAAATATGCCCTGGGTCCCTACTTGACGCTGGACCCAGGGGACATATTGCTAAAGGAAACAGACATAGCCCCTACTCAAGTGGAGCATGCAAGTTAGCAGAAAGACAGATAATAAGTAAACAACCAAGCGGATATATTATTACAAATGGCAGTAAACATTTTAAAGGAAAAAGGAGGGTGCTATGGGAGAGGATAAGTACAGAGGTCAAGGCAGCCTTACTCGAATAACAGGTGAGCTGTCACCTGGGATATGACAAGGTGCAAGCCAGGCAGGTGGGCCTGGAGACTTCTGAGCAGCAAGGCAGCCAGAACGCAGTCCTGCCGCAGAGAGGAGTTTGGGTATGTGCGCGTTTCTCTCCGGACAGGGGCCACATTCTCCATCAGCTTCTCAAATTGAGCTTGACAGCCACAGACTTTAAAATCCATGAGCCTAGGCTGCCTTTATTTCTTGCATACATACGCACTCCTAGGGAGAAGCTGATGTCACGCAGCAAACTCTAGGACAGAACATCCCAGACTTTTTCTGTAACACCCCATTCTTCAGGGTCAAGGTTCTCCTTCATCCCTTCCTTCTTGCTCTCCCAACCCCCCCCCCATTCTCTACTCACTGTCTTCACCCCCGCTGAAACAGACAGACACTCCGCAGGGCCCTAAGTAGGTACAACTCAAAATGCGGCTCCGAGTGCCAGAGCGACGGGGCAACGGGACCACGAGGCGGAAACACAGCTTATAAACTGTCTCCGGGCCCAGGCAGGCGCCTGTGACATGTTTGACAGCCCAGGAGACGGATCGGCAATATGGCCTGGGCCACACTTCCAGGGCAGAATCGAAGCCATCCTTCCTGGGAAAGGCCTCGTAGATCAGCCTGACCGTGCTGCCACCAAACGCCAGCCCTCCTCGCCCCACCTTCCGCGTGGCTCTGCACCAGCCCTCCGGGCTCTGAGGGGCTCCGTCCCGGGAGGCCGTCAGCCCAGGGAGGATCCGAGCCCTGAACGCCAGACCTCGGACAGAGGAAGCACTGGGGCAGAAACCCCAGGGGAGAAGGTTTTCAGCACAAGCTTCTCTGGTTCCTTGAGGTGCACTTAAATTACCATTTTAATAAAATGGTTAAAATATTACAAAGACTACGCACATTGCACTTTATATATGCCAGGGGCCGTGCTAAACAATCTACATGCACAGGTGCATGGTGCTGAAACAGAGCTGGGGCACAAACAGCTTCTCGCAGGTAACGCCTGTGAAAGGAGGGAGGTGCAGGCAGGAGGCTGGAGGGCCCTGGGCGGCTCTGCAGGCTTCCCAAGGTCTCTGCCATCTGCAGCAGCCACAGCGCCAGGGGAGCCCAGCAGAGGAGCCCCCGGTTGGGTGGAAATTGCCAGACCCTGGTGCCAACACCTTGCTCAGGGCTAGGGGCTGCCCTGAGAAGAAGAGGACCTCCTGTTAAAAGATCCTGAGGGTGTTAACAGCTAGCCACACCCCTCACAGCTGCACAGAGTCCTTTCTGGAAGGGCCATCTGAGCAGTGCTGCCCTGTGGCTGCCATGCCAGGATTGAATTCGAATTCTGTTCACCTACAAGCTGAGTAGCTAACCGCTGCATCAACCTGTTGCTGCCTCCTTAAAGTGTGAAGTCAGAGTTGTGGAAAGGACCTCTGAGAGCATGTCAGAGAAGTAATTGGCCTCAAGCCACACGGCAAATCAATGGTGGGGCTGGGTCTCCTTGCTCAGAGGCAGCACACATTCTATTCCTGGGCTGTCTTTCTCCAGGTTTGTCTCGGAGCTAGGGTCCATAGTGTTGTAATTTGGAGGAGGGCCCATGTGATTCTGGCCCCATCCTCACCTGCTCCCAGGCTTCTGCTTCCCTCTCCAACCTCAGGCTGCACCATCTCACCTTGTCTTCTTGAGCTCCAGCCACTCTGGCTTCCTTTCTGTTCCTTTAACTTGCCATGCTTCCCCCTTCCCCAGGGCCTTTGCACACGCCGTTCTCACCACCTGGAATGTTCTTCTGCTGTTCCCCCTTCATCTAATCTCCTGAGAGGGTCTTGAATAAATCTTCAAAATATTGCCTGACACTTATTTAAGACCACAGTCTAATAGTGTTCATGTGTTATGTAAGGTTAATGCATTCTGACTGTATGCTAAATAAAGTAAACTAAAACCTCCATTTGCTTCTCATAAAAAGATTGTATATCTGGTGGGGAAGGAGAATTATTCACTAGCTAAAGGTCTTTTTAATGACAGCTTCTGTTTCAGAATTATACTTGCTCGCTATTCTGATGTATGGATACAGAAATGTCTATAAGTAGATTAAAGAAAAACCTGTGCATCAACAATCCAAACAAAGAAAAGGATATCTGAGATTGGAAGTCAACATGGGTCCCTCGATCTCTGCCCCAACAAAGTGTGATGAGCATATTCCTCTCAGAAAGCCTCACTCCTAAATTTGCCCCTCTGGCCAAAGGTCAAGCATAGCTGTCTCCATTATTTTTCCCAAAACTGTCCTCATATCTGCCAATCCCAGTCTAACACACACACAGACACACACACACACAGACACACACACACACACACACACACAC
>VBSM01002153.1:17443585-17560783 GCA_008086735.1 Cheirogaleus medius
AAAAAAAAAAAAAAAAAAAAAGGTGCTTGGGGTGGCATTCAAAGCCCTTCACAACCTAATCTCAACCCCCCCCCCATTCCCTGCTGCCTGGGTCCCGCAAACCTGTGCTGCATTAAATTCTCAACTTTCTCCAGAACAGCAGGTATAGTGTGCTCTCTCTGAAATAAACATTGTACTCCCATAATGTGCCGAAATAAATAAATAAATAAAATTTTTAAAAAATAAAATAAAAGGCGAGAGATAAGAAAACATACTCGTGTATGCTTGCATTCGCATAAAGCCAGTCTAGAAAGATACTAAGGAGGCAAAAGAAAGTGGCTGCACAGGGAGGAGAGGAAAGGAGGAGGGTGGGGAGGGGATGCATGGAGGATGAATAGCAGGGAGGGAGATATTTCACTATGAACCTTTTTGCCTCTAGATTTTTGAACTATGTGAATGTATCACCCATTCACAAATGGAAGGGAATAGAGGAAAAAGAGGGAAGGAATAAGAAAAGGAGGGAGGGAAGGAAGGAAGGAAGCAAGGGAGGGAGGGAGGAAGGAATTCCTATTATTTTAGTGACACATTTCCAGGCCTTTGCACTTGCTATTCCCATGTCCTGGGGTGACTTGCCCAAGCCCGCACCACATACATCCTTCCGTATTTCCTCCTGTGGGTGCTTCAGGACCCAATTACATACCACCTCCGTGTGAATGTATCATCCAGGAAAAGTTCTCTGTGCTCCCAAAGCACCTTGGTTAGAATGTAAACTCCGTGGCAGAACTATGCATGCCTTACCCTGTGTAGCAGTTCCAGATCCTAGCATGCCGCCCAACACATAGTAGGTGCTTAATAAATATTGATGGAATGAATGAATGAGGAGCCATCAGGAGGCTGCATAACATAGTGGTTAAAAGCATGGACTCTGGTGTCAGGCAGACCTCAATAACAAGGGCTGTGTGACCTTGGAAATGTGAATTGACCTCTCTGAGACCCAACCTCTCTCCCAGGAAGGTGTTGTAAAGATTCAACATGTGCAACGAACATGCAGTGTTAGCTATAATTTTTTTTAAACAACAGACATTTACGTTCTCGTAATTCTGGAAGCTAGAAGTTTGAGATCAAGGTGTTGGCAGGGTTGGTTTCTTCTGAAGCCTTTCTCCTAGGCTTGTATAAATAGACGGTCATCTTCTCCCTGTGTCCTCACGTGGTTTTCCCTCTGTGGGTGTCTGTGTCCTAATAATAACACTCTCGAATGACGCCTCCTCTCCAGCTGAAATCTTACGTCCTTTGACCAGCATCTCCCCAACCGCCCCCTTGCCCTTCGGTCCTTAGTAACCAGCTTTCTACTCTCTGCTTCTGTGAGTTCAACTCTTCCATTCCACATATGAATGGGGTCATGCGGTATTCGTCTTTTCGTGTCTGGTTTATCTCATTTAACATAACACCCCCCAGGTTCATCGTGTTGTCACAAATAACAGGATTTCCTTCTTTCCTACGGCTGTGTACTCGCCACTGTGTTTATGCGCCACGTTTTCTTCACCCATTCATCCGCTGATGGACGCTTAGGTTGATGCCGCTTCTTGGGCAGTATGAAGAGGGCTGCAGCAAGCCCGGGAGTGCAGGGATTTCTTTACTACGCTGATTTCTTTTCCTTTGGGTAGAGAGATCGCCAGCCGTGGGATGGCTGGGTCACATGGCAGCTCTATTTAAGTGTGTCATTGTGATTGTTTTGCAGTGCGTGTTGCCACGTTGTGTGACGATCACCTCCGCACTTCTCTCTCCACCACCAGCCGGGACATTCCCGAGGGCCGGAGCCCCGTTGGCTTCATCTCTACAGCATTTCTGCAGCGCTGGCCCCACGCTAGGAACCCGCAGGAACGGTGTTCTCAGGACAGTCTGTTGGCTGACTGAAAGGCGGGGCAGAGGAGCCAGGAGCCCTCCGTCGGGAAGAAGCAGGTGGGTAGGTAGGAATCGCTCCTGCTGATAACTGGGACCCCACAATTGCAGAGCACCCCTGAGCTGGAAGAGTCCAGAAGGCAGAGCTCAGTCCTGTAAGTGATGGAGAGCTTGGCCCACGCCCACTCACTTCCTCCTGTCTGGAGGTGCCCACCCTGGCCCGTGGCTCACCGCCTCCTTGCCCAGACAGCCTCTCCGCACAGAGCTCCTGTTGATGCCAGCCTGCCCCGGTCCCTGCACACGCGGCCGGGCACCGCCCCACTTCCCCAACCCGGGGCTTTGGTCTTCCACAAACAATACACGTAGCTCCTCTTTGTCAGGCGTTTGGCAGGTATTGTCTCATGAGTGTTGTTCCCTCCATTTTACGAAAGGGAAATCTAAGGACCAAAGACATTAAATGACTTTAGCACTGCCACACGATTGCTATTAAGAAGCCAAAGCCGGACTGAATCACAGGTCTGATTCCAGACAAAGGCTCTTAACTACACCCAGGTGGCCCACCTGTGAGACACGTGGCACAGGCTCACTGATTGTTACACCTGTTCCACCCTAATACTCCTTCAGGTTGCCTGTTCCAAGTGGGAATGTAGCTTCCTGGGAATGGCATCCCCTACCACCTGTTTGAATACTTTCCCAAATGGGGAGCTCCCTCCCTCACTGCCTCCTCCCCTCCAGCTTCCTGTCACCATACCAGTAGACAACTGATGAGCCTTGGAGCTTTCCAGCTCAGGTGGAGAGTCTGTGCTGCCCCAACCCTGACTCCCACCCCCTAGAGCTCAGCCTGGCACCCACCCTCAGAGGGAAGCTTTGATCTTTCCTGCCCTGGTGCACATCACTGATGCTTAAAATGACTGTCTCTGGCTTTGTGCCTAGGGGACCAGACTGCCAAAGGACGGGCCCTCCCCTTGTCCCAGACTCTATCTGATGCACCTGAATATTCCTTTAAACACAACTGTGCTGGTGCCTTCACAGCTAGAAGAAGAGGTGTTAATCACCCCGGACGTAAGAATCCAGTTCTCATTTACTCCATTCACTCTCACTTTCATTAATAGTCACCGTGAATAACTGTGCTGGCACCAAAAACCCAGACACCAATGAGACAGTCCCTGACCTCAGAGAGATTCCCACGGAATCGGGGTTGCAGAAATGGAGACAGATAACAGAAACACAATGTGGAAAGGAGAACTGATCACATGATAATTGATCACACGTTGCATCATTCTTTATTTCACGCCGCCCTGCCCTGTGCCCTGAGAGCCCCAGGAGGGACGGACGGTGTCTCGCTTGTTGATCGCCTTCTGACCTTGCACAGGGCCCGCTCGGTGGGTGCTCAATGAACCAGTGAATGTGAATGAATGAATGAGTGACTGTCCTAGAGGTTTATACACTGTGCTGTTGGAACACGGAGGGCAGATGCTAGGTCCTTGGAAAACGAAGTGTTAAAGAATGAACAGGAGTTCACTTCCTGGAGCATGTGACAGTGGGTGTGGGTGTGGGGGGAGGGAAACTGGGGCTGAGGGGACCGTGCCCCAGCAGAAGGAGCTGCACACAGACAAAGGGACGTGGCAAAGATCAGCATGTCTGGGGAGCCACAGTGTCTCTAGGCAGCTGCAGAATGCACTTCCGTCCTACACAAACGCACTGAATTATCTGAATTTTGAGCACAGCCGCTGAGCGTGACATCCGACCTGTGGGCAGTGGAGGCTTGCACATGGAAGAGACTGTGTCCGCCCTGCCAGGAGCAAACTTTCCTCCTAGTCCCTCTCCCAACGTCCAGCGTGGGTTCCCGACCTGCCGGCGTGACCTTGAGTGGCTGCCTCCTCCCCTGGGATGGAGACTGTCTGTCAGTGCTTCCAAAGCAGACAGGCATGTGCTAAAATTCACGGCACTCCCCGGCGACTTGGCAGGTGACGCGCCCTTTCCTGGGTCTGACAGATCCCCGGGCAGCTCATCGACCAGTGCGCCCCCACCCCCGCACACTGCGATTAGCCGGGGTGCGGTGACAGCCGGCTGACATTAATTATCTGTGAGTTAGAGGCATCGAAGAGCACAAACAGAGGGCTGTCAGCAAAGCAAAGTGGTGTCATTATTGCTCTTGTGCCTTTTGGGTTCAAAGAGAGGTGGGTGAGGCCACAGCCCTTCCCCGCTGTCCCCAGGGTGGTCCACGAAACAACCTTTGGGCTAATTCGGGAGAAGGTCAGGCACCCAATGGCAAGTAACGTGTTCCCCATCGCTCTGCCCCGACGCCCAATCCATCACCACCTCCTGACAGCTTCGCCTCCTAAATAGTCCTCAGATCTGTCCACCTCCCTGCGTCTCCACGGAAGCCAGCCCAGTCTCTCAGCACTGCAGCTGCCTCCTACCCTGCTTCTCCACTACTCGGGCCCCCTCTCAGCCCTCTGTCCACTCGGCAGCCAGACCGGGCCTTGCAAACTCTATGTCAGACCGAGCGCTGCTCTGCTCAGGATCCGCCGTCCCTGCAATCCCGGCCTGCGGCCCACAAGCCTGCTGGCCTCAGCTGCCCCCAGCTCTCTGCTTCTTGGTCACACCCACTTTCAATCCGCTTCGCCACTGTGCTCCACAGCCTCTTGCCATGTGGCTTTTGCACATGCTGTTCCCTCTGACTGGAACATTCTCCCACCCACCAACCTCCATGCCCTAGTCCTTGACTCTCAGGCCACGTGTGCCTTGCCCCACAAAGCTTCCCTCAACCCCCAAAGCACAGCAAGTTCCTTTGTCTCACAAGGAGATGGTGCGGTGGAGTAGCCAAAGGCACAGAAGCTGGGGCCACACGGTCTAGGTTCAAATCCCAGTCCAACCCCTGACTGCCTGTGTGACTCTGGACAAGGTACTTAACCTCTCTGAGCCTCAGTTCCCACCTCTACAATAATAATATGAATCCTGCAGGGTTGTTTAAAGGACCGAGTTGAGAGAAGTAACAGGCCTCTCTTGGAGCAGAGCCTAGCACATCAGTACTACACAAGCATTTGCTACTGCTGGTTGCACATTTCTTGCTTGGGGTAACTTCTCTCTGTTCATAACCTTATCCTCGTAAATGTCTCCAGACTTCACCAGATGTCTCCTGGTAGAGACCCATGCTCTGGACTCTCTGAGAGCAGGGAGCATTGCAATCTCCTTCCCCGTCTCCTCCCAGCACCCAGCGCAGTGCCTGCCCCAGGCAGGTGTTCATCAAATGCATATTAAATGAGTAGGTGAATAAGCGAACGTACACCTAGAGATTCTGCAATAGAAGGATCTCGGGGAACTGCAGTCAGAAGATCTAGGTTCAAGTCCTGCCTCTACTAGTCCTACAGGGGATCACCAAGGGCACATTGCTGACGCCTCTGAGCCTCAGTTTTTTCATCTGTGAAATGGGGGTGGTGATGAGAACCACAATCCTCCTCCCATCACAGGGGGTATTGCAAGGCTCAGATGAGCGAAAGTAGGGTAAGGTGCTTTATAAACTGTTGAGAGCTGTACAGATGAGTGGGGTTGTAATGCCCCACCCCCATTTTTAACTAACAGAATGACTTTCCTCCATCACAGTGCCACAGCCTGCCTCGCCTGGCATCGTCTGGGCTGTGACAGGGTATGGGCGTGTAATGTATGTTGTATGTAAGGGAGATAATATATCCCTTCATCTCCCTTTTAATATTGCCGTAAATATGCCTTGTGTGGGAGATAATAGAGATACGGCGCACATAACGGTGACGATGGATCAGACAGATAGGATCCCGCACTTGTCACAAGGGCAGCCTGTCTGTCATTGCCCCATTATGGATGGCGTCGTGGGTAGATTGCGGCGTCAAGTGGATTTTGAATTATGGAAGCCCAGAAAGCTTAATTACCATGTGTTTCTAATACGGTGAGGAGCAGCATGGTGGCAGGGAGGGGGCCGGGCCCCAGAGGTGTGCCGACCCAGGCAGTGGTGCTCCCAGCTGTGGTGCTCCCAGCTGTGTGACCTTGGAAATCGCCTGCCCTCTCTGGGACCCATTTAGTGGGTGTCCCAGTACATTGAGACCTGTACAAAGGGTGTCCCTTTAGAGTAGGGGCAAGGACAAGGAAAGCAGGACACTCTGACCCCAGTAAATTCCAAGCACCTGTCAAATGTGCAAAACAGGGTTTATTTGCAGGAAATGACTCCACTCAGTGGACTCAGTGATTTGACTTATAAAATGAACCAAAGTGCATTCTTTTCCTTTCCACTAGCTCCTTAGGGGGGTAGCGTGGCCCAGTGGGTGGGACATGGAGCCCAAGCCAACACACAGGGGGCTTGGGTCTGGCACCCTGGCCTCCCCTTCCATTTCCCCAAAATGTGAGTTGGGAATAATAACCACTTCTATCTTGGACGGTTGTTGTCATGGCCAAATGGGAGGAACTGGGACAATGTGTATCAATTGCTTAGCTCAATGCCAGGTACACATATGGTACTCAATCTGTGAAAAATAAAGTATAAGTCATATGAAGTCCCATCCATCCCAACACAGAACTTGCCTTTCCTGTCCTCATAACGGGTCCTCACCCCCTTCCTAACAGATCAAAATACAAAGCTGCTGCAGTTCCCAAACCCGAAAAACACATTCCAAACTAAATTTGGGAGGTCTTCTTAAAGGCTCAAACTACCCAAGACTTGACCAGTTCATGTCCAAGAGTATCTGAATAATTCAAGTTCAGCACCTGGTTGGAGTCTAGGGTTAAGCCAGGACACTCTAGCTGCAGATTCCAGGGCTCAGGGCTGACCACCGGGCTCTCAGAATTACACCTGGACTATGTTTTTTCATCTAAAACCTTTTCTTCTTTTTGAGAGAATTTGGTGACTAATGTCTCTAGTCAGCCATCTTGCCTCCCCTCCTGTGTCATTTCTTGAAACTGCATGTGGATTTAGGATTATCTCGAAACAAGCACGGAGATATCTAGGCTCCACCCCCAGAGCTGTGGCAGGTCTAATGAGGTAGAATTTGCATTCCGAACACACTCAGGTGATGCTGCTGCTGGTCAGAGGCCAGACATTGAGAACCACTGGGGAAAAGCTAACCTGCTACATCAAGGAGGCCCCGAAGAAGCTTCAGGAAGACAGAAGTTTCGCACTCACAGAACAGTCCCAGCATGAACAACCCAGGTGGGTGGGAAGACTCTGCTCTATAAACTCCTGCAAGGCTCTGGGTTCCTTCCATGGGTGGCCTCACCATCCCTTCACACGCGTGGTGAGCCCTGGTCCCTGCCACGTCTACCTCCCAGCCCTGGGAAAAGATGGAGTAGAGGAAATCGGTGCACAGAGCTTCTTCGGGAGCAGGTGAGGAAAAGGTTACACCCATTGGAAGCTACGCTCAGGGAAGGGTGCATCTGAAGGGAGCAGAGGTGAGAGGGCACAGAAAAGGGATGAGAAGGAAGAACTTAGGAACATTCCAACGCTTTTGCCACATTGCCTTTCGTTCCTTTGTTACTTTCATCTGTTTCCCTTTGGATATGAGAGGAATAATAACCTAAAAAAGAAGTGGCCCAAAGGGTGGTTTCTGGAGCAAATCTTCATGTGGCTCTGCGCCACCAGGGTTCACTACTTTCCCTCTCCAACTCTCAACCCAGCCCTCCCCTCCAGCACCTGTGCTCTGTCTTGCAGAGCCACGGTTTGGGGAAAGCAGGGTCACTCAGTTGGATGACCTTGGAGCTCTAGGTCTTGGACTGGGAGAAAGATAACTATAGACTCTCCCTGGGCCCCTTCAGCACAGCAGCTGTAAGGACAGTCAGATCTGTGTCCAGGGTCCACTGGCCCCGCCATCTGCCGTGCGATGACTTTCACGGCACCATTTGTATTCCACACGTTGCTGAAATATTTTACACACTAAGTGAGGCAAAGTCATTAAATTTTGTGGAGAGATGGCTTCAGGTGCTTTCTCAGACTGTATCACCAACTGAACCACCAAGGCTTTGCACGATGACGGGGAGCCCAGAGCAGCTCGTGGGTGATGGGCCTGTGTTATTTCCCTTTGCAGATTTTTAGCTCAGGTTGCCAAATTCCCTTCCACAGGAGTTGATGACAAATGTCTTAATTAAAGTAAGGGTCCTGGATGTAGTAGCTTTGTCTCCCTCTGAAATGAAGGATGAAGCAACAATAAGATATACAACCAGTGTAAATGAGACCTACAGTGTCCTGTTGAAAATCATGGGAAAACTGGGTTTTAGTGATAATGAGAATGATGAAGATGATGATAACGTCAATGGTTACAGAATTTGTTGGTTACATACCGTGTTTCCCCGAAAATAAGACAGGGTATTATATTTATTTTTCCTCAAGAAGACACCCTAGGGCTTATTTTCAGGGGATGTGTTATTTTCCCCTCAAAGCCTAAGCTTGCAGCACGTACAGGATAGCCGGGACCTGACAGGGGGAGCCGACCTTGTTGGCGGGGCTACCCACACCTTTCTGGTCACCTCTGGAATAGTAGCTGTCACGATGGGGCTGATGAGAAGGGCTGCTCATCTTCTTTACCGCTCTGAGAGGAAATGCATGGGTTGTGCAGATACGCTGCGTAGCCACGCCCATCACTAGGTCTTATTTTCGGGGTAGGGCTTGTATTGCACAAATACTTAGAAATCCTGCTAGGGCTTATTTTATGGGTAGGTCTTATTTTCGGGGAAACACGGTATTAGGCACCAGGATCTTACACTGTGTGTATCCCATCCTATGCCTGCAATTACTACAAATGGTGACTCAAAGAAGTTCAAATACTGGCCAGGGTCACGCCACTCGGACATTGGTCCAAGGCACGCACTCTTCGCCATGTCAGATATTGCAAGCAGGCTACCCCAATGCTAACCTCCAGCCCTCAGCCGTGTTTTATTTGCCCAAAAAGTGCATTAATCTCTTTGAATTGGTTGCCAATATTTAAATATTGGGTTTGTTTCATATTACTAAAAGTCTCCCACTTTCTGGCATGCTTAGAACATTCCTAACATCTCACACTTGCCAAGGCCACAATCCCCACATGGTAAATGTTGTCCCCCTTCGATCCCACTTGTGTTCACCATTTTGCCAAAGTCCCCACCTGCACCATTTGTCTTATTAGGTCATAGGCTAGCCCATGGGCATTTGCATTTTCAACTCGACCAGCCCCACGAGGGGCTGTGCAGACAGTGGCCAGCCATCTGGCCGCTCGTCACTGCTGGGTGACCTTCCTCTGATCCAAGGGTCACAGGCTGGCTTAGGGACCTCGTTGGCCTTCCAGATCCCTGGGAGGGCCTGGCAGGGGGTCTGGCATGAGCTAGGCCTGATGATCCAGAAGCCACCATGGCATTTCCCTTAAAAAACATGAGATGAACTTAGATGGAAAGATGAAATTGGTTTAGGAGGGGGCAGGCTCTGCTGGGAGAAAACAGTCCGCCTGGCACAAACATGATCAATGCCTGCTCCGTGAATTCCCCCAGAAACTGTGAAATTGCATAAAAGATTTGATCAAAGTCTCCATCAGCCGCCAAGCTGTAATGACTTCTGTGATTTTTCTTAACCGGATTTTAATTTTTATGTTTATTATTTGGGGACTGATGGAGCAGAGGAAATGCCTCAGCCTCCAAATTCCACTTTCATTCTCTCCTGTGAAGCACTTTAAGGACTCGGGGAAACTCGACTGCAAAAGAAAAGCATTTGGCTCAGAGTGTTTCGTGTTTTGTTCCCGTTCCCCGGGCTTGGAGACAGCTCGGGAACTTAATTAAAATCAATGGAGAAAAAGAATTGAATAAATCACAACATGAATATCTCTGAGAGTCTATATCATAGCACAGCAGCACAGAGATAAAAAAAAATGATGTTCTGTTCCCTCTCTTCCTCTGGAAGGGGGAGAAATTAAAATCATCTCTGAGTGTACTTGATCTCTCTCTCTCCTCTGAAAGCAGGACTATGAGGAAGAAACTGTCAGGAAGTCAAAGGTTATGACATAGAAAAGACCTTGACTCTTTGACTGCACAGGAGGTACGTTACATTGAGCTTCCTTGTGCAACCCTACAAAGTGTTGTGCTTAACTCCATTTTGCAAATGAGAGTAAATAACTTTCCCCAAGTTTACCTGGGTTTCATGTGGCTGTTGTTGTCCATCCTTCATTTGAACTTGGAAAGATTCCCTTCTGCAAAATAGCCCAGCGATTCTCCCTAGTGCTTGTGGGCAAATTATTTTCAGGGGCTCTGAATCACACCCGGGAAGGGATGGGAAAGGACTCCACAGGGCCATCAGCCTGACCCCGTGCCTCTCAGCACGATTACTCTTCAACCACTCCGTCCCCAAGAGAATCAAGCTAGTTCCTTTATGGCTCCAGAGGAGGAAATTCTACTCCTGCCTTGAAAATGCACTTAAGCTTTTAACATCCTCGTTCTCCATGGAGCAGGGCTCGCTCTAACCTAATGTGAATCCTTTGAGTTACAGGCTAGATCATGTTCTTGGAGTAAATCTGAGAATGAGTGATGGACCCTTTCCTTCTCTCCTTCTTCCCTCCCTCTATCTTCCCCAAAGTCCTGCGCTCTTGCTTTCCAAAACAGGTAAAACTCCCACCCCAGTGCCTGGTGCAGAGCTTTGCTTCTTAAATATTAAGTCCTTCCTTTTGAGTTTTCCTCCCACCACCCCTGAGCTCTGGGGCTGCAGAGGTGAGCGACCACCGCTGTCCTTCTCTGGGGGGAGCTTACGGTCTAGAAAGAAGGACCGTGTTTAAACACCTAGCTGCAATGCAGAGATGCGAGTGTGATGACTCTAACATAAATGACCTGTTTGTATAGTGATTTTGAAACTAGTAGATTTGTATAATGGAACTGTCTTGAACTGGAAGTACTCAGGGGACCTGAGTCCTTGTTCTGGCTCTGCTGCTGAGTAGTTGGGTATTTTGGAGCAAGCCATTTAATCTCTCCGGGCCTCAGTTTCCTTGTTGGTTAAATGAATGGATCAGACTAAGACTGGAAATTGTCTTCCATGAAGCTTAGGGACCAGGGGCTGCACAGCAGGAGGTGAGCGAGTGAAACTTCATCTGTATTAACAGCCGCTTCCCATCGCTCACATCACTGCCTGAGCTCCACCTTACCCCCCATTCCATGGAAAAATTGTCTTTCCATAGAAACTGGTCCCTGGTGCCAAAAAGGTTAGGGACCACTGTAGTAATAGATTCAAAACCACACTGAAGCTCCAGGGAAGGACCTGCTCTGACTTTTTTTACAACCCAGTCTCCATCATGTCACCACCTGCTTAGAACCTGCCCATTGCCCTTAGGACAGAAGCCGAGTCCCTGAGCCCTGTCTGATTGGACCCTGCGTGGCGGTGGCCTCGTTTCTCACTCTCCCTCACTCCCTGAGCCCCAACCACGCTGCAATGAGTGTCCTGGAGTATTTCTGCCTCCACACTTCTTCTGGACAGATCTTATTCATCTTTAATATCTCTGTTTCAATACCAGTTTCTCAAGAAGGCCTTCAGGACCTCGCCCCCTCCCAAAGACAGACACTCGTTCCTTATTATACGCTCAAGATACATAAATAACACTAAACAGTTTCCTTTTCTAACCACTCACCACATGTTAATCGCTCAATGTTGATCTTTCCTGATAGAAAGCATCCCTGGGCAGGGAAGACTTCATAGAGGAGATGGTATTTGGTTAGATCTTGACGGTTAGAGGGGACAGGCCAGTGGGAGAGAAGGAGAGTCGGATGCAGCATGAATGTAAAGGATGCTCTGGGGTTGGATCGTAGCACCTGCGTTAGTGAATTATGTTAATGCCATTATAACAAACCACCTCAATCTCAGTGGCTTACAGCAAGAAGCACGGTCCTCATGTTCACGGGTCTGCAGGTTGACTGCAGTTCGGCTGACCTAGGCTGCGTGTTGGCTGACGGCTCTGCTGCGAGTTGCAGGTTGGCTGAGCTTGGCTCGGGCTCTGGGTTGGCCTGGCACAGATTAGTTCCACATGTGTTTGCTCTGAGCCCGCACTGAAGGGGCCACTGCCCCCTGGGATATGCCCTTCTCGTGGTGGAACAGCTGAGCCCACGAGGATGATCAGGACTGCGCAAGCCCTCCCACGCTTGGCCCAGGATGGGCACTCTGAGTCTCCCAGCCCCATTCCATTGGGCAAAGCAAGCCACAAGCCCAAGCCCCAAATTGACAGTGTGGGAAAATGCACTCTGCCTCTATGGGGAGGGACCACAGAGTCACATGGCAAAGAACATGGATATGCAGCTTTATATAGGGAGGGGGAGGTGTGAACAATTGCAAAAAGGATTCCATCTCTTATAGCAAGAGTAGGAGAAGGGAGAAGGAAGACCCCAGACGGCACCCACGTTTCTATGTGTGCAAAGCACTGAAGTGTGTGGCATCCTCTGAGGCAGGACACACAGGAGAGAGCACACACTGGGGCAGGGGGGATGTAGAGTTCCGTGTTGAGCATGTTGAGTGTGTAATGTCATCGGCACACTCGCGTGGAAAGGTCTGGCCTCCACTGGCTCCACAGGTCTGTGTCTCCAGGGAAAGGTCTGAGCTGAAATTTGGCAGCATTGGTGTAAAGATGGCAACCAAAGCTTCTGGGGATCCCTGGAAAGAGATGCTGATGTCGCTCCTTACCACTGGCCCTGGCTTACGCACAGTAGGCTGCCCATGCCACAGTATTTGCTCACTGGGATATTGCGAATCATGATGAAGAAAGGCTAATAAGCCAAAGAGGTTGAGGGAAAAGTGTAGAAAGAGCCTGGGTCCTCATGACACCACCAGGCAACCCTAACACCTCCAGAGATCATGGTCTAAGCAACTGTTACTCAAACAATCTGCCATTCACAGTTGAATGTGTTCCTAACTGATCCAAGAGCTATGGACTACGCCCGCAGGAAATAACAACATTATTTAATGGGTATTTAATGGGAGGGCAAAAAAAGTCAGTGACATAGGCAGGAAAAGAAAAAGAGATATCTTAGAATGTGGAGAGAATATCAAAATATCATCGGAGCCCAAGTCTGCAATTAGATAATGCGTCAAAATTATCCCCTGAATTTCACAAGCAGGTTATTGATGTCCTTGATAAAAGAAAGTTTTTTTGAAAGGAGGAAAGAAATACAGTGAAAGATCACAAGGAATGAGCAGTGGGCATTTGGGGAGCATTGGGCAATATTCACCCTTCCTCTCTTTTGGCCAGGACCCTACCCACAACTCCAGGGCAGAGGCATGTGGCCCTGAGCTGGTCACTTAGCAGAAACAAATCCCCCCTGATGACAGCTGTTAGGTCAGACGTTGGCAGGTGCCCACACTGGGCTAATCAAAGTGGAATCTGGGCCTTGTGTTAGGTGAAAGAGATACTCTCTCCCTTTAAAAAAAAAATTGTTACATATTTAATATAGAAAGATTGTTATAGTACCAAAAGGAGGGGGAGAAAGAAAATATATTACTCTCCATAAAAATGCAGTAAAAGATAAGGCACAAACAGCCAGTCTGTAATGTCGAAATATTGCCATTCTGTGATTAGCACTCTGTGCATCAACCTGGTACTGCTGATACTCTTTTTTACACTGGACTTGAACTTAGGACGTGAGGATCAAGCCATGTTGCCCTGATGGAGGAAGAGACTGAAGATGGATCCAATCCAGAAAAAGCAAGAAGGAGAAAAGGGAGAAACTAGGTCCCGTGACACATGTGAGCCCCCAAATCCAGTCATACCTGAAGCCAGACTATATCCTGGGCTTGAATAATAAATTTCCTTGTCATTCTCTTAGCATTTGGGGACAGAGCATCTGCCACTTGTGCAGAAAGATTCCTGAGAAAAGGAGTGGAATGGACTAGAGAGAGTAAGGGTCAGCGACCGTCCATTTGACTTTCAAACGCTGGCACTAGCAGGTAACGATTCAATTGCTCCCCAGCCCTCCCACAGAATTACCCTGTTTAGTCACCATTATTCAGTCAGCAGCCTCATGCAATGGAAGGGGAGGGAGGTGGCTGGCTGGTTGTCTCCATCCCTTTCTGTCTGAGCACACTGGGGTCTCACGCTCCTTCCCTCCAGCTGCAGAAGACGAGCCACCCATCTGACTTATCGCTCCCTGTTTTTGTTTGCATTGGTTTTCATCAGCCTCCAGCAAGATGCTATGAGTGATTGCTCCTAAAAAGTGCATCCAAGGGAAAGCACTGATTTCACAGTAACCATTAGTCTCTGCTACGATGCAGTCCTGCTGGGATTTTCTACATGGGGCCAGAGCTCTTTGCCAAGAGCTCCTAATAATTCTCAGAGCATGGCCTGCATCGAGCCCTGAATCACAGCAGGGCAGAGGCTGCCACTGGGGGCTAAGTGGCTGCAGCTGTGCAGGTCAAAGGTTTGCAGAAGCAGGGAGCCAGTGGATGATTACAGTCACAGGAGCACTCAATGTACCATCAGTGTTCCACCCATCATCCCGGGACCCTCCAAGAGGGAGGCAGCAAGAGATAGAGGAGCCAGGAACCCACAATTGCCCTGACATGAGAACCTTCTGATTTGCAGTCACCTCTCCCCATTGAGATGAGCCCAGACAAGCACAGTCTGATCTGTTTTTAGCTTTGCAAGGGAGATCAAAGACACCAGCTATGGAGATGGTATGCTGCATCTGTCATGATGTGGTTTGGGGTTGGGAGTCTACTCTGAGACCAACTACAAAACAACAAACCCAGGAAGGGTAAGGAAGGGGAGAGCTGGAAAACTACCAAAATCTAAATTAAGAATCAGAGACTCAAATGACCTCAGGGCTAAAGCAAAAAAAAATAACTGGATGAACCATGCTGGGAAAAGTTCATGGAGAACTAGAAAACTTATGTCCTATTAATATAACCAGCTGCTATTCAACTCACACTAGGTAGAAAGAAGGGGTAGTATTGTCCTGTTGTTCTAAAGAAGCCAGAAATCTGTAGGATCTTTTTTAAGTGGAATAATTTAATTTTAAAATATTGGCCACTAATTCAATTCGTTTTTTTTTTTTTTTAAGACAATATGAACTTCGAGTTTCCGGTCCAGCACATAAGAAGCTTAGAAGTCACCATTCCATCCTATAACATGTTAAAATCTGAACAAACAGAAATCAGCAACACTTCTTAGATCCATCAGAGAAGTGAAGTCACAGGGCAAACTGCTGCCCCAAAACTGGAGAGACAGACAGGCAGATGCAGAAAATCACAACTTATCAGAGCAGAAACCTATGAGCAAAAGCCTCTGTAGGAATCAGTGCCAGGGTAGAAAAATCTGAACTGTAAATGGTAAGTTGCTTCAGGCTCAGTGTGGACAAGTCAGAGAGTAAAAAACCCCAGAGGGACTCAGTCCTTGGAGTCTGATCTGTTTTAGCCACACTTTGGTGAGTTTTACCTCCAGGATCCCAACCTGGTTCTCACAGTGAATATCAGAGAAAAATCCCCTTGTGCTTCCAATAGCAGGAGACAGAAAGGAACTATCTTGAAATACACCAGAGCATTCTGTTCTTAGCAATGCCTGTCCTCAGGGGAACTTATTTTTCCAGAGCTTAACCTCCTGGGGTTTTATCAAAGCCTAACTGGTCTGGGAAAAGGGAAATGTCCAACTCTAGCCCCATCTAGCCATTCTGTCCCATCTGGGAGAGGAGCAGAGAAGCACTGGGGAAGTTCATAGTCCAGAGGCACAGGCTCACTAAAAAACTGGGACCTGACAGAGGACTGCAGAATGCTTCCTCTCCCCACCTTCCACCACACTTACTAAAGGCCTGTCACTGCCATGCCTTTTACTCAGTACATGTCCACCTCTCAACAAAAAATTACAAGGCATACAAAAAGGCAAAAACACAGTTTGAAGAGATTGAACAAGCATCAGACTCAGAGTCTAATATGACAAGAATGTTGGAATTATCAGACCAGGAATTTTTAAAAACTATGATTAATATACTAAGGACTTTGATGGAAAAAATAGATGGCTTGCAAAAACAGATGGATGATGTAAGCAAAGAGATGGAAATTCTAAGAAACAATCAAAAAGAAATGCTAGAGATCAAAAACACTAATAGAAATGAAGAATGTTTGGATGGGCTTATTAGTAGACTGAATATGCCTGAGAGAATAATCCCTGAGCTTGAGGATACGACAATAAAAACTTCCAAAACTGAAATACAAAAAAAAAAAAAATGACTAAAGAAAACAGAGAAAAAGAAAAACTCTGAGACAACTACAAAAGGTGTAAATACATGTATTGGGAATACCAGAAGGAGAGGGAAAATAAGAAACAGAAGTAATATTTGAAACAATAGTTATTGAGAATTTCTCCCAAATTAAATGTCAAACACCAAATCATAAATCCAGGAAGCTCAGAGAACACCAAGTAGGATAAATGCCCCTCCAAGAAAACACATCTATATATATCATATTCAGACTTCAAAAAATAAAACATAAAAAATAAATCTTGAAAGAAACCAGAGGGGGAAAAAAATCATCTTATCCACAGAGGAGAAAAGGTAAGAATTACATCTAACCTCTCCTCAGACACCATCCAAGTAAGAAGAAAGTGGAATGAAATATTTAAAGTATTGAGATAAAAATAAAAACATTAACCTAGAATTCTGTACTCTACAAAATTATCCTTCAAAAGTGAAGGAGAAATAAAAACTTTATCAGGCAAAAATTGAGGGAATTTGTTGCCCATAGACATGCTTTGCAAAAAATGTTTAAAAAAAGTTCTTCAGAAAGAAGGAAAATAATGTAGGTAAGACATTCAGATCTACATAAAGTAAGGAAGAACATCAGAGAATGAATAAGTAAACGTAAAATAAAAACTATTGTCTTCTTCATAATTTATTTAACAGATAACAATTTGTCTGAAATAGTAATAGCAATGTATTTGATTATATATGATTGTGTGTATGTTTATATGTGAAATTAATGACAACAATGCTATAAGAAACAGGAGGGAAAAATTAGAAATATTTTGTTATTATAAGGTATTTGCACTCCATGTGATGCTGTATAGTGTTATTTGGAAGTGGACTTGGGTAGTCATAAATGTACGAGGGCTGTCTAGAAAGTATACAGCCATTATTAATATAAAGACTCATATTACATGGCTGGATACTTTGTGGACAGCCCTCGTACATTGCAAACTCTAGGGAAATCACATGTAAAAAAGAAAAAGAATAAAAGGAAAGACAAGTATAATTAATGTGATAAGAAAGGAGAGAAAATATAATCATATAAAATGCTCAATTAAAACCACAAAAGGTAGAAAAAAATGTAGAAGACAAAAATAGAAACAAAGAAAAAGAGCAACAAATAGAAAACAGTAAGAAATATGGTAGATATTACTGTAACTATTTCAATAATCACTTTAAACACCAATTAAAAGACAAAAATTGTCAGAAGGAATAAAAAAGTAAGACCCAATATATATGTTGTCTACAAGAAACCCACTTTAAATATAAAGGCACATACAGACTTAAAGTAAAGAAATGGAGAAAGATATACCATACTAACATTAATCAAAATAAAGTGGGAGTAGTGATATAAATTTAAGACAGAGCAGACTGTAGAGAAAGGAAATTTATCACAGATAAAGAGAGGCATTACATAAAGGAGTCAACGTAGTCCAGGAAGACATAACAAGCCTTAATATGTATGCACCTAACAACGGAGCATCAAAATAAGTGATGCAAAAACTGATAGAACTGCAAGGAGAAAGAGATAAATCCACTATTATAGTTAGAGACTTTAACATCCCCTATCAGAAGTGGACAGATTCAGCAGGCAGAACATCAGTAAGGACACGGTTGAACTCAACCAGCACCATCAATCAACCGGACAAAATGGATGCCTATAGACTACTTCATCCTACAGCAGCAGAATATGCATTCTTCTCAAGCTCACACAAAACACTCACCAAGACAGACCACATTCTGGGCTCTAAAGCATATCTCACTAATTTTAAAATAAAAGAAGTCATATGATGTCTGCTCTCAGATCACAGCATAACTAAACTGGAAATTAATAACAGAAAGATAGCTGGAAAATTCCACAGTACTTGAAGATTTAGCAACACACTTTTGAATAACACATGGGTCAAACAAAAAATCCAAAGATAAATTTTAAAATATTGTGATCTAAATGAAAATGAATGTACAACAACAAATGTGCTTAACCAGAGCAGAGCAGACCAGGCGACAGAGCAGGTGCGTGTGAGGCGAGGGCTTCTTGGGAAGTTGGGGCAGAGGATGCAAATGGATATCTTAATAAAATGTTGGGGAAGGGAGGGATGGAAGGAGAAAAAGAGAGAGGTCAAAAGGATGGAACAAAAGAAGGAAAATAAGAAAGAAAGAAATATGGAGAAAGGATGGATGGAAGGATACAGAGATGGGAAGGAGAGAGTGAAGGAGGAAGGAAGAGAGGGAGGAAGAAGCTTGGAAGGAAGGATAGCTGGGCTCTGAAGCCCCTTCTGCAATCTACAGCTTTCTCCAGCCAGAGCTAAGCACCACTGTGATCTGGACCTGGTCCCAGATGCCCAGTGCTGAGCTACCACTAAGCAGCCTTGAGTGCAGCAGCAAGCCCACTGCAGCCACGGCTTAATAAAAATGTCGTCATTTTATTGTCAAGAGCATGTGCCAATCTCATCCGAATCAATTAATTCCTTAATCACACTGTGAACAGAGCAGGACGTGAAGAGCCCATGTGGGAGCGATGAATATTAGTCGTATTTAACTGCCAAACGCTTCTGATACCATAAAGCATCCTTGAGGTTGCACAATAAAATCCAGAGTTTAATTGGTGGGTAACAAGGCCCCAGGCAATTGTACCTTATTAATGCTGGCAACAGGAATATGTATGCAAGGCCGAGACAGCCGGCTACTTAGAGCAATGCCAGCCACCAGCCCCAGAAACAAGAAGTCATTAGTATGTAGCCCAGTTGTAGAAAGATTTAGGATCCCTTTCACCACTGGGTGCTTGTCAAACACCAAGCCGTAAATACACCATCTCCCCCACCCTGCTGTATCCCAAGGGATGTTTTGGAAACAGCAGAGGAATTGAGAATAGAAGCTTATGGGTACAGGTAGGCAGACCCTGGAGAAAGATCTGATGCAGGCAGGTTAGCGCTGCCCTAGCTAACCAGATAACAAGTTGTGCACTGCACAAGGCTTCTCACTGAAGGGGGTGAGAGGGGATGAAATTGCTGCCTGAGCTCTGCCCACCAAGCCATATGCTTTGGCGTGGAGCTATATCTGCCCTGAAAATAACAGGTTTTTCTCTAGGCTAACCTTACAGAGGGTGAAACTTTTTCTAATTTGTCCAACTATATGAGACACTATTTTCTAACTGATGTTTTTTCTCGTTTGCACAGAGGCATATAGGCTAGCAGCTGCCCTGAAGCAGGCCAGGATGGCAGGCACACCCCTTGGAAACTATCAAAACACAAATGGGCGTAGGAGAATGAGTTCCAAAGTCTCCATTCCTGCTCTGGCTTGGGTCAGTCAAAAATGGAGACTGTCACTGAGTTGAGCAGGTTTCTGAGTGTGTTGGGGCAAGAGTGTGAGGTTCGCTGGCCTGGCTCCCAGGAGCCTCCAGTGTAGACACTGATGTCATCTAGAAATGAGGTGGCAGGTATGATCACAGGGATATGCTGGCAAGATTAAAAGAAGAAATCATTCATTCAAAGGCTTTAAGTCTGGTCCCAGTACCAGCCTCTGAATCTGTAATACACCAGGCATTTGATTTTTTAAAATAAATCCTATAATTTTCTTGTGAATACTGTAATTATATTGTACCAAGCTTTGGCCTATTAAAAGCATTAAATGTAAACATGTTTAAAACACAACAATTTTGCTTATCCCAGTCTGAAGCATTTCTTTACTTAAAAAAAAATCAGGCAATGGCCTGAAGCTCTGCCTACCTCTGAGGGGTCCTGGACATTGGAATCACAGGACCCCTGCAAGTGTGACCTTGGGCACATCTTATGCATCTATCGCCACCAGGCTGGGATCTCCCTGAGGTCATCACTATACCTTATTTATCCCTGGCACCCAAAAACCTAGTTCAGTGTCTGGCGCACAGTAGGGACCAATAATGCTCTAATGTGCTTGCTCTATGCTAAAAACTGTAAGAAGCATTTTATACATATTATCTCATTCATTCCTCATTTTAGCCCCACAAGGGGGCATTATCCCCCGTGCTGGTAACTTACCTGTTGTCTCTCAGCCCCTAAAACACCCTCCATATCACACTCCAGGGAGCATCATACATTTGCTGGAAAGGGCCAGATAGTAATTATTTTTGACTTTGCAGGCCTTAAGGTCTCTGTTGAAACTGCTCAAATCTCCCGTTGTAGCACAAAAACAACCATAGACAACTCATAAACACATTAATGTCTGGGATTTATGGACAGTGAAATATGAATTTCATGTAATTTTCAAATGTCATAAAATATTCTTCTTTTTTTCATTTTTTTTCAACCATTTAAAAATGTCAGAAACATCCTTAAATCCTGGGCCATATAAATACAGGCACCCAGCCGATGGCCTATGGGCCATACCTAACCACCCTCTACTACAGTCTGGGGCAGGATGTCTGCACACTACAATTCCTAGAATTCCTTGACGCCTGGCTCCGGGTTCTGCCAATGGGAGGCAGTGCTGGAAGATAGGCAGGAGGAGGGAAGAAGGAACTTGCTCCTTTCAACCTACAGTCAGTGTCCCTCCGACCACAGAGAACAGCCAAGGCCCTAGCCTTCAGCTTCTTCTGTCACTGCCGGCATCAGCCACATAGTGCCCCCAGAGATGCGAACACCAGCCACTTGGTATCCCCAGGGAGCTGAGAGTGCTCTGTGGAGCACCTCCTTTTGCAATCCAGGCACCCACTTACATGGGATCATGCTCTGAGCTCCTAAATTCTAGAATATTACCTCTTCACTTTCTTTCCCCAGCACTGGGAAACAGTGGCTGCCTTCTGCATTTCTAATATGTAGGATACTTCCACCTCCCCCTTTTTGCCCTTTCAGGTCCCTAACACCCACATAACCAATGTCTTGTGTTTAATCTCCTCCATTTGAAATATCTAGTGTGATTTCTGTTGTTCTGATCAAATCCCAACTGATATGTCCCCATTTTATAGACTGGAAGACTAAGGCTTCTAGAAGTTTAGGTCTTGTCTAGGTCAATGGAGCAAGTAAGTCATGATATCACAGAAGTGGGGGAAAAAAGGAGGGAATCCAGCACAGTCTAACCACCCATAGGCACCACATTCTGACAGTTGAATGAATAAATGAATGAATCGTCTTCTCTTTGAGCCTAGCACTGGCCTGCAACAGGTGCAATAGATAACTGTCAGAATAGAAAAAAAAAAGGAAAAAAACCAGAGAATAAATATTTTAAACCAGTAGTTCTCAATCCTGGCTGCATATTAAAATTTCCTTAAAAACTTAAATCATGCCCAGGCCCTAACCTAGAGCAACCAACTCCGAATCAGGCATCAGTATTTTTTACGAGTTCCAAGTGGTTCTAATATGCAGCCAGGGTTGAGATTTATAGTCTCAGGCAAAGGCCAGCTGGGGCCTTGATCTTGCTGGGATGCCATGAGTCTCTCTGAGGAGGATCACTGGAGCCAGGTGTCCAAGCTGTTCAATGGGGGAAAGAAACAGCTTTTCAACAAATAGCACTGGAACGACTGGATAAGCATCTGGACAAAATTGAACCTTGACTTCTAGTTCACACTACATACAAAATTAATTCAAGATGGACCAGAGACCTAAACTTCACAGCTAAATCTATAAAACTTCAAAAGAAAACATAGAAGAATAACTTCACAACGTTGACAAAGATTTCTTAGGACAGTAAAAGCACTAACTCCAAAAGAAACGAAATTATAACTCATCGATATTTTAAAATGTTGCTCACCAGGTGACATCATTTTAAAAAGAGACAAACCACAGACTGGGAAAAAACTGTCTTTCTGACAGAAGACTAGTATCCATAATATATAAAGAACATCTAAAAATCAATAACAAAAGAAAACCCAATATAAGTTGGCAAAAGACTTGAATGGACATTTTACAAAAGATACGTGAGTGGCCAATAAGCACATGAAAACGTGTTCTATATCATTAGTCATCAGGGAAATACACATTAAAACTCACTAAAACACATTAAATACTCATTAAAATAATGAGATAAAGCCTCACACCCAATAGAATAATCTAAATTTAAAACACTGACAATTACAAATACTAATGAGCCCGTGGAGCAACTAGAACTCTCATGCATTGCTGTTGGGAGCCTAAAATGGTACAGCTATTTTGCAAAACAGTGTGGCAGTCTCTTATACAGTTAAAAATGCAGCTACCTTGCGATCCAGCAATTCTATTCCTGCACATGTATCCAAGATAAATGAAAACACAGGTCCACATAAAGAGCTGCTCAAGAATGTTATAGACAGCTTTGCTTGTAATACCCCAAACAAACCAAATGAACATCAAGAAAAGAATGGATAAACAAATCTTGATATAACGGAACACTACTCACCAACGAAAAGGGAAGAAGTACTGATAATAACACGTATGAATTTCACAAAAGAAGTCAGACACACGAGTACACACTGTGTGGTTCCATTTACGTAAAATGCGTGACCAAAATCTATGGTGGTAAAAATCTGATTGGTGGTTGCTTCCTGAAGCAGGGCCAAAATTGATTAGAAAGGAACATGAGAGAAAATTCCAAAGCGACAGAATTGTTCTCTGTCTTCATTAGGGTGTCTGTCAATTCCCACTGAACTACACGCTTAAGGTCTGCACATACTACTATTTGTAAATTACACCTCAATCTTTTAAAGGCTCTCAAAATGTTTGACGATGGATTGTGAGAGTAGATTCACCAGCATACATTTCTGGTGAGCATATAAATGCGGCACAACCTCTCTGGAAGGCGATTCTGACAATACTTCTCAAAATGAGCAGTGCACCCATTTGCACGTCTAAGAATCATCTTACAGATACACCCATGCATGATGCAGACACACACGGAAGGACATTCATGGAAAAATTGTTTGCCACAGGGAAAGACTGGAAATGGCATACCAATCCATCCATAAGGAAAGGTTAAATAAATTACAGTGCTACAATTTAATAAAATACAATGTAGCTGTTAAAATAATAAGGGAGATTGCTGTGTACTGATATGAAATGATATTCAAGATATATATTGATACACATGCACAAAAAAAGGTATAGAATGGAGTCGATAATATCCTTCCATTGATGGAAAAATAAAGGTGCACAGGTAATTTATCTTGAAAGGTACATAAAAAACTGGACGTGGCTGTTGCCTCTGAGAACCAGAGGCTGGTAGACTGGGAAGCTGGAGGTGAAACACTGGGAGAGAATTATTTTCTCAGCATTGCCTCTTTTATTGTATGAGGGTTTTTGTTTTGCTTTGTTTTGTTGATTTTTTTTCCCCCAAGCAAGTATATTGTATAAATAAAAAAAAAAAATTAAAGCAAAGGAAGAGACCAATACTCATGGGACCCATCCACTGTCTGTGGGACTTGACCCAGACACCTTTAGCTCCTGTACCCCATAAATCCTGGGTCTGTCCTGCTCTTCCTGTAGTAGCTGCCCCATCATTTCTTCTCCACTGTCTCTCTCTGTCCTCAGATCTGACCTTGGCAACACCTACTGCCTTCCCTTCCCCCACTTCAGGACCACCCATGCATGCACGCCGGGTACTTTCCCACCCAACACCACCCTTTACCACTCAGCATGTAAATTAATGGATTTTCCAGCTTTGATTTGTACCCAGCTTTTCCCAAGTGAAACAGAGCCACCCATAGCCGGGGACCATGTCTAGCCAAGCCAGATATATGCCCCCAAATGAGACCATGAAATATCCCTGTAATTTTCAGATGCCTTAAGACATACACTCTTAAATATTTAGTAGATTATAAATGACTCACAGCTCTAGTCCAGCTTTTCAATATAACTTCTTTGCAAGCCTGCGAGGACAGTGTGACCCCAGCCCCAAATGGGGACATAATTGTGGCTCCTCTGATAAATATGAGGATAGGTGCATGGGCATCTCTGTGCAATATTAATGATGTCATCCTAGGGGCTTTGTACCCATTACAGGGGCAGGTTCGCAGCTCACAGCTCTCTCTTTGATCCTGCAGGTTATATCCTGCTGCAGAGAGATTTGTGGGGAATCGCAGAACCTGGATGAGGCCTGAGTGGGCTATTGATTTTCTGTGTGGCCTTAAGCACACCACGCTCCCTCTCTGGGCCTCCGGGCCCTTCGCTTTGCACTCGGTGATTTTCACAGCCCTTGCAGCACTCTGTTTGGGACTTCTGAATGTCTGTTATTATAATTATTTGCTAAAATATGTTTCACAATAAAAAAGGAGGACATAAGCAACAAGAATTTTTTTCAAGACTCTTAAAAATAGGTTTACAAAAGAAGAAGTATCATTTCTTTTAATCCTTGCTATTTCAGCAACACTGGCACCACCTGGGACCTGGTAAGTGCAGACTCTCAGGCCCCTCCCAGACCTGCACTGAAGAAGCAGGTCCTTTGTCATCCTACATCTTTATCCATTGACAGTTTCCTGAGCCACATAACTACCCTGTTGTATAATAACAACCACACACATTTTAAGGAGCCTGGGCTTTTAATGTGTGTGCTACAGAGAGTCATTGAAAGGTGGGTTTTAAGGAGTAAAGTTATGGGCAAATTTGCATTATGGAGAAGTCCTGGGATGACTGAGGGGAGACCAGCTTAAAGGAGGTGAGACTATATCTGGGACTAAGAAAGCCATCCAAGAGAGAAACCATGAAGGCCTGGACTAGGTCAGCCGATGGTGCAAGGTTGGAGAGGGGCAGAGAGACTCAGTACGCAGGCTCCAGAATCTTCAATGACCAGTGGCATGAGAAGGGGGGTTGGGTAGATAGAAAAGGACGACTCCTAGGCTTCAGGATTGGGTACCTGATGTTCCATATAGGGAGATGAGAGTGAAAGAGGGAATCTGATTTAGAGAGAGGTCGTAAGAGATGTTCAACAGGGAGTGGAAGAGAAGGATCTAGAGCTTGGAAAAAGTTGAGCTAGGAATGGCATTCGGGAAACTGTCATTATAGAGATGGAAGTAATAGATTAGCTCCCCCAGGGAGCAGCGGGAATGAGATGCTGGGAACGCCCATATCCAGAGAGTGGCTGAGTGAGGAGGATGCTCTGTGGCTAGCGAGTGCTCCGGCGCAGACTTCAGAATTTGGAAGGAAAGGTGAGTGGCAGCGGGCAGGTGAGACATGCTCTTTATTGTTGGGGGGATACAGCAGTGGCAAAAAGCGTGGTCAAGAACATGACAAGCGCTTATATATGGCTTATGTATGAACAATAGTGGCAACATGCCATGGGAAAGCATGATCACATGGGTTCACATGGGAGATAACACCTTGGTTACATAAATGTGCTGACTCACGCCTCCCCAGAAGGCCGGTTATCTGGGGGTTTGGGCTGGAAAAATCACTGCGGCAGTCATCTTAGTGTGGCCTAAGAAACCTATTGCCTATGCGAGCGCATTTTCCTTTACAGGCTGTAAAAAGGGAAGCCCATGAAAGGGTGTGAGAAGGAGCAACTGCAGGGGAATCAGCCCAGGTGGGCATCGTGGGGGCCGGAGCGGCCGTTGCAAGGAGAAAGGTGTGGTCGACGGTGTCAAGTGGCCCAGGAGTCCAGCCAAATCAGTGTCAGCTGGGCTCAGCTATCGAGGGTTATTGAAGGAACTTTCTAAGCAAATTTCGGGGGATCAATGGAATGAAGCTGGATGGCGGTGGATTGAGGGAGGAGTAGCGGGATGATGGGGATGGAGACAGGATCTTGGACTAATGTTAAACAGATCTGCTGTGGTGGGAAGAGGAACGAGAAGACAACACCAGTGATTTTCAATCCTGGCTGATTACAGAATCACCTGGGGAAGTTTCAAAACATATTGATTCCTGGACTTCCCACCACCACAGTCTGTGTTAATTGCTCTGTGGTGTGGCCCCGGCATCTGCTTTTAAAATCCCCCGACACGGTGCTGCTGTGCTGTTTGAGTTCGAGAACCTCCGAGCAGGAGGAACGTGAGGCATCGAGGGAGTTATAAAAATTTATTCCAGAGCAGGGGAGATTCTTGAGCACGTTGAAACGGTGATGGCAAACGGTAAAGGGGCAGAAGAGAGATTTGTAGGAGAAGGAGGGAGAGAAGGGGGAGAAGGTGTGGATTCTGGTGGGGAAGAAAAGGAAGATGAGGGACTTTTTCCTGCTGGCCACAGTTTCCTCTGTAGAGCAGAGAGGTAGGTAGTTTGCTAAGAGGGAAGGAGAAATGGGAACAGCAAGCTTGAGAAGAAGAAATGTTCGAACCCGTGCTGACCGTGCACTTGCAGGCGGAGGTGTTCTCGGCTAAGGATGCAGACCAGGGATTGGCATGTAAACCCCACCACGGGGGCAGGGCCTCGCTCTGCGTTGGTCACGGCTCTGCCACCAGGTTTACTTCAGTGCACTCGATAACCATCAAGACGAATGCACGTGGTGTGACATGTCGGCCCCTCGGCACCATTCGCAGGCCAGGACGAAAGCCTAGATGCAAGTCAGCAGAGCTGAGGTTTAGGGTTCAAGGATAACCGGGTGAGGCGTGGAAAGCAGAGTCCTGATCACGGAGCATGAGCAGGCCACGCAAGAGAGGGATTTTATCTTTCGTGCAGCAGGTAGAGAGACAGGAGAGAGATTCGGACAGATCCACCCTTCCGAAAGGTCACTCTGGGCTGCGAGGAGGTTATTTTGGAGGGAAGTGAGAGCTGTTGCAACCACCCAAGTGAGAGAAGGGAGATCAGATGATCCTGGGAGGCTCCAGCTAGAGCAGAGGGTCCATTTTAAGAAGGCAAATTCCAAATCATTACAAGGGATAGCTTAATACTTGTCAGAACTGCCCAAACATGGGCCAGGCTGCTTCGAGGGGCAACGAGCTCCCCATCATTCCAAGGGGCTCTACTTGGGGGAGGAAGGTGAGCTGAGGGCCTGAGACCCAAACAACTGCCTCCATTGCCTGCCCCCCCTGCAGGAGACCTCGTGGCCCCCGCTGGATGGAACCGCCTCTCCCCTGGCTTCCCAAATTGCTTTGCTGTATTTAAAAGCCAAAGAGGAAAATAAACCCCAGCCCAAGGAGGAAGCAATTTTTGGCATTAAATAAAAGGAATGTTTTTATTCTGCAATGAAAACGCTGTGATCTTGGAACACAATTTGCATAAACAGACAGTTTGGCTATAAACAACCTCACCAGTAACTGGTATTTACATATAGAACAACTCAGTCAAAACCCAATTAAAGGCTCTGATGGATTGGGGATTGTCAAAACATTTAAAAGGCTTCACAGCAGCCTGGCGATTTATATGCCAGTAGTATAAACTTGACCAGGAGTTCCTGATTTCTCCCCCCATCTGCTCATTCCCTGGCTTCCTGCCTCCTGCCTCCTGCCCATCCCCCACCCCACCTCTACCCACCGTTTGGCAGCCTGGCATCCAACAGGCGGGAGAGACCCCGCAGGGAGCCTGTCGGCCCTGGGGAAGACCAAGCGGGAAAGGGAACAGGTCTAGGCAGTAGTCCCTGGATGGCCATGTGGAAAACAGGGACAAGAGCCCATGGAGCATTTTTGGGCACATGAAGATCAAAGCACATCGGCTCAGAGGGGCAGAACTGCAGGAGGATCCAGGCGGTAATGGAGCATGAAGTCAGGCCATCAGCGTCATGGTGGTTCCAAACCTCCTGAGCAAATGGTTAAAGAGCAAGACAGGAAGTCAGAACCCTTCCCTCACACAGAAGAGCCCAGTTGGTCAGGGCTGAAAACTGAGCCAACATGTTGGGGAAGCCAGGGATGACTTTATCGGGACGGGGGTTCCCAGGGCAAGAGGTTCACCCAGAGCAGGGTGGAGACTGCCAGGCCCCTGCCCCAGGCACAATGGGGACCAGACGAGCCTGCAAGAGACGCCAACCCAGAGGCGCTGGGGAAGCCCAGAGCTCACAGGGCAAAGGCCTGTGTTCTGGAGCCGGCCGGCTGCAGCGACCCGCTCCGTCGCTGAGGCTCTCCAGGGAGGGGCCTCGGGGGGCTTCTGTCACAATGCGAGCTGAGCCCGGCACCCTCACAGCCAAGTAGCACAGAGCAAGCTTTGATGCCCAGATGGGAAGAAGGAAAAGGAGGGAGGGAGGGAGGAAAGAAAAGAGAGATGTAGAAAAAGAGTATGCAAGAAAGTAGGAAGGTAGGGACCGTGAGTTTCAGAATTTTCCAGCAGCGGCACATCGTGGCCCCACTGAGGGCTCAGAAGGATGACAGTGAGACACTCCCGATTTCTGCCCTAGGTGTGGGAATGGGAGCCGCAGCAGATAGGTGGCTCTTTGCCACTCCCAAGCAAACCATCTGTCCTGTTGCCGTCTCGAATATTCACTTCTGTGGACTTTTGGACCTTTCATTCTCCAGATTTTCAACAGTTGTGTGGCTCCATACTAAGTGCCAGGGACTATGCTAAGCACTTTGCCGCATGGGGCCCCCTATCCTGATACGTTCCCCACGACCTCACGCACACCCACTGACAGGAACAGCGACCTGACCCTGCAAAGCCAATCCCAGGACCTCAAGGTGGGCTGGTGAGCTGCAGCCGTCGCTTTGGATGTATTGTTTTCATATTGCGAGAAAACGTAATCCCTGACAATCAAGCACTTGCTACGTACCCAGCACAGTGTGGGGTGCAGTGCTGCATTCATAATTTCATTTAATACTGAAAATATTCCTGTGGAAAATACAACCCCATTTTCCAGTGAAGAAACTGGGGCTCAGAGAGTTGAAGACTCTTGTCCAAGTTCATATGGCCAGAAACTAGTGGGACCAGGGGTCTGTTTGAATCCGAAGCCTACATCAGACCAGGTGCTTCTGGTTTCTGCTGTGGGTCATCACGCTGTTAAGTGCCCTGCCTCAACTGTTGACATCCTAGTTTGGAACGGACAAAGCAAAACCAAACTGACTTCGCCCTACTGTATCGCCACGAAGTTGCAGCCTCGATCCTGCCTTCCTCCTTTCCCTCACATCCCAAACAAATTCACCCCGGCTGCGAATCCCCAAACTACCCACCGAAACAAAACATGTGGCCCAGAAGATCGAGGATATTGGAGTGAATGGAGATATTCACACGCCTCTTTCTTTCTTCATGTGGGCTCAAGCCCATTGCTACTTAATGTCCAAAGTCAAGCAACTCAACCTTTTACTGCCAGCGTTTACCCATCCTCTGGCCCTGCTGAGTTCTCTGAGCTCTTCTCCTACACATCCCACCTTCCAGGCCCAACTTATACCACAGCTACCTACTCTCCAAAGCCACAAACCACATGTGCGTCTCCAACTCTCCGCCTTTCCTGGGCCGGTCTCTCTGCCCAGCACACACGTCCGCCCCCTTGTCAATGTGGCAAACACCTCCATGTTCTTCAAGACCAGCTCAGACACCCCTCCTCCTTCGTAAAACCCTTCCCAGATTTCCGCATTGCAGAGCCGCCTCTAGAAATATTTACTCTGTCCCTATTACGTACATCTTGGTCACAGCCCAATGTACAACTCGCCACACTGCACTAGAGTGAGTTATCTGTAGGACTGCACCCCCCAGTGGACCAAGTTCCTCGAGGGCAGAAACAGTAAGGTGACTAACGCACCTTCACAAGCTGGGTCCACAGCCTTGCACATAGTAGCTATTCAACAAATGTTCCATGAACGAATGAATAAATGGGCTTTCACAAAGCCAACACTCCTGGGAGGCCAAGCCGGTGGCTCAATCCAGGCCTTCTACCCACTTGTTGGTCTTGGGTAGCTCCTGAGGACACTTTATCTTTTCCCAGATTTTGGGTAGTCTCTTAGTTCAGATATTTTCCCTTCTTTCTATCCGTGTTCAGAGTTTCTCTTACTACTACTTCTGTGAATCATGAGGCAGGCTGCCTGGGGAGACAGACAAGCTCTGTGGAGTCCGACAGAACTGATTATAACAACCCAGGCTGCCACTGGCCCCATGTGTGGCCTTGGATGAGTAATCCGCAGCTTCCCGAGATGTAAAACGCAGACACCCTACCCCGCAAAGCCACAGTGGGTGTCATGAGCTAGTACACCTTTGTCCAGCAAGCCCCAGGTCCACGGACATCTTTTAGGAAAAATAAGTTCCTTTCACAGAGATTCCTGAAGGCACAGCATCCTTAAAGACCATCTAATCCAGCCACCTACCTGTTGCTTCAATTCGATACCTGGGACAGGTGGATGCGTGGCCTCTCTAAGGTATCCCAGCACTGGAGAATCATGATTAGAGTAATAATGGTAACAGCAACATGTTTATAGACCTTTTCATTTACAAAGCACTTTGCAATTTCTTATTCTCACAAAAAAAGAGAGCCATAAATTAATGTCCCCCAGTAAGAATGTGGCTCTGAGGCACAGGGAGGTCACTTAGAGATGAGGTGCTGAACCAGACTTGGTCCCAGGCCACTTGCCTCGAGTGCTGGCTTCCAGGTGACTTCCAGATGATGGGAATCTGGTTTTTTTGTTGTTGGTTTTTTGGTTTTGGGGTTTTTTTTGTTGTTTTTTGTTTCTTTGGTTTTTTAGGGGAGAGTTTTTTTGAGACAGAGTCTCGCTCTGTTGCCCTGGCTAGAGTGCAGTGACGTCATCATAGCTCACTGCAACCTCAAACTCCTGGGCTCAAGCTATCCTCCTGCCTCAGCCTCCCGAGTAGCTGGGACTGTAGTAGCTGTTCCCACGAGGGCTACAATGTGTGTGAGCCCAGGACTGCCAATGGCCTCTGCGAGGGCGGGACCTGGTTAACACTGAAGCTAATGGAGAAGAAGAGAGAATTGAGGAGAGTCTTGGATCTAATGACAATACCTAGGTCTGGACCTAAACTCCTGAAAATCCCACACCTGTACTTTTCAGTTCCACAAAGCATAAAGAGCCTGTATTTTTGTAACTAATATTACTGTTATTATTGTTTCTATTATTGTTATTTTCTCACATCATTTTGAGTGGCGTTTTCTGTCACTTACAGCCCAAAGAACCTTGATCAATACAGTCATTCAGCTAGAGTGGTGGAAACAGAGGTAATGATTACAATGATGTTTTTTGGATCTGAAATTCTGTACTCTTCCTACTGTGCATATTGCGAGGGAGAAGCGTGGAGAAAAAGGCACAGCAAAGAACCAGATTTTGACAGGGTGCGGTGGTTCACGCCTGTGATCCTAGAGCTCTGAGAGGCAGAGGCGGGAGGATCGCTTGAGCCCAGGAGTTCAAGACCAGCCTGAGCAAGACTCTGGCTCTACAAAAAATAGAAAAACTAGCCTGGCGTTGTGGTGCGTATTTTAGTAAAATGTACCCACCAGCCAGGGCCAGTCACGTATCTACCTCTGGAGCTCGAGGCACATTCAAATTCAGGTATATTAAAATTTGCAAACTGAGAATGGAGAATGAACGATTTTCCAAAAGAAAATCCAGCTGCTGTCACCAGAAAAGGGGAGGAAGAGACGCTAGACAAGTAGGACAAGCAAAAGCAACAGATGTCCTCTTCCATGATTCTTTTTTGGAGCTTCCATCTCTACCTACGAACACTATGACATTAAAAATACCTACCCCTTAGGGTTGTTGCAAACTGGAGCCAAGTAAAAAGGACTGTGCAAACCCTATCACTGCTGTGATAAGCCCTGTGGTTTTTGCCCCTTTAAAGGACTCTGTACTCTGAATCCGCACCCAGCCTCTGTGGCGGGTCAGGACACCATTCCTCACCTGCACTGCTGGGAAGTCATCTTCGCTGGGCTTCTGCCTGCCTAGCCTGCCCCTGTCCGGCCGCACCCCTTCGGTGCCTTGCAGCCAGATTAATCTTCCATTTCAGCAGAGTTCAGGGAGCTACAGAGCCCAGTGGTGTTTAACGTGGCTTGCCCTCAACCTCATGAATTTAAAGGCCATCTGAGCTGAACTATTCATCTGTTCCTTCCTGACTCCCCCACAGCGGGTACGTTCCCACACCCACCTCTCAATACCCACCATCTGAGCTGCTTACATACTTCTTTCTCAGGAAAGCTCAGAGAGAAAAAGAAGGAAAAAAAAAGTATATATATATGTATATATATCTCCAACCGTAGAATCTGGAGCCCTCATTCTATTATCTCATAAAACATCATGCTCATATCATAATTTCAATCCAGAGAGAGGATTTGTCGTGTGAGCTCTGAGATGCATACAAATTGCCCTTCTAAACCTCTGGCTACAATAAGCAAACTTCAGAAGCCGACAGTTTACTTGATAAATACCTAATAAAGCTTAAATAATTATTGAAAGCAGACAAATGGAAGAGTGGAGCGGCAAGAGATGCTGTGGTGATAAATCTCGGGGAAGAAGACAGAGCTCCGGCAACTCTGGGGGAAGCAGATTCCAGGAAGTCGCAGAGAGAATCAGAGGCAGGGACAGGAGTACTGGGAAGAATCGTCTGTGTGTGAGTGTCTGGGAAAGCCACAAGATGTACGAGATGGGCTTTCTGGGGTGACTATTAAATACTTAATGTGTAACCTTTCTCAGCTCTCCTGGAAGAACGAGAGTCCTGGGAGAATATAGTCCATGTCGCTGTCTGTCCTGTCTCTGACTACCCAGCTGCATCAGGAGCTTGGGACCCCAGACATCACACCCCATTTACAAGCTCTACCCTGCTCCAGGTCCAATCTTGAGGATGGAAGAATTCAAATCATTCCAGGACACCATGCCATGAACTGGAGTCACCATCCCCAGTAAACTACAAGAAAGTATCCCAAACCCTTCATTCATTCACTTGTTCAACAAACATTAAGTGCTGACATGTGCTATAAATAACAACAGCTTGCAGTTTTACCAAATGTGGATGTGGGTGAATGACATTAGTGCCTCCATTTGCCCCTCTGGCAAGGAGTGACCATAAAAGAAAGGACTGAGTTTGCTGTTTCACAAGCCACCAGATTCTGCCCAGCTTTGTCTTTCCCAAGTAAGTGTGCAGAAAAGAAGCCTCCGCTTTCCTCTCTGCATCACCTGAGCCTTTGGGAAGTGTATCTGATGTCAATTCACAAAGCCCAGACTCTCTCTGCAATGACAACAGTCAGTCTCAGCACAAAGGAAGTTTGAGCAGTGCCTGCGAGCACCGTGTGGGCTGCAAACGCACAAAACGCACACCCGATGAATATTACCCAGGACACGTTAGCTGATAATGCATGGGCCCCAAAATCAATGAGGGAATTATCTCCTCCACACAATTGGCACAAAAGAAGGAAATTTTCAGTGTCCCTCCAACACAGCCTGGCTATTGTCAACCCTGGCACGAGAGATGATTAATGCGCAAGTGACTACACATCTAGCTTTCGATTCCTGCGATTACGCGTATGGACCATTTTTTTCCCCTTTATGGATCCTCAACACTTAACTTACTCAATGGTTTTTATTTGCATTGATCACATTTTATGGTATGATTAAATTTGTATGGAAGAGAACCAATTAGTTTTGTTTTACACTTATTGAATGCTCTTTAGAGTCAGACAAATTAACTCTCCACAGTTGGGTTAATTTATCCTGTGGCAGGAGGCTTGAGGGGCCAGGCAGGGTCTTATCCCCAGCTGGGTAGGGTGGTCGTGAGGGAGAGGGTCTGAGGAGCTGGGTTTCTGAGAATCGGACATACTGCCCTGCCTCTGACCGCCCGGCAGATCGCTGTGAGATCCGGTGAGGTTTGTCTAGGAGAGCGGACCCAAGGGTTTCAGCCCCATGTAAATTTCAGGAGTCCATCAAGGCTTTGATGAAAGAGGAAACATTTCCTTCTATAAAATGGAAAGAGCAGTGGAGTAGAATTCAGTTCCAGCCCCCACCCCAATACTTTTGTAACCCAGTCCAAGCTTGTACCACTTGCCAAAGGACAGCCAGTAAGTCGAGGTACAAGGGGTTGGGGCAAGGAGAGCAACTTTACTCAGAAGTCCAGAAAACCAAGGAGATGGCAGACTAGTGTCCCAAAGAGCCATGAACTTTAGGCTCCTTTTTATGTTAAGAGAAGGGGGAGGAGGAGGAGACTGAGGAATGTGGCTACATGCTTTGGGGCAGGTTGTGTTGAAATTAATGAGGGGCTATACATTAGGGCAGGTTGTTTGGTTCAGAAGCTACAGGAGAATCTTGGCATCAGGAAGGAATCTCAACTCCTTTCCTTACAGAAATTCCGCCACTTCTGGGAAACAATTCGAAAGGTCAAGTAGATAGTGAAAAGTTACAGGGCTCTGGTCGTCCAGCCCCCCCGGCTTGGGAATCCAAAGCTTGAGAAAGCTACAGGGAAAACACGTATGTGGGTTCCTGCTGTGTGTGTTCACTGGGCTGGTTACACTTTCACCATCTGCTGTGAGACTGGACCAACAATTTTACTTCCTCCAGCCTCAGTGAACAAAGCTGGTGATGAGGAGGAGGAGGAAGTGACCGTCTACCTGCATAATCTGCTGTGAGGGCCAGATGCGTGAGCACCTGTGAAAATAACTTCTAAACTGCAAAGCATCATCTGTATGCTCGTCTGCCTTCAAATCAGAAATAGAAGCGGCATAGCATTGGGTCATGCAACAGTAATTTGGAATCAAGAGACCTAAGTTTGAATCACTGTGGCTCCCCAGCTGTGTGGCATCATGGAAGTCAATCTCTCTGAGCTCCAGCTGCCTCGTCTATGCAGTCGAGATCATTGCTGTGGGATCTAATGACGTAGTCCAGACAGCAGTGCTTTCCTGACCACCCGAGTACATGACACCCCTTCATTCTCCACCCCTCACTCAGCGTCATGTTTCTTCATAGCAGCTGTATTGGTTCCCTAGGGCTACTATAACAAAATACCATGAGCTGGGGGATTTAAACAACAGAAATTTATTTCCTCGCCATTCTGGAGGCTGGAAGTCTAGGATCAAAGTGTCAGCAGGGTTAGTTCCTTCTGAGGTCTCTCTCCTCGAATGGCAGACGACCACCTTCTTGCTGCATCCTCACGTGGTCTTTCCTCTGCGCATCCCTGGAGTCCCTTCTTGCTGTGTCCAAATGTCCTCTTCTTATAAAACCAATGGTCAGATTGGATTCGGGCTCACCCTACAGGCCTCATTTTAACTTAATCATCTCTTTAAAGGCCCTATCTCCAAACACAGTCACAACCTAAATATATGAATTTCAGGGGTCCACAATTCAGTCCTACAGCACCTCACTTTATATTACGTATTTATCTGCACTCGTAAACTCCACAGGAAACTTTGTTTTCTTCACCACATAAACCTAACACTTACAACAATGCCTGGTACATGACAGGCACTGATAAACACTTGTCGAATGACTTAATGACAGTGGTTGGCATGGTGACAGTTTCAAAAGATCCTGGCTCCAGCATGAAGACATCCACGGACAGGTGGGCTGCAATCGATCATCTCTGAAGGCCCTTCTAATCACTGCCCTGGATTAGCTTCTGTCGCATTTTCCCTGTGACCCCAGAATTCAGAGAAAGTCTTAGGATTTGCTTATTTAGTACTTTTATTCCTAAAGCCATGAAAACCTTGAGTTTCAGGGTTGGGAGGGAACTTAGCATCATCGTATTCAACTTACTACCCAGTGAAGGCAACCCCTTTATATTAATAGCATTTCTTGAGAACTTCTCTACGATCAGTGCTGGGGCTGGAAGCCCCTTACCTCTGGAAGCAGCTAGTTCTATAGCAGGACGCTCTGACTCTTAGAACCTGTAATTTTGTGTACACAACAAAACATAAACAAAGATATTCTTTTTAGAAATGATTTGTAATAGTGAAAAATGGAAACAACCAACTGGTTTACCCATATGGTAGACTGGGCTTTGTCAATTCAAATGAATTCATTATATCTACATGCAACCAAATGGAAGTCTCTCAAAAAACACGATATGGATATGTACAATATGATGCTATACAAACATACGTGCATTAATTTGCCTATATTTCATACATATATATTCATTTTTAAATGTTGTATATTATGTAGCAAAAGTACAAAAACATGCAGGAAGGATATATATCAACTTCAGGACAAGTTACCCTCGAGGAAGGAGGGGGAGAGGGATACCGGAGAGTGGTCTTCAACTCTATCTGTAACATTTGGCTTTTCAACAAAAGAAGCTCCAAGTAAATATGGCAAAATGTCAACATCTGTTGCATCCTGATGGTAGGTACATAGTTGAATGTTTATTTTCTGAACTTCTCCAATGCTTGAAATATGTCTTAATTTTTTTTAATGTATTTTAGTGGACACGGGAATGTGTCATTTTTAACTAAATTGGCACAAGGCTCCACATTCCAGCTACTGCTACAAGCCAGGGCCAGCTGGAATGAATTAGCTCATCTTCCACACCATATCCATGGTCCTTCTAGGCAGGGGGGACGATGCCAAGTGACCTCCCTGCCAGCCTTGTGGCTGTCAACACAGAGGGCCAATATTTTGGTTGAATTGCATCTAGACAGATATATTTTTACTCCGTCATTCAATATTTGTAGAATGCTGCTGCATGCATACTAACATTCTTCTCCTCTGAGCTCATTGTCTAGCGAGAGAAACAGATACATAACCAGACAACCACAGGTCAGTGTCTGAGCTGGAGAGCTTGCACGCAGAGCTTTACATGAGAGGAAGACATGACTAACCTGCCTTAGGAGGCATGGAGGAAGGAAAAGGAGCGGATCATTTGACAAATAGAAGAATGTTTGGCGTGGCGGTAGCAGAGGGCATGTGACGGGGAAATAGCGGGAGAATGCCAGTAGATGATCTTCCAAGGCAGTAATGACTCTTTGTCACTCACGTTGATGTCTTTATGTGTGGCTGTGGCTGCATGCGTTGTTTATGCTGTCTCTTGCAAGACTTGTTAATAGCAAATATTGTAAATAGGTGAGTGTGAAGGCAGCTGGGGGCTGGGTTTACGACTTGGCTGACCTTTACAAACACAATTGTTCCTTAAACCCAATGAAGTCACAACTCACCTGCCTGTGTCACTGGAATTGCCACTGTTTCCTTATGCAACAAGAAATCTCTGTGTTCTCTTTTGTGCATAAAGCTCTGTTTTGGTGTGCTCTGATTTTTGTTTTTTAAGACTTTACAGGGTTCAACAGGAAGACAAATAGAAAATAAATTAGGAGATACAGGAAGGACCAGATAATAAAAAGCTGTGAACACCAGATGAACAACTTGGACTTTATACTGCAGGAATCAGTGAAGGATCTTGGAGCAGAAGAGTGAGTGACCATGGTTAATCTTTACTATTTGCATTATTGCTTTGCAAGGCTGTGGAATGAGGTCCAGGGGAAGGGAAACCATTGAAGAGGCATTAAACATAAAGTGAATTACTGATAGACCTTGGGCAATGCACATGGATTATTTAGATTAAGGATTAATTCCTCTAACAACCCCTTAAACTTCAGTGGCTTAGCACAACAAAAGTGTATGCCTTGCTCAGTCCAACACAGTTGTTCCTGGCTATATGTCAATCTTCCAAGAGTGTCTAGAAACCCAGGGTCCTTTCGTGGCTCTGCCAGCTCCAGTGCTTCCGTCCCATCTCGCTGTGCTCATCTGCATCAAGCCAGCACACGGGGAAAGGACATGGACAAGCAGGCATGAGACAGCTTCAGGGGCCAGGTCCGGAAGTGGCTCACGTCACTTCCGCTCATGTTCTACTGGAGAAAACCCAGTCACACAGCCACGTGCAAGGGAGGCTGAGAAATGTAGGTAGCTGTATCCCCAGAAAGAAGAGGGAATGGGTTTGCTAAACCATTTTCCAGTCTCTGCCACAGGTCTAAGCAGGAAGGGCCAGATTGGAGGGTGTTTTTTTAAAACTACTGAAGACCATCACAAGCACTCTGGACAGAGTTGTCCCCCCATGGCTGGGGACTCCCAGCAGATAAGTTGGACCTTGTCCAGCGAGCAACTTCAGAGGCTGCATCGTGGGAAATCTAAGAGCAGCCCCTTCCGCAGCACAGTGGCACATGAGGAAAGAAACAGGGTCTCAGAGAAGTGAACAGATGGAGGTGGAGGTGGACACAGAGGCACAAGCCAGGGGCTGTCACTCAGGGGAGACATGCAGAGAGGAGGTAGCCACACATGCCAGGTTCAACACTGGTGCCAAGTCAAATCGGCCAATACTCCAGGAGTGGGAAAAATACCTCACCTCTCCTCTCCTCTCCTCTCCTCTCCTCTCCTCTCCTCTCCTCTCCTCTCCTCTGCCACTGCTGCAGACTGACTGCACCAGTCATGGGTAGAGATGGACAGATGCCAGGCCTGACAGCTCACATCTCTGTCCCCTTTTCTCCTCCTCCATGGACCCCTGGTGTTCACCTTCATCTGGGGAAAATGTGCCAGCCTTCTCAGGACCCTTCTCAGCTCAGCTTCCATGGGATCTGGTGTCTTCCACTCCTCTCCTCCCAGCCACCTCCAAAGGAAAACCCTCTGTCTCTTCCCGGAATTTAAGGGCTCTACTAGTGATAGCTGGGGACAGACAAGGAACAAGGCAGTCGCAGTGGAGAAAAGAGAGACATGATCATTATCATTATTATAATGATGGTAAACATGTTTAGCGTTTGAGGCACATGCCAAGTGCTTTGCCTGGGCGGTTCCCATGAACCCTCACTACAGCCCCAGGAGGTTGGCACTATTATTAGCCATATTTTCTAGACGAAGAGACTGAAGCTCAGAGAGTCAGGAATCACATGGCTTACATGTGGTGAAAATAATATTGAGACACAGGTTTCCCTTACTCCAAAACCCATAAGCTTAACCACTACACTCGTGGTTACTAGAAAGGCTGCAGTTAACAGTTTTCTAGGACTCAGCTCAGAGACACAATTACCTGGCTTGTGGCAGCAAAATGACTCTATGTCCCACTGGTAGAGAAGCTGCCTTTTTCCTGGATGGGCCAAGTTATGGGATGGAATAAAGCTGTCCCTGAAGACTATAGGAATCTGCACCTGTGGTTAAAAGAACCTGGCAACAGTTGTGTTTGGCAAGTCATTCTTTTCTACCTGTGGGCTCCAGCTGCCAAATTGTCTAAATGAACACCAGGAGTTCAGCCATCCATCAGGCTGTCTCATCTAAGCTGCTAGAAGACTACGCAGATGTTTGCCTGGATCGAGGGTTAATGACAACAGCATCACTCACCTGGCTTTCTTGTGCTTACAAAATTATAGGACCAAATATTCTCATTCATTCTCATTCTCATTCTCTCTCTCTCTCTCTCTCTCTCTCTCTCTCTCCCTCCCTCCCTCCCTCCCTCCCTCTCTCTCACTTTGCATGAAAGAGACTTATGTCCTGGCAGGAGAGAGTTAGGAGCTGACCCCCAGCACAGATCACCAGGCAGCATTTTCTTGAGATAGAACTTGATGAAGTTAGTGCACTGGTCTATAAGGAACAGTGGGGCAGGTGTTGATGCTAACACAGAAAAAAATGAACCAGGTTATAGGATTGTTGATGTCCCATCCATCATTTTAGAGTTAATGAGATGACTAAAACCTTGAGGCACAAAGGATTTTAACTCTTTCAATTGTAAACTGTAGAAACCCAACTCAAATTAGCCAACACAAACTAACAAAAAAAAGAAAAAGGAAGGAAGGAGGGGAGGAAGTGGCTTTATTAGCTCACGTAACTGAAAGGTCCATGTGTATTTCAGGTGTGGCTGTATCTGAGAGTTTTTAGCAATGCCATCAGAAATCTATCTCCCCAATCTCTTGCATCTTTTTATCTTGTGTTCTCTCTACTCTCTTGCAGATTCTACACTCATGGTAGCAAGTTAGTGAACAAAATCTCCAAAGTCATATCCTCCCAGCTCAGCAACCCTAATGGAAAGATTGTTTCTCTTTCCCAATAGTTATTGTAACAGTCCAAGTGCTAATTCATTGGTGCAGTTTGGATCACATGCTCATCCTGAAGCTACCAATTTCCGTGACTCAAAATTGTCAGCTCTGAGTCTTGGGTTCATTTCTGGAGCCAGAGCAAAGTTTGCTCAACAGTATGACAGAAAGTGAGAAATTTGGGATTCTTCTGGTGCAGAAAGAAGAGTAGATAGTCTACTGGGTAGTCTACTCCACTAAGGAGGACAAGCTGAAGAGCCAGAATTGACCAAGTACCTCTCTGAGCCAGGAGCTGAACTCTATGCTAGCCCACAAAGCTTGCCAGCATCTCCATGAAGTACCTCTGATCTTCCCAATATTTTTGTTATTTTTGAGGAAGCTGAGACTCCAAGAAGGAGAATAGTTTGGTCCATGCAACATGGGCTCATGTTAAAACTCACACTGGCTAATTTCATTAGCAGGATTCCATCTTCTACACTATGTCCTGGTCCAGAAAGACAATTGAGAATCTAATTCTAAAAGGGTCCCAGCTCCATGTGCTCACTTCGGCAGCACATATACTAAAAGGGTCCCAGCTCCAAAAGAAACACTGTTTGGTTGGGTTACTGTGCACAGATTACTATTCTTCTCTGAGCTTTAGTGTCCACAGTTGTAAAATGAGAATGTTGTCCTAAATTAGTAGGGTCAAGTGGTAGCAGAGGCATGTAGGAGTGACATGGTCTTTAGAAAACCTATAGGATAGTCTCTCTTTCAGCAAACATGACCATGCAGAATGTGACATGCAGCTTCCTCTGGATCCAACAGCCATGGAATTACCCATCAATGACCTTGGGCACTCACTTTAAAAATCACAATGATAATAATCCAATGCGGCCTCAGTGCTTTGGGTTCATTATCTCACTTAATATTTTCTGTTTTTCTTTCTAGTTATGCAACATTTCAAACATATGGAAAATAATGTGTCAGACACATATGTACTCTTCTCCAAGATTAAACAGATGTTGACATTTCACCATATTGCTCTAAAACCCTTTGTAAAGAAATGAAATGTTACAGATACTGGTAAACTACCCCTCATCAATTTCCCTTATTCTTTCTCTTTTTCCCTCCTTCTCCAGAAGTAACCTCAGTAATGAATGGATGTAAAGGAACCCCAAATGTGTTTGTATTAATTTAATTTTTGTAGAGATGTATAAACTATTTTATATTTTATATGTGCATGTGTACATATAAATGTGTATATATATATAATTTTGTGTTTAAAATTTTTACATGCATTATTCTTTTAAAAGTTGCTCTTCTGTCACACTTATTTTTTTAATTCTTGTGGATCTCATTCACTCCTTTAAATTGCGATATTATATCCTGTTGTGAATAAACCACAATTTATTTACTATTCCCCAGCTGAGAGAATGTTGGTGGCTTTTATATTCCTGCAATTACAGACTACAGCAATAAGCATTCTTGGATAGTTCTCCTTGGACGCATAAATGAGTTTTTCCAGCACAAACATTCAGAAACAGAATTGGTAGGTAATCAGTGTGGGCATCTTCAACTTGACTAGGCAATGCCAAATCGCTGTTCAAAGTGGTTTTGCCGATTTATATTCTCATTAGAAACATGAATTTCTATTTCTCCATATCCGCGCCAACATTTGTATTACCAGAGTTATTGGTTTTGTCAATCTGAAAAGTACAGAATGGTTTTTCACTGTTACATTTTGAATGGACACAATAGTGACATTGAGAATATGTTTATAGTTTGTTGGATGTCAGATTTCCTTCTTCTTCGAATTATTAATACTTTTTCATGTACTTGTCATTATTGGGTTCTTTGTTTTGTAACGATTTGGGAGGGGAGTCAATACATTGTAGATACTAATCCCTTATTAATTATACAGTCTGCAAGTGTCTTCTCTCTGTTCCCAAGGTATAAGATGTGTTTTGTCATACAGAAGTTTTCATTTAATGTAGTGGTGTCTGAAGTATTCTCCTTTGTGGCTTAATTTTTTTCTGTTGTATTTAAGATCCTTTCCCTATCACCATCTCATAAAAAGGTCCTCCTAGGCTTTCTTCTGAAGGTTTTACATCCTTGATTTTCACAGGTATAATTTTAACACATACGGAATATATTTTTTCATAAGTTGTAAAGTTAAGCATCTAATTTTATCTCTTTCCAGGTGGATAGCAAGCTATCTCAGCACTAATAGTTCACTAACTCATAATGTCATTTGCAAAATGCCCTTATTACATGAAGGTCTGTGTCCGGTGGACTTGGAACGTTGCTCTGTTTTGTCTGTTTTAATGCTGTGTGGTATTTCCAGTTATTAAGTTATTTTGTCTCTGCACCAAATCCACACTGTGCTTTGCACATTTTTGCTTTGCCAGTTGCTCCTGATAGGCGTTGCCAATAGTGGGCTCTAGAAAGAGACAGAAAGGCTGGGACAGGCATAGGGGACTCGCTCCTTCCTCTCTGCTTGCGGTTTCTGTGAGCATCCCCCCATGCTGCCAGGGGCAGCGATTCTGTAATGGAACCCAACCAGCTGCTTAACCAGTTGACAGTTTTCCCAGCACTTGCAGAGTCAGCTTCACCATGTCCCCTCAGAAACACTAGCACCAGCAGAGCAGTCGGAGAGCTCAGCACTCTTCTGAGTCCCACCTGCCCCCCAGAACTCTGAGCTTCAGTCATGCAGAGCCTCCTCCGAGCATTAACTTTTCACAATTTCTTTTGCTCCTTAGTCCCAGACACAGTAGACCATTCTTGTTGTCACTGCCTCTGTGATAATTCTGTGTCCTTTTTACCCCTTTATTTACCTACCCCAACAATTTTAACTATAGTTTACAGTTCCTTATATCAAATTCTCTTTGTTAAAACAACTGGTGTGGTTTCTGCCTCTTGACTATGCTCTAGTATAGCAGCTTTACAGTAATCTTGACATCTAAGAAGGATATATTTCAATCTGATAACTGAGACAGCTACTAAGTAACTACTAAAGTAAAAAAAGAAAGACAGGAATAAAGAGAGAGAGAGAGGGGAAGGAAGGAAGGAAGGAAGGAAGGAAGGAAGGAAGGAAGGAAGGAAGGAAGGAAGGAAGGAAGGTAGGAAGGTTGGTTGGTTTATTTTTCTTCTTCAACTTTGTCTTGGTTCTTCTTGGCCATTACTTTCCCACATGAGTTTTATAGACCTATTTGTGATGTTCTACCAAAATAATAATAGTATTATTGATAGTAAGCATTTGTATATTTTTATAGCAATTGCATAAATTTATAGATAAATATGTGGAAACTTGCTATCTTAACTGAGATTTTCTAATCTATGCACATAGCATTAGTTTTTTCCATTTCTTTGGGTCTTCTCAGATGTTTTTCAGTAGGATGTTATATTTTTCTCCATAAAGTTTACGTATATCTCCTGCTAGATTTATTCCTAAGTAGTTTATAGTTTTTGCTGTGGTGGTACATTGAATCTTTATAATTACTGTTTTTAATTGTTTCTAGCTGGTGTTTAAGAGCACAATTGATTTTTTTTATATATATTGATCATGTATCTAGCAACTTGCTGAACTCTTGTATTTGTTATTAATATGACTGTATATTCTGTAGATTTTCATGTAATCATATTAAGTATGAATAATGACAACTTTGTTTCTTCCTTTACAGTTGCTGTGCCTGTTATTTCTTTGTGTGTATATGTGCAGGCGTGTGTATATGTGTCTTATTACTCTGCCAGTGTGACTTCAGTTCAATATTGAATAGAAGTACTTCCTTTTCTAGCCAAGATGGTAAAACAGATACCAGATTTGCCTTCTCACCTGAAACACCTAAAAAAATCATTTAAAAAAATTATGAAGCAATGGTTCTCAAGACATTGGACATTAGGCAAAGAAGATCAGTGATTTCTGAGAGACAGGAAACAAACAAGGTGAGCCCTATAATGGCCCCAGTTTACTGGCAAGAGCAGTTTCCAGGCTGAAGTTTCCAAGCAGAGTGAGTGGCTCTGCTGAATTAAGGAGGTGGAGCTGAGTCCAGGAAGGCCAGGGTGGCTGAGTTATCAGGACAGGATACCACAGAGGAGAAAGCTAATCAGAGAGAGATTTCCAGGGATGTGCAGTAGGTCCCCGGTGAGTCTTCAGCTGAGTACTTATCAGCTTAGGAATGTTAGAAAACTCCCGTAAAGGATTATAGGGCACAATATTCAGAAATCACACAAGGCCAGGAAATAATGCCTGTCCCCACCAGTCATGATTGGAAAACCTCTTTATTCACAGAGCATTGGGTAGTGCAATAAAAGGGTTTTGCCTTAGTAGTGGGGCAAAATTGACACTCAACTAAATGCTGCTCTGGTCTCACCTAACAAAATTTAAATGCAAGACCCAAAAGGATCAAACAAGTTTCAAGTAATGTAATCACATCCAAGAACAAAGTTAAAGAGTAGTCAAAGGAGGAAAAAAAATATCTAGCACACAAAAAGATGAAATTCAAAACCAAAATTTGCATTCAATCAAAAATTACAAGACAGTCCATCAAAAGTTGTGCAGAATAGACACAGTTAATAGAATTAGTAAGTGGAAGCCAGAGAAAACTTGAGAGATGTTACTTAAAAACATGGAACAAATAAAATCACAAAATCAACTTATAGAAATGAAACCAAAATGTTTCAGATGAAGAATACACTGGGTAGGATGGATTCTCAACAGATAAGACATGGCAGAAGAAAATCTTGGTGGAATTGAAGACATGGCTATATCCAAAATGAAACTCAAAGATTCAAAAAAATGAGCAGAGCATCAGTGAGCTGTAGGACAATTTCAAGCTCTCTAATGTACATGCAACTGGGGTCCCTGAAGGACAGAATAAAATATATTTGAAGAAATAATGACTTAAATTTAAAAATGTACAAAATATTTAAATAAAAAATTTCACCAAAGAAGATATGCAAATGGCCAATAAACACATGAAAAGATGTTTCAACACAATGAATAATTAAGGACATCAAATTCAAATCACCATGACATACTACTTCCTTCACAAGCACTAGCATGGTAGTAATCAAAAACATGAATAATAACAAGTATTGGTAAATATGTAAAGAAACTGGAACCATCAAACATTACTAGTAGGAATGTAAAAGGATACAGCCACTTTAGAAGAAAGTTTGGCAGGTCCTCAAAAATTTAAACATAAATTGAATATAAGATCTCACAATTCTACCTATGGGTATCTACCCAAGGGAAATAAAATATCTGGACAGAGATTTATACACACGTGTTCATAGTAGCATTAGTCATGATAGTCAAAAACACTATGCTAAATGAAGGACCACATACTATATAACTCCATTTATATGAAACATCCAGAGAAGGCAAATCCATAGAGTTGGAAAGTAGATTAGTGGTTGCCTGGGGCTAGAGGTAGGAACAGGAAGTAATTGCAAATAGATACAAGGGATCTTTATGGGGCAATTAAATATTCTAAAATTGAACTGTGGTAATTATTGCACAACTCTGTGAACCTACAAAAAATAATTCAATTGTTTCTTCAGAATGGATGAATTATATAATATTAAATATAAATTATATGTATAAATTTTATGGTATATGTAGCTCAATAAAGCTCTTTTAAAAGAGATTATTAAAAGAATGTAAAGACAAAATACAGAGAAAATATTTGCAAATCACATATCTGATATTTTAAAAGACTTTCACTCAGAATATATATAGTAGTCCATCCTTATCTGCAATTTCACTTATGTAGTTTCAGTTACACATGGTCAACTGCCATCTAAAAATATTAAATAGAAAGTTCCAGAAAGAAATAATTTATAAGTCTTAAATTGCACACCATTCTGAATAATAGCTCCATCCCCCCCCAGGATGTGAATAATCCCTTTTCCAGGAGATTGACACTGTAGACACTACCCACTCCGTTAGTCACTTAGTAGTTGTCTCAGTTATCAGATAGAAAAAACACAGCATCTATAGGGTTTGGTACTATCTACGGCTTCAGGCATCCACTGAGAGTCTTGGAACTTATCTTCCAAGGATAAGGGAGGATTACTGATTATTGTATTAAGAAAAAAAATGGACAAAATGATTTGAACTGATACCTTACCAAAGAAGAAATATGGATGGCAAAGTACGTGCATGAAAAGATGCCCAATATCATTACTCATTGGGGAAATGCACATTAAAACTACAATGAGAAACCACTATATACCTAATGGAATGTCTAAAATTCTGAAACCTGGCCACATCATGTGTTGTCAAGGATGTGGTACAGCTGGAAATCTCACATGCTACTGACGAAATGTGAAGTGGTTACAATCAATTTGGAAAACAGTTTGGCACTTCATAAAGAGTTAAATGTACATCTATCTTATGATCCCACCATTCCACCCCTAGGTATTTATACAAGAGAAATGAAAATGTAAGTCTACACAAGAACTTGTATACACATGTTCACAGCAGCTTTATTTGAAATAGCCAAAAACTGGAAGCAACTCAAATGTCTATCAACAGATATATAGATAACAGATACAGATATAGCAGACATATGTATATATATCCATACAAAGGAATACTACTTCTCAGCAATGAAAAAGAGTGAACGACTGGTACAAGATATGACATGGATAAATCTTAGTCATTTTGAGTAAAATAAGGTATTAACAGATGCAGAACATACATATGAATACTAATCTATAACAACAGAAAGCACACCAGTGGCTGCCTGTGGATGGGACGTGCAAGAGGCAGGATTACAAATAGCACCAGGAAACATTTGCAGGTAATGGATGTGTTCACTATCTTGATTGTGGTGATGGTTCCATGGGTGTATATGCATGTCAAAACATACCAAATTGTACAAGTTAAATATGTCCTATTTATTAAATATCAAATACACTTCAATTTTGCTATCCCGTAAAATAGCAAAAATTATGGGATAGAGGCAGAAATAGAGATAGACTTGTATGGTTGCCAACTCTAAAGAAAATGCTGCTTAAATTTCACCATTATGTATGGTTGCTCTTGGATTTTGGTAGATGCTTTTGGATGCAAGATATTATGTCTCGTATTCTTCTTGTTGAAATTCTTTCTGCCTACTTTTTTTTTTTCTTATTGGGTGTTTTAAGTATCTGGGTCTACTCCTTTCTCTTGGTGCAAACAAAGAGATTTCCAGTGCCTAACCTTGAAACAGAAAACCCTTTTAACTGCTATTGAGGGAAATTTCAGGAAGAAGGAAATGTTTCTTCCATCCCCAAAGAGCTACGGAAAAAACAGATCGTATACCTGCATCATAAAGCTACATCAAAAGTGAAATGGTGAGAATATTAACAAATTCATCAGTTTTACTTTCCTATTGAGTGTGGAGAATGGTGTGTAAATATATTATATAATCCTGTTCTGTTTCCTGTTACTATAAAGCTATATGTGGAAATAGTCATGGAAAGGAATCTGTTGTCACCTAGTCATCAGATATTGCCCGTGAAATATAACCTATACCTTAAAATGTCTTCAGTGCTAAGCAACTGATCTTACTTCATAATTTGCTGCACTAGGAGTAAAATTTAAATTGACATCTCTGTTTGCTGAAAGGTGCAAATCTTTGGAAGTTTCCACGTGACGCAAGAGGAGGAGGGCTTGAGTATTTCCTTCTTCGTGCACAGAAGTCTAATAAATTCCATGGCTGTTGATTCCCTCATTCAACCTAAAGATTTGAGAGTCTTTTCTCACTAAAGTAGCAGTGCTCTTCATCAAGTTAAGGACTTTTCTTCCATTCCAACTTGCTAGAAGTTTTTTCCTTAATCATAAATATTTCTTCATTTTTATAAACTTTGTCGAATTTATTGGGAGAATAATGTGGTTTTCTGTGTTTACTATCTTAATATAGTGAACTATATTAACTAGGTATTTTTAGATTTTACTTTTTTCTTTTTATTGTTTCTATGTAAGGTGTACAATAAGATGTTTTGATGTCTTGATATACATATACACAGTGAAGTGATTACTGTGTCAAACAAATTAACATAGTTAATATACCCAACATCTTATATAATTACCTTGCTTTGTGTGCATGTATGTGTGGCAAGAGTACCTAAAATCTACTCTCTTGGCAAATTATAGTATTATAGTATATAATACTAATAGTAATAATATAGCATAGTATATACTATTATACTATAGTATTGGGTAATTAAATATGAAAATGTCTGATTTTGAATCAAAAGTGTAGTTTATTATATCTCAAACAAGAAGCAATACAATTAATCAAAGTATGCACCCAAACTATCAACATGGTTTTGCCATCTTAACGGTAGCTTGCTTATGCCAGCAGCAAAGAAGCCTGGAGAGCGAGTGGCTAGGAAATCGCCAAAGGCGTTTTCCACAGCTTGTTAAGAATTGAATATTTTTTCTTGCAAGAAGTGGTCCAACATCAGAAGAAGTGGTAATAAGTTGGTGCAAGGTCTGGTGAATAATGGTGGATGACAGAGAGTTTCCAAGTTCAGCTTCTGTAGTTTGAGCAGCGTTGCTTGTGTGACATGTAGTCAAGCGTTGTCTTGCAAGAGGATTGGCCTGTCTCTGTTGACCAATCTCGGCTACTTAACTGCAAGCATCCTCATCATTTCCTCCAGTTGGTTGTAGTAGACATCACTGTAATCAATTGACCAAGTTTCATGAACTTGTAGTGGAAAATACCAGCACTGGACCACCAAACAGACACCATTTGCCTTTTTTTTAATGAATATTCAGTTTTGTACTGTGTTTGAGTACTTCATTTTTAATGAATATTCAGTTTTGTACTGTGTTTGAGTACTTATCCAATCATTGTGCCAAATGCTTGTGATTCCCAAAAAGAATCCATGTTTCATCACACGTAACAATATGGTGTAGAAATGGTTCACCTTTATGTCATGACAGCAAAGAAAGGCAAGTTTTGAGATGATTTCTCTTCTGATACTTGTTTAATTCATGTGGAACCCATCTGTACAGCTTCTTCACTTTGCTGATTTGTTTCAAATGGTCCAATATTGTTGGAATAGTGAAGTCAAACCTTGCTGCTAATTCACATGTAGGTTGAGATGGATTTGCTTCCACTACAGCTTTCAGCTCATCATTATCCACCTTGGTCTCAGGTCGCTCACATGGTTCATTTTCTTTTTTTTTTCTTCAGCATATTATTGGGGTACAAATGTTTAGGTTACATATATTGCATTTTCCCTACCCAAGTCAGAGCTTCAATTGTGTCCATCCCCCAGACGGTGCACACAGCACTCATTAGGTGTGAATATACCCATCCTCTCCTCCCCTCTCCCACCTGCCCGACACCTGATGAATATTACTAGTATATGTGCACTTAAATATTGATCAGTTGATACCAATTTGATGGTGAGTACATGTTGTGCTTATTTTTCCATTGTTGTGATACTTCACTTAGTAGATTGGGCTCCAGCTCTATCCAGGACAATATAAGAGGTGCTAGATCATTTTCAAGATTAAAATTGCCAGAACAGAACTTCTCAAACCATCAACATACTGTATGTTCATTAGCCACATCCTTCCCAAACACTTCATAGGTATTTCGAGCTTTCTGTGCTGCATTGGTTCCATGATAGAACTCATATTCAAAAATGACACAAATTTTTGACTTATGCATGGTTTCACAAAAATTGCTCTAAAAAAAATGTTGATGGTGGGGGCGGGGGTAAACCACAAGTAATGGAAGCAGAGTGCACCATATGGAGAAAGGACACACTTGTAGCCCTGGCTTGGGGGGGGCAAACACATTACATGTAACCAAAATGCTTGTACCCCCACAATATCCTGAATTTTAAAAAAATTTTTTGAAAGATAATCACAAGCCAAAACATGAGTTTGAAAGACTGAGGATGTATAATACCTTCAAGGTAAACATAAAACAAGAAGTGTCAAAGTGAAATGTCAGAGATATCAAACTGTCAGACTTAGTATTTAAGGAAATCAGACATTTCATACTTAATAACCTAATATAATAGTACATTAAGTGATATTACATTGTAATAGTATATAATACGATATTATTAACTATAGTCTTTATGCTGTGCAGTGGTTCTCTAGACTTATTCATCCTATGTAACTGTAACTTAATACATTTTTAAATAATAAACTATTCTTATGTTGCTGGAAAAATTCCTATTTGGTCACGATTTAATTTTCATACAAGTTGCTGGGTTTTGTTTGCAGGTATTTCATTTAGGATTTTTGTACATAAGTATCATTTGAAAATTATTTTCCGTCACCATGTTATTCTTGTATGATTCTAGTTTCAAGGTTCTTTTAGCCTCGTGAAAGGCATTGGAGAGCTGTCCTTTTGCCCTTTTCTGCATTAGAGATTATCTGTTCCTTAAATGCTTGGTAAAACATTTCCATGTTTTATTTTATGTTTGGGAGAGTCTTCTTTTCTAAGAGATAAACTTAAGACACAATGTTGTCCCTCTTCCTTCCTACTTTACTTTAGCTGTATCTTATAAGTTGTTTTTTTCTTTTCTTTTCTTTTCTTTTCTTTTTTTTTTTTTAAGACAGAGTCTTGCTTTGCTGACCCAGGCTGGAGTGCAGTGGCATGATCATAGCTCACTGCAGCCCTGAGCTCCTGGGCCCAAGAAATCCTCCCGCCTCAGCCTCCCCAAATGCTAGGATTATTTATAAGCGTGAGCCACCATGCCTGGCCTAGTGTCTTACAAGTTTTGATATGAAAAGTTGTCTTTGTCATTCAGTTATACATATTTTCTAATTTCCATTGTGATTTTTTTCTTTGATACATGGATTATCTATACATGTGTTGTTAAATTCTAAAATACATATTTTTTTCTTGGTTTCTAGTTTTATGGCATGGTGGTTAAAGAGTTTAGATTTACTATGTGGCTGGACCATAGTCATTTTTTCTAAACATTACATGAATTTTAAGAAAATAATTTTTATATTTTCTAAATATTACCTGCAAAATTCTATATATGTCCATCAACTTGAAACTTGCTAGTTTTATTATCCAAATTTTCTAAGGCTTTATAACTTTTTGTCTGTTTCACCTATTAAGTACTGAGAGAGATGTGTTAAACTCTTCCATTCTGATTTTAGTTTGTATATTTATCCTCGTAATTTTGTCAATACCTACTTTATATATTTTTAATCCATCTTCATAAACTATACAAATCCAGAAGTGTCGTATATTTCTGATGGATTACTCCTATTACCATAACAACTCTTTTATCATTAATAATGAATTTCTCTTTACAAATATTTTATTTTATGTTAATATAGACGCATAAGATTTGCTTAGTATTTGCTGGTATATATTTTTTATTTTTAATTGATTTTACAAAAGAAGGGTCAGCAAACTGCTTTCTGATGACCAAATCCCACCACCACTTGCTTTTGTAAACAAAGTTTTAAAGGAAAACAGCCACATTCATTCATTTACATGTTGTCTATGTAGCTTTCAAGCTGTAACAGCAGAGTTGAGTAGTTGTGACAAAGACTTTATGGCTGACAAAGCCCTAAAATATTTATTATGTGGATCTTTACATAAAAAGTCTCTGGACCACTGTGATGTAATACTGAATAGACCCAAACGAGTATTTATGACATGTGGGTGAGACAGGCAGCATTGCCATGGACACCTGCGTGCCCAATACCCAGGTTAGGAAATAAAACTTCACAAGCACCTTTGAAGCTGTCCTTGGGTCCCGCCCTGATCTCAGCCTCCTGCTCACCATGTGTGCCCATCACTCCATTGTTTTTCTTTATGATTATACCATGTTTGTATTCATAAATAACATATCGTTTAATTTCCCATAGGTTTTGAACTTTAAATAGAATCATAGTGTATTATTCATTGACAATTTTCTTTTTTCATTCAATTTATTATGTTTTTGAGATTCACCCTTGTTGCACGTAGCTGTAGTTCATTTTCACTGCTATGTAGAATCCCATTGTGTGTACCAAAATGTCATTTTCCCTTCCAAAGCTGATAAGTATTTCCAGTCCTTCTGCTACTATAAAATGTATTGCTACGTACCTTCGTGTTTTTATCTCATGCTGCACATAAGCAAACATTTATCCAGGATATATACCTAGAGGATTGGTGAATTGCCTGGCCATAGGGTATAATTAGCTTCACTTTAACCAGAAAAAGCCAATTACTTTCCAAAGTGGTTACAAATTCAACCTTCCCATCGGAAATGTGTAAGATTTGCCATCATGCCTTAGACTCACCAACAGTTGATATTGTCTTCTTTTTAGTCGATTGGGTGATGTGATATGATATGATATCTCATGGTTGTTTTCACTTTTATTTCTCAGAATATTAATGAACTGACCATCTTTCCGTATGCTGAATGGCACTTCTCTGATTGCCTTTAAAAGTTGTTTGTCCATTTTTCAGTTTCATTGTCCTCGCAGCGATGGCTTGAATTTTAACTCTCTTTTTGTTTGTTGCATGTTTCACAGGAGGGCTTTTTTATGTAATCAAATTTATTCATCCTTCCCTTTATGATTTTTTACTTTTCATGTATTGTTCTAAACATATTTTTCACCGATGAAGAGTGACAAATGAATTCTCCAATATTGGCCCCTAAAAGATTTTGTTAGCATTTCACATCTAGGTATTTAATCAAGCTGGAATCGATTTTGAGTATGGTGTCAGGTAGGGATACAACTAGTTGTCCATCGTAGGTTGCATTGTCTTAATTAGCATATATTCATTATAATGTTAAGTAATATAGCTTTATATTAGTTTTTAATATGAGAAAAGATAAGTTTCCCCTTATTTTTTCTCTTTATGAGTGTCTTAAATATTCTTAGCCCTTTACTCTTCCATAAAATTTAGTACTGTATTGGCATTGAATTCTACAAAGAAAAAAATATGTTGGAATCTTAATGTGAATAGCATGACTCTTTAGATCAACTTGGAAAGAAATGATGGCTTTATAAAATTGAGTCTTCTTATCCACACACATAAAACATCCCTTTATGTATCCTTTAACTTCTATCAATCATGTTTTATAATTTTCTCCTTAATGGTCTTACAAATCTTTATATTTAGATTACTTTACATATAGTAATTATGTAAAGTATGGGTAATGTTCCCATCTTGGAGGGGTGTGTGTGTGTGTGTGTTTTACAACAGGAGGAAGTGAGTTTTGGTATGCACTGAGGACAGAGACAAAGCCTTTAGCCACACGATATGGGGGACTGGAACTGAGCCCTCACTCACAAAACACAGAGCACTTAAACTGCTGCCTCTTCTGAGAAAGAGTAGACTAGAAAAAAATCTACCCCCTAGTCAAGGGGTGAGATAGGAAGTTTGTCTATTTCTGCTCAATTTCTGGGTAGAAAAAGACCCAGAAATATTATAAATCATAATATTATAATTATAAATAACATATATTTTATTACATTTTGTACCCATTGGTGGCTGGTTATGACAAATGCGGTTTATTTTTATATATTAAATTTTGTGCAAGAACTATGCTAAATTCTTTTATTAATTCTAATAATTTATCGATAAGCTCTTTTGAGTTTTCTATGTAAATATCATATCATCTGGGAACATTAACAGCTTTCTTCTTCTTCTCTAACTTTATAGCTTTTATTTATTATCTTACATTACTGTGCGGGCTAGGACTGCTGGTACAATGTTGAATGAAAGTAGTGACAGTAGATACCGTTTTCCTGTTCTTAAAAGGGATGCTTTCCTCAATTTTCTATTAAATTTGACATTTCTGAGAGGATTTTTATATGTCTAAGGGAAATTCCCTTCCATTCTTTATTTGCTAAGAAATTTTATCAGCTTTTTCTACACATATTGAAATTATTACGAGCTATTTCTCCTTTAAGCTGTAATGGGGTAAATTAAATTAATTGATTAGATCACTAATGTGATCTGCATTCACATCCCTAGAATAAATAAACCCAACTTGGACATCATGTGTTATCTGTTTAATGTACTGCTGGATTCATCTGGGGTAAGAACTTGTTTGGGTTGTTTTCACCGATGTTCATAAATGAGATTGGCCTGAAATCTTACTTTCTTATACTGTTCTCGTTAGCTTTTGGGGTCAGTGTTCTGTCTCATAAAATGAGTGAGGAATGTTTCCTCTTCATTTGTACTCAGTAAAATTTCCATAAATCTGAAGCTTATATTTTATTTTCTCATCTTGAGGATCCTCCATATAAATTTGAATATCAAATGTATGTGAAGAACACGAGGCCTGTGTTTTTGAAGTCATACAGGGTCTTTTTCTACCCAGAAATTGAGCAGAAATAGATAAACTTCCTATCTCATCCCTTGACTAGGGGGTAGATATTTTTCTAGTCTACTCTTTCACAGAAGAGGCAGCAGTTTAAGTGCTCTGTGTTTTATGAGTGAATGCTCAGTTCCAGTCCCCCGCATTTTGTGGCTAAAGGCTTTGCCTCTGTCCTCAGTGCATACTAACACTCACTTCCTCCTGTTGTAAAACACTCAGACACACACACACACACACACACACACACAAGATGAGCACATTATCCATTTACGTGTCTATTATCCCAGTTTTCAGTCAATGAAGTATCCCTTTCTTTTCTGCAAGCTCATCTATGCATTTAAAATTATAACTATACTATTTCCAGCATTTCTAGATGTTTCTAGAAGTTTCTGATCAGTCACACTGTTGGTGCCACAAGCACTCCCTCAGTGACTCTTTACAATAACTTCGTGGCACAGAGATTATTACCCCAAATTTACAGATGAGGACGATAAACTAAAAGAAATCAAGCACTTCATTCAAGGTCACTCAGCCGGTAAACATCAGAACCAGGATTTGAACTGAAGAATGCCTGGTGCCAAAGTCTGCATTCCTAACCACAACTCCAAGTTTTTTGTTCTTTGTGAAATGCTTCTGATCCAAGATTACCCATTTATTACCCATTTACCAGGACACTATAGAAATGCTACAATTCTGGGAGGCAGTCATGAGCCCAATCACAGAGGCAGCCCAAGAGGAAAATCTCCTCTTTTATCCCCATATTCAAGACTCTGGGAGCCCCCTCATTCACTAACTGGTTAAAACATAATTTTTTAAAGTTACTGGGCAAAATACAGTAAAATTGCCAGGCAAAATACAAACCAGAATGTTAAATTGCAGCCAATAAGACAAAGTGTTAACAAGCAATATATAAATAACTCACAAAAATCAATAAGAATAAAACCAGCCTAATGGGGAAACGAACAAGTCAGATAAGCATAAAATTCACAAAAGAAAAAATATGAATGTGCAACCTCAGTGTTAATTTTTTAAAATGCAATAGACTTAAATATAAGAGCTAAATATATCAAACTATTAGAAGAAAACATAGGAGTAAATCTTCCTGACTTTTTGTGAGGCAATGGTTTCTTAGCTATGACACCAAAAACACAAGAGAAAAATGAAAAAATATAGATAAATTGGACTTTATCAAAATCAAAAACTGCAAAGAACAGCATCAAGAAACTTAAAGGCAACTCAGAATTTGAGAGAAGATATTTACAAATCATATGTCTGATAAGGAGCTTATATTTAAAACATATAATGAACTTAAACTCAAAAATAAAAAAGATAAATAACTCATTTTAAAATGGGCAAAGGGTCCGAATAGACATCCTCCAAAGAACATATACAAATAGCCAACAGGCACATGAAAAGATGTTCAGTATCATTAGCCATCAGGGAAATGCAAATCAAAACCACAATGAGATACTACTCCGCCCCGATAGAATGACTATAATAATAAAAAAAAGAAAGAAAGACAATAACTATTGGCAAAGATGTGGAGAAATGAGAACTTTCATTTATTACTGATGAGACTATAAAAGTGTACAGTGGCTTTGGAAAAGAGTCTAGCAATTCTTCAAAAAGTCAAGTATATAAAGTTACAATGACTCAGTTATTCCACTCCTAGGTATGTACCCAAGAGAAATAAAAACATACATCCACAGAAAAACCTGTATAAGAATTTCATAGTAGCAACATTCATAATAGCCAGAAAGTGGAACCAACACAAACATCTATCAATAGATGAATGGATAAACAAAAGGTGGTCTATCCACACAATGCAATGTTATGTTATTAAGTCATAAAAATGAATAATGTATTGATACATGCTACCACATGGATGAACCTTGAAAACATACTAAGTGGAAAACACAGAAAAGACCACACACATATCATAAGAAATATATGAATATATATGAAATGGAATTTATACAAAATGTTCAGAATAGGCAAATACAGAGTTACGGAAAGTAAATTAATGATTGTCTTGGAAGGAGGAGGAGCAATGAGGAGTGACTCCATTAGGTACACATTTGCTTTCAGGGAGATGAAAATGTTCGACAATTAAATTATAGTGATGGTTGCACAATCTCGTGACTATACTAAACACATTAAATCATACATGTTAAACGGGTGAATTATATCTCAATAAAAAGAAGAAAAGAAAAATAATGACACACTTTTCTTTGACTTTTGAGTTGGCAACTTTTTTTTTTTGCAAATGATGCTAATATAGCACCTTGGCAAGGGTGCAAGAAAATCAGTACTAATGAAAGTGTAAACTGATGCATATTTTCTGGAAGACAGTTTTAGGCATATATCAAAATACTGAAAATATGAATAGCCTTTGCTTCAGCAATTTCCCCTCTAGGAAATATAGCCTACAGCAATATATCTAGAAATATATGCAAAGCTTTATATATCACGATGCTAATTGCATTATTATTTTTAATAGCAAAACAAGAGACAGCCTAAATATCCAACAATGGGAAAATCATTAAAGACAGTATTACACAAATATATGACAAAATACTATCTATTCATTAAAAATCATGTTGTAAAGGTCACTAGCAGGGAGAACTTGCCACAATGGTTCATAATAAGTGAAAGAGCAGGCTACAAGGCAATATGTAAGGAATAATGCTAATATCATTAAAAAAAGTATCAAAAATATTACTTTAAAATATTAACCGTGATTTTTTTAATGTGATAGGATAATAGAAAAACATTTTTATTGTCTTCTTTGTTCTTTATTGTTCTAATTTTCCCACAGAACATGTACTGGGCTTTTGATGACAGGGAAAGTAGAGTTTTAATTTTACTGTGCATTGGAGTTTCCACTTTCCTGGCCATCCTCCCCTCAAATGCAACAATTGATGACTTATAAGATTTGAAAGCCAAGGACCTCTGAGTTAGGTAATTTCTAAGATGCTTTCCATTCCTAAGACTATGACTCTGATGTTCCATGCTTAGACTATTTCTTTTCACAATCCACCTAAGAAGTTCTCAGAGACAGAATCTTTCCATTTTCCTATAAACTCCATGGTCCCCCACATCCAGGGAGGGAGGAGTTGCAGTCTTGAAAAATAAGGTTATCAGCAGTCAGGAGAACAAGACATTGTGAGATGAGGCAAGGCAAACCCTGCAGAGACCTGGAAACGATTTTTCTCTCCCAAAATATAATTAATCAATTATGTCCAAAGAAGTAGAATCAATATTTTTATAAATGAGATGTTCATACGCCAAGAAGGGATTGTTGCAGTGGTCACCTAATCTTTCACCTGCTAATCCAATGTAAATTATGGGCTGTTTAGCTGAGGTTTTCAGCGTTTGCCAACAAAACTTTTTCCCACTTCGGCATTCTGGTCACGACTTTCCGATTCTTTTGTCCAGCCCCCGGCAGATGCAAGGTGCCAGAGTCTCTTAATAAACAATACACCACTAATAACAAAACCTTGTATTCACTGGCTGCCCTCCTGTCTCAGGCCTTTGCAATATTGTCACATTGATCTTCCCAGCATCCTCTAGGACACAGGGAAATGATGTGTGATTGGGGACACTGGCAAGGCTTAGATAAATTGCAGCTTGATTGAATCTTTTTAATGCAAAAAACATTTATTAAGTGCCTACTATGCACCATGACTACTCCAGGCACTAGAGCTACAAAGATAAATCTCACAGTCACTGCCCTCTGGGACCCACAACTCAGCGAAGAAGACAGGCAAGGAATAAGTAGTTGCATTACATCATCACGGGCTGTGAGTTGTAGATCAAAGCATGGCATTATGGGAACACAGAGGAAGGAACAACAAGCTTTTCCTACAATGATGAAAAGCAATTCCTTGCAATTCTTGAAGGGTAAGGAATTGTCCAGCAAGCAGGCATTCTAACAAAAGAAGGGAAACTGAGAAAAAAGAATATCCCATTCAAGGAATGGGAAGAGGGAAGGTTCCAGAGAGACAGACCAGGGCTGGGGTGGGGCAGGCTTCATTCATGTGCCCTCTCTGTGGACATATGTGGATCTGCCTCCCCTGCAGCCATCTCTCCTTGTTCTGGTACAGCAGACCACTTTGCAAGTGGGGGTCCACCCCTTCCATCTCCCAGTCCGACGGGGCCGACAGCACCCGCTCCCATCAACTTCCGACACTCATAGGCAACATGCACCAGCCCTCTCCCAGCTCACAGTGAGAGGTTCAGGGATGGGCACATGACTCAGTTCAGTCCTGGAGTTGTAGATTGTGCAGCTTTTGATAGATAGTTGGAAAAAAGGCACTGTCCTTCGAGTGTGGCTACTAGGCTGGTAGATTGAACACCAGAGCATGCCAGCACCTGGAGAGAGACCACCTGAGAAGAAGTAAAGGAAAGCCAGGCTGAGAAGGGAATAGAAGGGTAACCCTGGTGACATTATTTTGGGAGCCAAAGGAAATCCTCTTTTTGTTTCAATTAATTTGATCATTGTCTTATAATTACATAATGATATAAGGGTTATTAATGAATTAATACACCATTCCAGTACTGGGGGAATCAAGCCTATAGAAAATAAGGCAAGTTCCAGTTAAAGAGGGACTTCAAGATGCCTTTAAATGAGAAAACCGAGATACACAGGTATTAAGTAAGGGGTTTACTTCAGATCACACTTAAATTAATCACAAAGCCAGGAAAGAACTAGGTCTCATGACTCTGGGACAATTGCTCTTTGCTTTCCAGGGCTCTGTCCTGGAAGATCTATAATAACACCAGCAATAATAACACCTACCGCCACGTGCCAGTCCCTGTATAAGCCCTGTATATATGTTAATTCATTTAATCCTCTGATCTCCTTCATAAAGGCAGGATTATTCAGAGAAGTAAGAAAGTTGTGGAACATTCCCAACCATTTGAGCTCATCACCTAAAAGAGCGAGCTGGGACATGGGTAGGGTGAAGTCAAGCTCCACTCCAGGTGTTCTCATGGAAAGATGGGTGGGTGGGTGTGTATGGATGGTCAGCTAGGGGACCTGCAGGTGACGCGGCAGCTCAGGTGAGCAGGGTCTCACAGCTCTATCGGAGACTAGGAAGTCGCTCTTCTGGGAGCGGGTCCTCCCCAAGGAGTTTAGGGGTATAGCGAATGGGGTCCCTAGAGAATATCAGGGCTTCAGCCAAATCCTGGGGCTTAAGTCCTTGTTGAGGAAACAGAGGCAGAAATGTCATCAAGAAGCTGGGGCTGAGGTGGTGACTTCAGCTGCGGCCAGCGCTTTGCTACGGGTAAGAGCGGTGCTGATGCCCTGGCCTGGCCTGCCCCCTGTAGCATGCTGGGAGCACTCCCGGAGCCCCACATTCACCTGGCTTTCCCAAGGAGAGCTCACCTACTCTCCATTAGTATCGATTGCTCTTTATACCCTGACGATACCTGGAGAAGAAATTGATGTTTGCTTGTCAAACACAACACAGCCTCCCTCCTCACCTTTCTAACAGATTTTGTTTGAAAGCCCATCTTTTCCACATGCATCCATGTGACCCATGGGAAGCAGATCTCATCCCCAGTTCCAGGTATGAAATCGAATTGCTCAGCCAACCAGTTCACACGGTCTAGTAGTGACTGTGGACGAGTGACTAGAGTTGGCCAATCAGACGGAAGGGAATGGTGGTAGTGGTAATTGGGAGAGAGGGTGTAGTCTCTTCTGCTGAAGAGGGAAGTGTGTGGCCCTTCTGGCCACTGGCAGCCCTAGGAAGTCTAAACAATGGAGAGCAGAGAAGAGAGACAGTATGAATTTGGGGTCTTTGTTGACGTATGTCATTGAGTTACTGAAACAATCAACCCAAGAGCCTGTTCGCCCTCTGGAATTACTGTTTCATGAGATGAAAAACCCTATTGTTTTTGCCAGTTTGGGTTGTTTTTTTCTGTCACTTAGAGCTGCAAACATCTGACTGATACTTCTCAAATTTCTCTCCCCAGCCCAGACCTGCCTCTGAGTTCCAGACTCTCCATATGGGATCATCCCCATCAGCTAAAACACATTGAAACAGCTCTTGTGTATGTTAACAGGAATGACCTAGACTTCACTTCTTAGCTTCCCTTTATGGGAAAACGCCTTGCAGGTGCTGTCTGCATTCATTGCCCCACTTTCAAACTCATTCTCTTCTGCATCCTCTGCAGCCAATCATCTCAAGCTTCCCCCACCACCACCCACCACCTCCATCCAGCCACACCTTCCAGTTCCACTGCTCTGCAAGATTGGAGTCAGCTGGTCATTCCCTCCCTCTTAAAATACTTTTCTCACCATGCTTCTAGGACATAATTTTCCTCATTGTCCTCCTGCCCAAATCTTCTCCATCTTTGTCTTACTTGCTGGCATTGTCTCCTGCTTCCTGACACTATGTATCAGAACTACCTGGAATTTACTTCCCAGACCTCACCCCTTCTCTAGCTACGCCCACGCCCTAGGTGATCTCCCTGAGCCCTGTGTCTTTACAGAGCACACGCAAGCCAATGAGTCTCGACTTCCTGAGGTCCAGGGCTCTGTGTACCATCGCCAGCTTACCTCCATCTGGAAGCCTCACACGGGACATATGCAAAAGGGACCTTGATAGGATTCCCCAAACCTACTTCTCTGACAGATTTTCCATCTCAGTAAATGGCCCCTTTACCCTGTAGTTCAGGTGAAAAATCCAAGACCCACCCTTGACTCCTCTTGGTTTTTACACCCACATGCAATACAACAGCAAGTCCTTCTGGAACTACATGCAGAGATTATACATCCTGAATCTGCCGGTTCCCATCACCTCCTTTGCTGTGTCCAAGCGACCAGCAGTAGCCTCCGGATTAGACTCACTGCTTCCGCTCTTTCTCCTCTGCAGTGCGTCCTCCCTCCAGCAGCCAGAGTAACCTTCTAAAAAGGTAAAAATACCAATCATATCACCCCTTTATTTCAAACCGTCAAGAACCTCTCTCTCCATCAGCTTCCCAGCCTCAGGTCACTACCGTTCTACTCTCTACCTCCATGACACTAACGTTTTTGGCTCCCACCTGCAAGTGAGAACACGTGATATTTGTCCTTCGGTGCCTGGCTTATTTCACTTGACATAATGACCTCCAGTTTCATCTGTGACAGGGTTCTGTCCTTTTTTATAACTGAATAGTATTCCACTGTGTATATACACCCCATTTTCTCCATGCTTTCCTCCACTGATGGACACCTAGGCTGATTCAGTATCTTTGCAGTTGTGAATGGTGGGGAGGAAAACATGGCAGACAGAAGGCGTAAGTCCTAACGTTTGGTAGGGTGACTATTGTTAACAACAGTGTATTGTATATTTCAAAATAGCTAGAAGAGAAGAAATGTTCCCAACCCCCAGAAACAATAAATGCTTGAGGTGATGGAAACCCCAAATATTAATACTCTGACTTGATCGTTACACATACTATGCATGGAACAAAATATCACATGTACCCCATAAATATGTGCAAATATTATGTAGCAGCTGGAAGCCCCTATTCCTCTATGTGCACAGGGCCGCAGTGGCTAGGGATTTATGTCCCCACTGGGGATGGTTTTTAACCAACCATTGAAAGGTGCAGGAATATAAATACTTCGGGCCCTGTGCCCATGACGGGGACGACTCTGCGGTGTGATCTACGCTGTCTTAGGGCTCCTTGCAGGGCCGAGCCACAGGTACCCTGGGCCTTGCTACTGACCTCACCATTGCTTGGTCTCCTTCCTTTCTCTGTCCTACTTTGCCACTTCCCTGGGAATGTTTCCTGGGATCACACGCTAATGAAACACTTCGCAGGAATCCTCCTCTCAGGATCAGCCTCTGCTTCCTGAATCTGCTCCTCCCCTCTTCCTCAAGTCAGGGCGTGGTTTCTCCGCCCAGTCAGTGATCCCAGCAGCCACCAAACCCATCCTAACCCCCTCCACTATCCAACCAACAGACCCCCTTGTCCTGACCACTGTCGGTTTTAGGCCATTTTTCTCCATCCGCACTCCCACTGCCCCCGCAGGCGGGCCCCAGGCGTGGTCCCGTTTATTGAAGCCCGCTGGTGGCAGGAGTGGAAGAATTCTGCAGGCGGTTTTCTCATCTAACCAGAGCAATCTCAACATAGCACTTAAAGTCTAACACGAGAGATCGTGTCCACTCTCCCACCCGCCTCCTTCATTTTGCACCAGCGAGTCTATTCACTGCGTATTGCAGGCTACCCTTATTTGCATTTTACTACAATAGATTTCCTCCTTTGCTTGATGAGAACCTATCAACCATCTACATTAGGCCAGGCGCTGTGCTAAGCACAGGTGATGCAGTAATAAAATGCATGGCTTTGGCTTCAAGAAACTCATTGTTTAGCAGAAAACCGACATGTAAATACTTTCAATACAGTGGCTAAAGTGCCACAGGGCACTGTCCACAGGGGCCTGGACTACATGTGTCATTAAATCCCTGACATTGTGCCTGACACAGAGTAGGCTCACAAGGAATTAGTGGATTTTGCCTGGTGAGTCAAGTAGATGTATTCCCAGAAGTGACATTTCTACTGGGCTTTAAATAATGAGGAAGGAGGAAAAGAGCTGGCCAGAAAGATGTGAGACATGTGCAAAGACCCCAGGAAATGAAAGAGTGGGATGTTATAAGGAAAGAGCAAATTGCACAGGATATTTGAAGAATCATGTGCATAATGAGGAGTAGCTAAGATGAGTCAGCATGAGTAGTGAAGAAATATTAATACAAACTGCATGAGTCTAGACTTGATCCTAAGGCAAGAGGGAGACATGGAAAGTTTTTGAGTTCCCCCACTTGTTAGGAGCCCAGGGAAGCAAGACCATTAGAGTCTGTTCCAGTCTCTAGTCATATAAATGACTCTTGAAAAGCCTACTGATTGTTCATATTCTGTTAGCCTAAATATGTGTAACCCTGGTCCTGTTTAGCCACTGTGCTAATGGTGCCAAATCGTGTATCCTTAAAAATCCATGCTGTGGCCTGGCGCAGTGGCTCATGCCTGAAATCCCAGCGCTTTGGGAGGCTGAGGCGGGAGGATCACTTGAGGCCAGGAGTTTGAGGCCAGCCTGGGCAACATAATGAGACCCCATCTCTACAAAAAAAAAAAAAAGAAGAAGAAAAAAAAATTAGCCAGGCACGGTGGTGTGTGCCTGTAGTCCCAGCTACTTGGGAGGCTGAAGCAGGAGGATCACTTGATCCCAGGAGTTTGAGGTTGCTGTGAGCTATGATGACACCATAGCACTCTAGTCCAGGGGATTGAACGAAACACTGTCTCAAAAAATACATATATATCCATCACATGGAACTGTCACCACTATCGGTGATACTAAGTGAAGTCATCATTCAGCCAACTCTCTACCCCAGATGGACAGGAAATCGATCTCCTATCAGATCAGACCAAACCACAGTACCCATCATGGGGAGACAAGTTTGCACTTGTGTGTGAGCATTGATGTATGCATGTTACTGTGTATTTTGGTCCACCTGTGAGTACAAGGATGGGCTGGCTGTCTGAGTGCATACGCATGTAAATTTGCATGTGTGTGCATTTACCTGGGTGTATTGTGCCTGTGCATCCATGTTCACTATGTGTGAGTTTGCATGTGGACCTGTGTATGTATGTATACATGTTTGTGTTTGCATGCATGTGTGCCCATGTGGAGGTCTGCGTATATGTACAAGTCTCCACATGTGGCATGCACACACTCAGCCTAGCACGTTTTGTTTGTGAGGTGCCCAGAACCTGCTTCTGCCAGAGCCAGCCCCGTCCCTTCGGCTCCCCACTGCTCATTAACGCAGTCTGCATCGGTTATGCCTGTGGCAATGGGCCTCTGTAGAGAGTGTTAAATATCGCAACTGTTTATTGCTTAATATTTTTCATGCTAATAGCAGGCTAATTCACAGGGATTCAGGGCACTGTATAAAACACCTTCTGCTGACTGCTCATTTCGTGCCAAGGAAGGACTTGGCAACCAGCAGCCCCTGCCCAGGGCCTCTTTGGCTCTGTATGCGTTGCCACACTGCCCCCCATTTGGTCTTTCCTGTACGCATTTGCAGCTAAGCTGAGTGCACAGCAAACAACAATATGTGCGTTTCTCTGCTGAGTGGGTGGTGGGAGAAGGGAAGCTGGAGCTATGCCCTGCAGGGTCAGTGTAATCGGCCCTGGAGAAACAAGTTTTAGAAGAGGAAAAAAAAAAAAAAAAGAGGTGATCCCGCAAGAGAACCTGGAAATGACTGAGATCAAATCACGTTCACGTTTTGATTGGCCACGATCCAGTGCCCCGGCTGTGACAAAAGGCCATTTAACCATCGCCAGTAAAAAATCGTGCGCGTCTTGTATGGGAAGCCTCTGATAGCCACCGTTTACTTCCTGAACACTTACTATTTGCTGGCAGTGCACCAAGCTGTACACAAGAATTTTCTTATTTCATCCTCAACAATAACTCTTTTAGGCAAATAGTCGTGTCTCCATATTAGTGATAAGGAAATTGAAATTCAGAGGGTTTCAATGACCCTGACCATCAGCTAGCAAGTGACAACACTCGGAGCCAAGCCCTGGGTCTTTGGCTCCACACCACAAATACATTGCTTATACTCTGCACTGCCGAGGTACATATCTGAGCCCAAACTGATCCCGTGGATATGTTTTGCCTGACTTGCAGAGTTTGGGTTTTTCTTAAATATCAGTAGTTGCCAACATTTAAAAACTATAAGATGACTAATAAAAATCAAGAGTCCCAAACTTCCTTTAATAATTAGACTGTCCCATAACACTGAGCTCCCACTCCTGCTTGGTAAACATGGACCAGAGTTGAGTTTGGGCTGCCTCTTCTACATGGTACATGTGTTCTTCAGTTTGCCACACTCCTCACCATTCCCTATTATTCTACACACAGCCCGTTTTACTTATTTACTGACCCAGCACCTGCCACAATGTTTTAGATCATTTTTGCAAAAAAAGATCTCTCCTTTTTTTTCTTTCAGGTAAGAAGTGAGTCACAGAAACAATTTCTCTAGATTCAAATGGTTGGGCATTTGCTTATAGACTGGTACATAATTGGGCTGAAGTTTCCAACAAGACAGTACAAACCGGAAAGGCAGAGCAGTGGTAAGTAACTCTTAGGGCTACAGAGAGGAGGAATTTATGGAGAAAGTATTTACACATACTATTTTTTCCTGCACTCAAAATGAAAAGCATATTATCAAGCCCCATGTAGTTATGTAGGTAGTCTAAGGACTTAGATCACCAAGTAATTATACTAAAGTTAGAATGGCTAATATCTGGGCATATTTGAAAAGTAGCAACATGGAAATTCTTTATAACCTTTCACTCTGAAATTCTACATTGAATCTTTTGGGGAATTCTGTGTGGCCCAAGAGCGGTGGGGTTGCTCAGAAAACCACAGCCAAGGCCATGGCCCTCTCTCAGTCAAGACTAGAAAATCATTCCATGGCAGGATGATGTATTTTCTAAGCTTCGCTTGACGAGTATCTTGGGAGAAAAGAAGGGCTCCAGTGGCCACAGCCTCAAAGAGTAAGAACCTCTCCCAGGGGTCTGTGGCTGGAATATAAGAAACCAGATGTCCACAGGTCAGATGGTGATGGCGGAAGTCACGACTCAGCCCAGCGATTGTTGCCAAGTGGAAGCCAGAGATATTCTAGTTTCTCAAAAGAAACCAAAAATCTGCATCTTATATGAAATCTCCAAACTATTAAATTCTGTTAAGTAAAGCATTCCTAGAGGAGTCACTGTGTCAATAATGAAAGCTATTGTGTGCCAGGCTAAGCACGCAGTGCGTAATGTAAATAGCTCCCATTAAACAGTCCTTGCTATGCGCCAGTCACTGTTCTAAGCGCTTTACACATACAACCCACTCATTTAATCCTCCTAATAACCTTGTGCACTAGGTTTTGTTATTGTCATCTCCATTTGACAGAGAAGGAAACTGAGGCATGGATAGGTGAAGTCACATAGCTAGTAAGCGGCAGAGCTGGGATTTGAACCCCGCATCCCTGACTCTCAGTCACTCCATGGCACTACCCCAGTGGATTTTCACAGCAACCCTTGGAGGTAAGTTTTATTACCATCCCCGTTTCAGAGAAGAAGAAACTGAGGCCAGAGAAGGGCGACCATTGCCCGAGGTCATGAGGGGGGCCATCTGACTCCGAGGTCATGAGGGGGGCCATCTGACTCCGAGGTCATGGGGGGGGGGGCATCTGACTCCAGTGCTGGGATCTTTCTGGACAAGCCCCCAGGTCCTGGCACTAGGCAAGGTGGAAGTGGGGTGGGCTATTAGAGAGGAGTGAAGGAAACATTTTCTGAGAACCCAAATGTCATTTTTTTTCCTGATAAGACAAAGGCTACTCCAGCTGTCAGACCATAAGCTGCAACCTTTATGTTTACAAAGCAAAAAGGCCAATTAAGCGAGACAAAATAAATCTTCTCAGGCCTCCGTCAATGGACCTTGCAGGTCTCCGAGCTGAGGGCTGATTGACAGGACACATTATGTTCTGGAGTGGACTCAGCCTCTGACATTTCCTTGATGCCGCACTGAAGCATGAGGGCCGGTTTCTTAAAGTGCCCCTGCCCCTTTTCCGAGCTGCAGGGGTCCCCAAGGCAGAGGGGCGGAGAGAAGGACATGTGCCATGCTTGGCTGAGACAGGGAGGTGATGGCCACAATCGCGCTGGAGATGACAATCATGATCCCAATGATGCCCGGACAACTGGCACCCACTGAGGGCGTCCTTGTGCCCAGCCCTGCGCCAAAGGACATCAGCTGCATCATTCAGTAAGATGCGTCCCTCTGTGATTGCCATCTGTCAGGCGCCAGGGCTTGTGATGTGCTCCCCAGTGTCACACAGGATGGCTTTATTTAGAGAGCAGAATCAGTCAGAGAGGACAAGATGGCCCACCCTCTTACCACCCCTAGCGAGAGGTGTGCCACGGCCAGTGTGCTCGGCGGGACCCTCCGTAGGAGCATGTTCTGGAGAGAGACCTCGGTCCAGTAATAACTCTCCCTTCTTATAGGACAAGTGTCAGAGCCACCCTGACGGTGGAGAAACGCAGCCTGGCATCAGGGATTCCGGAGTGATCTGGAAAGGCCCGTGGAAAGCTGGGCTTGGGCACAGCTCCTCCTGCTGGAGCAGGAAGCCACACACTCCGCACTCGCCACGGGAAGGGGAGCCCGGCCCCAGGCCCCCTCTGGGAGAGCAGAGTCCCGTCCTCACTCACTCACGGTCCAGCATCGATTCAGACAGTCCCCCCCGGATTCTCAATTATCTCATCCAGCCCTCCTGGCCGGCCTCCCCAGCTGATGTGAGCTGACCGTTTCCCACGCTGCCCTGCAGACAAAGCCTGTTTCTCTCCCACATTCCCATTCCTGACCCTGGGCGTTGGGGATGTGAGATGCTATTGCACAGGGGTTGGAAGTGGATCCTATCGATTGACCGATCGATTGATCAATGGGTGAATACTTCTGCTTCCATCCAGAGGAGCACATTCAACTCAGATTCAGAGGCAGAGATGCCTGGGGTCAATTCCTGGTTCCTGCACGAAAGAGTGTGTGTCTCTAGGCAGGATGCTCAATGTTCTGTGCCTCAGCTACCTCCTCTGTAAACTGATGACCACATCAGAACCTGTTTCCGGGGGCTGCTGAGAGAAGTAAATAAGATGATGTATATAAAGTGCCGGGCAGCACACCTAGCATGCAGGGTGGTCGGCAAATGTCAGTTCCTGATATTCTGGTCGCTGTTGATGCTGCCAACAGAGATGGTGCTAATGATGGCGATGATGCCGATGATGACGGTGAAGCTGATGTTCTCTCTGTATCCCGTACCACATTCTCCGAGGAAGACCGTGAGCTGGGAGGATGCTCGACATTTGGTGTTTGATGTTTTCTCAGTAAGACAGGCAATAAATCCATCTTTGGATACTGGTCATCTAGGGTAAATAGAGGACTTAAAACACTTGAGTTAGGGGAGTGGAATGAGCTAGCAGACAGCTCATTCCACCAGGTCCCTTTCCTGTTTCATGTGAGAGCCAGAGTCACTGTGGGAACCAGACTGGAGTTGTTGCTTTCTTGGGGTTGACCTGCTGCTGGTGTGGGTTAATGAGCTACCACGAACCAACCTAATTAAACTTAGTCTTCTGCCTTTCAAATGCTACAAATATTCATGGCAGCACCAAAATCCAGCTAGCTACATCCAGTCGTCCCATTGTCTCAGGTTTAGAGGCCAGAAACAAAGATTTCTACAGCCCTAGCAGATGAGCATTCAGGTCCGTAGGTCTGCCTTCTGGCATGTGAAGGCCCAGGTGTGCTGTGTCTGAGCCCTAAAGCAGGCCCCACTGGTCACAGAATTGTCGACAGGCACGAAGGAAGGTGGGAAAGTCAGGGCATACTTCTAAATCATGACTGCAGACCCCACTGTGGCCCTCACGCTGGAAAGGGGTAGAGAAGTGAATGCAAATCTAGCACTCCCACCCAGTGTCTGCTCCAAGAGGCCATCGTGCATAGGGACACTACATCAGAAGTCCAAAGACCTGGATTCAAGTGCCTGCCTCTCCACGACCTCCTGGATGACCTGGGGCAAGTCACTTTGATCAAAACCTCATCTTCCTTGGACTTGAAACAGGGGAAGGGTCCCACCTCTGACCATCTTACTACATTGTAATGAACATTAAATGAAATAAAGGTTGTGCTACACCTTCAACAGCTGTAAAGCGCTGTGAAAACGCTGTTTATTAACAGAATGTCTGTTCTCTCCGGCACTTAATAGGGAGAAATCCTCCTCATCTAACAGCCAAGCATAGTCTTGAAAATTCTTGTACCTGTACTGAAGTCTCCACCCAACATAAACTACCACCCTGGAAAATCCCCCCAAAAAAATATGACAATGAGGAAGGGCAGGAGGAAGAGAATGGTGACGAAGAGCAGCGAGAGGAGGGAAGGCAACTGCGTCACTTGAGATGTTTTCAGTCGCAAGCAATGGGTTCACAGTGGCTCATGCAGTAAACCAATTTATAATCGCATGCAAATGTATGTCTAATAGAGGAAGAGGGGAGGCCTCAGGTATAATATAACGCAGGATTCAACAATACCATCAAAACCTCATGTGTCTTCCCTCTTCCCACACTGCCATCCTCAGTGCGTGTGGCTTCTGAAATCACCTGCTCTCTTCACGGACTCAAGATGGTGTCGGAGGTTCTAACCTTCATCCCAGTACCCAGTAGGAAAAAGAATGGAGAAAATGTAGGAAACAATGTAGGAAAAAGAAAAGGGGCCACCTCTTTCTATGTCTTCTTAAAACTGAGGATGCCTTTCCCAGGAGGAAGGCAGAAACTCCCAGATGTTTCATTGGCTTGAATTGGGTCCTCGTTCACCAAGTAGGGGAAGAGAATTCCCAAGGTTGACCTAGCCTTGCACTGTCCAGTACGGCAGCCACTTGTCACATGTGACTATTTTTCAAATTGAAATATAATTTACATGGCATAAAATATATTCTTTTAAAACATACAGTTATAGGAGTTTCTTGTACACTCACAAGGTTGTGCAACCATCACCGCTATCTAAAGAATTCCTGTACCCATTCCTTCCTCCCTCCCCAGCTCCTTGCAGCTGCTAATCTATTTTCTGTCTCTATGGATTTGTTTATTCTAGACATTTCATAGAAATGGAATCATATAATATGTGGGGTTTTTATGTCTGGTTTCTTTCACTTGGCATAATTTTTTTGAGGTTCACCCATGTTATAGCACATGTAAATACTTCATTTCTTTTTAAATTCTACTATATAGATATATTACATTTTTAATATATCACATTGATCAGTTGGTGGGCAATTAGGTTGTTCCATTTTTAGCTATTATGGATAATGCTGCTGTGAACATTCATGTGTAAGTTTTGTGTGAACATATGTTTTCAAGTCTCTTGGGTATATACCTAGTAGTGGAATTGCTGAATCATATGGTACCTCTATATTTAACTTTTAGAGGAACTGCCAAATTGTTTTTCAAAGTGGCTGCACCATTTTGTATTCCCACCAGCAATGTATGAGGGTTTCAGTTTCTTGATACCCTTGCCAATACTCGTCCATCTTTTGTATTATAGCTAACATGTTACTGTTTAATTTTAACTTTAAGTTAATTAAAATTAAATGAAGTTTAAAGTTCAATTCCTCAGATGGACTGGACACATTTCAAGTACTTAGTAGCTACATGTAACTAGTGTCTACCATATTGGAAAGCACAGAACATTTCCATCATCTCAGAAAATTCCACTGGACATCCCTGGTCTAGACCACTCAATATACCCCCAACTGGAGCTTGAAATGGCATCAACTTCCCCAGGTGCACAATTTCAGAGTTTGGGGGGGGCGGGAGGAAGAGAGAAATGGATGGTTGTAGGCAACCAATAGTATCTTCTTCATTAACATTTTATATATACCTTCATCACCTACAAAGAACTTCTGCACATCTTTCCCACTATCATTCCACAACCATTTATTATTATTCCCATTTTACAGATGACGAAATTGGAGCTTGAGGAGAGTAAATGCTTTGGATGAGGTCATTGTTAGCAAGTGGCAGAGCCATGGAAAGGTCTTCTCTTGGCTTTGTATGTGGTACAGACAGTGGCCATTGAGAGGTAAAGCCCTTGACCTAGAGAAATTTAACTCAATAAATTGCATTTAATTCTGGCCTTTCCCAGTCCAAACCCCCACCTACCCTGTCTTCCTCCCAGAGCAAGCAGAACCCATTCCTGGAGGTGGGAAATGGGTTTGGTGTGCTGCAAGGACAGAAGTAGAGAAGATGGGACTAGGTCATTCAACTCCAAACTCATTTATTTGCCCAAAGATCCATCCATTCACTTGAAAACTAGCTACTAGAGGGGACATCAGCAAGACAGCAGACCAGAAAGCTCCAGGCCTTTGATCCCCTACAGGAACACCAAGTAAACAATGACAGATTGACTTAAATTACTTTGTAGGAACTCTGGACCAGTCAAAGATCCACAGAAACCAAGTGAATGCCCAATCACGAAAAAGCCAAATTTAAAATGGTAGGAAATTTTGCGACCTTTTTATTCACCCCTGCCCCATACCCTCCTCAGCACAGCATAGTGGAAAGGGCCAATTCCTTATTTCCTTACTTGGGCCAGAAAGAACCAGGTAGAAATTGTGTGCAACATCTGGTCTGTGGGCTGCCTAAAGGATTGCTTTCTGTCTGACCTGTCTTGGAGTTCAGACAGAAGTGGGAGAACAGTTTTTATCCCAGGCCGGAAACCTCAAAAGGCAGTGGTGAGCATCAGGGCATGTAAAAACTGAAAGGAAACTACAGACCCATGGACACCTGGGGTAAGAGATTACAGGGAAAGGGATACAATCGAATGTCTAAAGCCCCAAGAAACAGCTTGAGACTCTTTGGGAAATTAAGTCATTTAAAAGCTGCTGGGAGAAACTGGAGGAAAAAGCACACACACAAATCTGAACAGAACACATGCCCAGAAAGAACCTGAGAAGATTGTAAGCCTCCACCCCAGGCTGAACTCAAGGCTCAAGGAACTACCACTTAGTGAAGGTCTTCCCTGGCAGTGTGCAAAAACTGAAAAAGATGACTCTTTTTTCAAGTGCCCAATTTTCAACAAAAAGCCACAAAACATACAAAGAAAGAGGGAAGCCTGGCCCATTCAAAGGAACAAAATTAATCTACAGAAACAGTCTCTGAAGAAACACATGCATTGAACTTCTTAGATAAAGACTTTAAAATAATTGTCTTAAATATGCTCAAAGAGCAAAAGGAAACATGGACAAAGAACTAAAGGAAATCAAGAAATAAATATATGAAAAAAATGAGAATATCTATGCTGTTAGAGTGGGTTCACTCTCTTTTGCTCTTCTCCCATCTGAGGACACAGAGTTTGTCCTTCTCTTGCCCTTCCCTATTCTGCCATGTAAGGACGCAGTGAGAATGCCCAGCACCTTGATCTGGGACTTCCCAGCCTCCAGAACTGTGGATGGGGCACATGTGCTGTGGCCAGGTGCAGTGGAAACAGCTGCAGGGGAAAGGACAAACAGGGTTGGGGATCTTGAACCTACCTGAACCAAGAATGTTGTTTTTGTCTGGCTCAAGATGAGTTTGTTCTCTTCTGGGCCCAATCCCCTGCCCCTTCTGTCTCAGTTCCCGGGAGGGAAGGTGATTGAGAGGAGCTCAGCTGGGAAGCAAGACACCTGGGGCCCATCTGACTTTGGCTCAGTCTCACTTGTCCCTTCCTCATGGCTAAGTGAGGATGTATCTAACAACAGCCACCACTTACAGAGCCCTTGTTATTTTCCAAGCACAAGTTGCAACTAGATCATGCTACAGACACAGAGGACCAGAGTGGGGAAGTGACCTGTCCAAGTCACTCTGAGGGAGGAGGTGCATTATGGGTGGAATGGTCAGGGAAGGCTTCCCTGCAAAGGGGACATTTGGAGCAGAAGCAAGCCATGTGTTTATACAGAGGGAGGGCATTCAGGTAGGGGGGACAATAAGGGTAAAGCCTGACGGGGGAGAATTTGCAGCATGTTTGAAGAACAGCAGGGATCAGGCATAGCTAGAATAGAGGAAGAGGAAGGATAGTCAGAAACTGGGCTGGATTGTATCAGGCCAGGAGGCCAATTTAAGGACTTGGTTTTTACCCTGAGTGAAATGGGGTGGGGAAGTGGAAACTGAGGGTTCTAAGCAGAGGAATATTGAGATCTAACTCAGGTTTCCACAGAATTCTTCTGTCTGCTTTGTTGAGACCAGACCATGCAACGAATGAGAAAACAGAGAACCAGAGTGGGAAGGTGACTTGTTCAAGATCACACAGGATGTTAGATGCAGCCAGGGGTAAGCCACAGGGAGACAAGCCAGCAGTCACCCAGAGCAGGTATGTCCCCTTCCAGGCCAGGTAGTAAGTTTTTTCTGGGCCCCAGATTTCCCAGTGTTGCACTTGGTGACTATGAACAGCTGCTAGTGGTCTCCTTCCCCCCCCCCCTTGAGGAAGAGCACACAGCCACCCCATGTTGGAAACGGCCTACCTCCTGCTGTGGATGGTGGTCCACACTGCCACAAACCAACTCCTAAAAGATGTAAATAAAATTTGAGCTCACTTGTGGAACAAGTCCAGGTAGAAAACAGGGTGTTGACTTCTAGCACTCATGTCAATCAGTAGTGGTGGCATTCGTGAGCAGATGCACACTTGAGTCCACCTCCCTCGTCTGCGTCGGCCTGGCAAGCTCTCCAGTGCCTACTAGGGAGAAACCAGTGCAAGACTTGAGTTACCCCAGGGGGCAATAAATGTCACTAAATAAGCCTTGTGTTTGAATCTCTACCTACTAGCTGATAATATTACCCAGCCTCTACTACTCCTGATCTTCTCATCTACAAAACAAAGATTAGAAATTCTAGCCTCATAAAGTGGCTGTGGAGATTTAATGAGATGATATATAGGAAGGTTCAGGAAGCAATGCCTGGTCTCCTGCAGTTGCCAATGGCCAAGGTCAGACCCATTTCTCAGATCCCCTGTGGGGATAATTGTAGTGGTCTCCTGACCTTCCTACCAACTCTCCCCCAGGGCACACTTTCCACACTAGCTACTAAGCAACTAAACACGACTGTCTCTAGATAAATATATTTTGAAATATTAACTGTTTGGGCTCCTTGTGTTTCCTCTTACTCTTCCCCACTGTGATTTAAGCATGAAGTAGCAAGGCCAAAACCAAACTTTCCTGCAACTCTGTGTTTTCCGTGTTCTTAGAAGTCTAAGCTCTCAGGGTAATAGGTTTCACTGGCAAGGTCAAAGTGAGAAACAGAGAAAAAGTATTTCCATCAGACTAAAAGAGAGGCCATCAAAGCAGAGAGATTGGTGGGCCCTGGAGTACGTGTGATCTGAAGGCTACTTCCTGATATTACAAACAAAGTGATAGCAAAAGCCAAGTGAGAAAAGTCTGCATGGAATGTCTGGGGAAGCTGATCACAGGCTGGAGAAAGGGTCTTGTGCCCAGCTTGGCCCCTGAGAGCTGCCAGACCTATAGGGGTCACTCAGGCAGAGACGGTGGACACCTCGTCATCAGTCATCCTCACGGATCTCAAGCAGATGATTGGTGGGCTTCCCCAAGTCCCTTGACACCACGTAAGACCCAAGAACATGAGACAATATCAGGAACTTCCCTTAGAGGAACTCCCAAAACAGTTGAAGTTACTGTTGGACCGGGAGGACACAAATTCAGAAATCAAGTTGCGTTATGCAAAAAAGAAGTTAGCTTTCTTGTATATTTGAGTTTATAGATTGGGATTCAATCCCTCCTGTGGTTCCCATTGCCCTGAACAAATGCTAAACCTCTTAGCCCATCATTAAAGTCCTTCAATGGTCTCACTTCTGTTCCTTCCCAGCCTTAGGTCTCACCATCCCCAATAGCCAAGTACCTTCCACACCAAACTACCTGTAGTACTCCCCAGAGGTTCATGCCCACTCCCACTTCCAAGCCTTCATGTATATTATTTCCTTTGCCTGGAGTGCCCTTACACACTGCAGCCACTCTGAGAATTCCCACTGTTTTTCAAATATCAGCTCAAGAATGAGACCAACCCATTACCCAGGATGAATTAGGGGCCCCTCCCTGACGTTCCTACAGTTGACACCATCATCTTGTTGCGTACTAGAGTCCACTGCACTTGTTGGCTTCCTTGGCCACCTCTTCCACTCCTTATATTCCTCAAGTACGGGAATAGTTTTGCATTCTTTATCGCCAGTGTCTAGCACATGGCCCAGCACCAATGGCTGATGAGTGAATAAATAAAATAAATGACACCTGAATGTGTCCTTCAATATCCCCATTTGCTCAACTAGGAAATGAGACATTCTATGACTCCATGAGCTTGCATGTGTTTGACAGAGCCACTAGCAGGGGTTCAAAACAGTTTTATTAGCTCTTGTAAGCCAGGTGAGAGAGAGAGATGGGATGAAATAGGGCAAATATCTAGTTTATCTCTTTCAAACAGGACCCTTAGCAAAACTGGGAGTTACTGACCCCTGTCACGGGCTGGTTTCAGGCTCAACTGACATGGCGAGGACCCATCTCTCAGCTCACCTGTGGGTGCTACTGAAATCCGTAGTCAGGTTCTCTCTTTGTTGAGGCAGGGTGGCAGCCCAAGCTCCAGCTTCTCGTCCCCCTTATTTAAATCCAGTGGGACAGTGTGAGTCCACCTCCCTAACAGTTGGTTCTTCTTGGCTCTGACTGGCCCGATTTGGCTCTAATCCCCATCCCCGAACCAATCACTGAGGCTAGAGACATCCAATAGGACTGGCGTAAGCCTGGCTGGTGTGACTTGCCCTGAGACTCAGGCAAGAAAATTGCAAGAGAATGAGGTGTGGGTCCTAGAACAAAAAATCAGAGTCTGATGGTGGAGGAAGAGGATGCTGTGTAGACTCCAAGTCTCCATGCCCTCCCCCCAGGCCCTGAGCTCCACCTGACCAGGACATGGATAATAAAAATCTTATCTCCACCAACAGTTCTGGAATCAACCTTGCTGTTTCAAATCCATCCCCTAGGAAGGGGGATACCCTTATAACCCCATGAGCTGCCAGAATCTTAAGTTTCTCTGACACACTCCTCCACCCTCTTCCACATATCTGTGGTGCTTAAATTCTGCTCTGGAATGGAGCCAGGAGTGCCCGATCTCACCTCTCTGCTTCCCCACCTCACAGTGGCTTCATCTGGTTTCCTGTGTCTAGCAGAGGTACCATCATCTGATGTGAATATCACTTTCTGCATTTACCCCAATGCCCAGCCCGACTGACTTTTGGACCATTGTTTACTGAGTAAGCAGTGGCCACCTCCCTGGAAGCCGATCAAAAAGTAGACTCATTTGTCCCAAATAAACCCCACTGATTCCTATCACTTTCTTCTCCTGACCAGCTGAGCTACTAGGCTCCAAAAATACATAGGGGTACATAACAGCTCCAGACTCAGCGGGACATTCTCCAGTTATTCATTCATTCATGCATTCATTCATTCATTTATTCATTCAACAAACACACTTGATACCTCCTGTGTGCCAAGTGCTATGATAAGGTCTGAAGACACAGCAACGACACAACGTTGAACAAGACTGGCAGGCCGCCAGCCCTCCCAAGAAGTTTGCAAGCTTGAGAGGGAAATGGACATTTACCAAACAATCACACAAATGATTGTCTTATTGCAACTGTGACCAGCACTAGAAAAGCTTGCTATGAGAGCATATAATGTGGTCTGGAAGATCACCTCGAGAAACTTACATTTAAGCTGGAACCAGAGCATCAGGTAAGACTCAGCCAGGTGAAGAAAGGCCAGAGGGGTGAGGCCAGGGCATCAGCACAGGCAAAGCCCTGAGGCCGGAACGAGGTCGGCAGAGGGTCAGTAGACAAGTCGAGCCGGGGGAGGAGGGCCGGGCTGGGAGGTATGTTTAAGTCAGTGCATTCCAGATGTGAAGTTTTAAAAATTCTACATCTCATTTTATTAGAAATGGAAACATCTCTGTAAAGAGGCCAAGACTGATTTCTTTTTCCCTTTTTTCTCTATTCTCAAATAATTCAGACTTCAAATAGCCGTTTCCTACACTGCCTCAGGGTACCTCACCTGGAGCATCCCCGAAACTCTGCCAATTACAGCAGTCCACTTAATAGTTCCTCCACCAACAGGGTTTCCCCCGAGAAGCAGGCCCGGGAGCCCTGGGGGACTGAATGTGAAGTTGGGCTATTACAGCACACTCTCCCAGACGCCGCCAGGGTGTGTGAGCCCACTGCTGAGAGCCTGCCGCTCCCCTAGCAGCTAATCTGCAATATCCGAACGATTTTCTCATTCTAGGAGGGGTGAGGTCTGTTTTAAAAAAAAGAAAAAAATGAAAAACACACTGCCACTCAAACTCTCTGCAAGCGCGCTGTCACAGTGAGCCCTGTCCCCTCTCTGTTGACGCTGTTTGAACGCTGTCAACAGCACCAGCCAGATCCCACGCCCCGCCCGGCCGCCTTGGCGACCTCCATTATTTATGACAGAGCGTGAAATTGATTGTGGCTGAAAGATCCACACTGGAATCAAATGAACTCTTCAATTATTGCTGCATGAATAAATCTCTGCTTCCGGATTTCCCCTGGGGTGGAGGCATCTAACCCCAGGTTCAAGGTAATAGATATTTCTAGATGGAAAGTACAGGTGACTCTATTGTAATGATTGTCAAGTTATAAGATTCCCGGGGTTAAGTGATTCTTTCTCTCCCTCTCAGTCCCCCTCCCCTTTAACAATTCCGAGGGAAGAGTGTTCCAACAGCGTCCCCATTGTGAGCCTACGGGGCCTTCCCTCGGCTGCTGAGTACATGACAGATATTTCCACTCTGTGGGCTCTGGTCATTTCCAATCCTTTTTCACAGAAAATATGCAGTGAGTGTTAATGGGGTTATGGAAATATTAATAGAGCTTTCAGGGTGTTCGGGCCCGGCTGTTATTCCTTCCACAGAAAGCCTTCAGCTCAGGGAAATTTAATGATGAGACTTAACCCATTAAGACAACAAACAGACAACCTCCACCCATCTTGGGATTAATCTTATTTTCCTTCCTGGTCATACAAAGCCCTCCTGGCTCGGGAAGACAGGCAGAGAACTCAGGGAGGCTGAAGGCTTGCTGCCAGCCAGGCAGTTGGTGAGTTCTGGAACCAGGGGAAGAAATGCCTGGGTACCAGTTACCGATCTTGAGTCATCACTGTGTAAGGCATTTCTGTAAGGGAGGAAACCGCCTGGAAAAGGGTAGAAACGATTTATGAGTTGTCTCTTTAAAACCTCCCCTACTCTTTTTGGGAATTAAAACCTTCATCCCTGCCTGAGGCCAGTGGTTGAGAGGGGCAGGGAGTGTCCTTTGTTCTTTGTACCTCAGGAGGTGGCACATCAGAATCATCAACTGTAGTTAAACAACAATACCCTGAAGCTGAAAACCCTCCCTTTAAAAGCTCTGTATTTCTGCTTATAGATAGGACAATGGTGCTTTAAGAGAGGAGTCCGCCATTCTCCTCATTTGCTGGCAGCCTCCCTTTCCTTCTCTTCAAACCACTTGTCCTCATTCTTCTGAGGCAGCCTCAGGGAAAAGTGAACTTTCAGTAAGGTTTCCACCAACTTTAAGTCTTTAACTCTCTCATGAAGTCTTCCCAGTGTTTCTGCTTCACAGATGGAGAAACTGAGGCTACAGGCAATGGGAATCTCAGTATATGAAATGAATACTAATATTCAGGTTCACGGCCAACGTTCATCATCCAGCACTCAATGAGCATCTCAGGCATGATGCTACAAGGTTTTACACATAAAAGTTCATCTAATCCTCAAAGAAAACCTCCTGGAAGGAAACCAGGGACAGAGAGGACAAGTCACTTGCCTGAGGCCACACACAGTAAGTGCTGAAGGTGAAATCTGAGCTTCTGACGGCTCTGCTAGTCTAGCCTTCACGAAAGGGATTCACATGACAGTAGAAACAGCCGGGGCATGAAGGTTGACCCAAGTTCCCTGCTCAGGTTTGTTAGCTGTGCACACTTGTGGTATCAATTACGAAGTCACTGGCATGTTTGGGGGCAAGCAGTCCCAAGCAGCAGGCTTAGGGTATATAAGATCATGAAGAGCATTCAGAATTCAAATTATGGAGCTGGAAATGCCAGCTCAGCCCGTATGTGCCTGCCTAGCTTACAGACAACGGGGAGATTTGAAGTTAAAGAGCCAATGTGTCCTAGTTTCAAATATGGAGCCCAGCACCCAGACAACACAGGACTTGCTCTGGACCCCCGGACCCATGCGTCCCTCTATGTTCTCCAATCTTATTACCTCTGGATTCATGGCAAGCCCATTTCAGTCACCTGCCTGCACGGGTCCAAGCCCCAGTTAGTTTGTCACAGCAGTGTAGCAGTCACCCTCACTGGTAACCAATATTTCTGGTTTCCTCCTTCAAAGGACCAAGTTCATTGAACTTCTCGGCTCCTTCAATTTAAAAGGGGCCATGAGATTTTCTTTGTCCAGTGAAATGTGAGAAGTCACCTATGACTCCCAGGCGGGAGTCTTTAAGCTTCAGTGTGGAACCCCCCACATTTCCTTCTCCCTTCCCTGGTGCCTGGAAACAGCCCAGGTGCTAAAAGCTCCACGGATCAGGAGGGTGCCGGAGTGAGGATGCCGTGGCGCCCAGCCCGGACCCATGACAGACACACAGTGTGAGCAAGAAATCGACCTTTGTCACCTATGACTGCAGCGCAATGGTCCTGATGGATACAGGGGGCGTGATCGAGAGAAATGCAAGACGGCCCGGCCCTCAAGGTAATTGTAGTCCATTGGATAGGAAAATCTGTACACAGATAACAGTACACAGCCCCATCTGACTGCAGAGGATCTACGTCACCCCTGGGGAACCGGCTGGGAGGAGGCCGTGAGCAGGTGAGTGCCCTTCTCTCAGGGCAACCAGCTCCCCTCCAACTTGTTTCCTGAAAGACCATTGAAAGGATATGTGGCCCATCTGGAAAATTCATTGTTCTCCAGCCAGGCGCTATGGCCCTATTTATCCTGGAGTCAGGAGTCGCCCTGTGGGCAGCTGCAGAAACTCCAAGGGAAATGGGATATCGATTTGCAATCTCTTAGATACACGCACGCGCACACACACACACACACACACACAGTAGCCTCACAGCAGTGTGGCTGCCTACCTCTTTGTCAACAACACCTTTTTGTTCCTTTTTTCCTTTGGCCTTATGTTTGAAAAGAGATTTCTTTCCTCTAGAACAATTGGTATATATGAAGTAATCTTCCTGCCTTCCAGGTAGGTAACACCCACCTTTGCTTTCAATGTCATGCCAGATTTTAACATGCAATCCTTAGTCACCAATTGCTCCTTATTTTGCTCTGTGTCAGTGGTTCACAAACTCGATACGCTCTAATAGTGGTTCAGGGCCCCCTCCCCAGAGATTCTCAGCGATTGTGCCTGAGCTGGTGCCTGGGAATCTGCATTTCAGCAAAACCACCCCAGTCGCTCTCGTGCTGGCAGTCAGTGGGTCATGCCAAAGAAATGCGGATTTCGATGCCTATCAGGAAGGTGGTGTATGTCCCCAACTCCAGTGACTGTGGATGACCTGAATATGTCCAGTGACTTGCCCCAGCCCACTGCCCAGGACAGTCCAGATCCCCATCAACATGTCACCTCCGTTGCTGGCTCCCAACTGGTCTCCCCGTCTTCAGCACCCTCCCCCAGCCCACCCTCCACACCACACTGCCACGTCCAGCATGCTGTCCCCAGCTGCAAAGCCCACTTGAGAACCCTGCTGCCTACAGTAAGCCTTTATTGAGCACCTAGTGAATGCTAGGCAGGTGTCTTACATCTGATATCTTAATCTCCACCAAATACCTATGATCCAGGGTCTATTTTGAGTCCCACTTTGCAGACAAGGAGGTAAAGAAGCAGGCAGGTTGAATATCAGAACTTCCAGGACACTTATGGGGCCCCAGGCAAGCGGAGGCCTGGAGCTCGCAGCCCACTCCCTTCTCTTTCTGTCTTGGTTCCCTCTCCTGTGGAGGGGCCTCGCCAAATACATGTGGACAGCTGAGCCTGCATGCCAAAGCTTCACCCACACGCTTGCAAACAGCCATCCCTGGGACGCTGCTCAGAGTGGGGATGTGCACACCAGAGGCATGGCACGTCCTCGAGGGCATGCACTCTGCAAAGAGGTTCATGCAAGACCCTGGAAGTAGTTAGGGCTGCTGTCCCCAACCCCCTGGCTGCAGATTGGTGCCCATGTGTGGCCTATTAGGAACAGGGCTGCACAGCACAGTATTTCCTCTGTATTTACAGCCACTCCCCATCGCTCACATCACCTCCTGAGCTCCGCCTCCTGTCAGATCAGGGGTGGCGTTAGTTGCAGGAAAACAAGCTCAGGGCTCCTACTGAGTCTGCATTATGGTGAGTTGTAGAAATATTTTGTTATATACTACAATGTAATAATAATAGAAATAAAGTGCACAATAAATGTAATGCACTTAAATCATCTCAAAACCATTCTCCTCTACCCCACCGTCTATGGAAAAACTGTCTTCCATGAAACAAGCCCCTTGTGCCAAAAAGGCTGGGGACTGCTGGGTTAGGGGATGTTTGGACAGGAATCACAGGTTGCATGGTCCAGAATAAGGGCACATGGGTTCTGGGTGGGCATGTCCCCTTGGCCCCACTGACTCCTCATCCCATGCGAGCGGCACAGCCAGAGGAGGGCCAGAGTGAACCTTCCTCAGTCCTCAGGCAAGGTCTTGCAGTGGCGGGGTGAGGACTGGAGCCCAGCTAGACTCCAAAGCCCAGGACCTCAGTTAACACGTCACTCTTCTCCCTCCCTCCAAGTTCAGACTTCTCAGCATGGACTTTGCAGCCTGGTCCTGGCTGCCTTGAGCAGCTTCCTGCCTGGTCCTCTCTCCTCCATGAACAGAACACCCATCTCTGTTTCAGACCTAAACTATGATTTGCCAGGTACAAAACAAGGCATGCTATGACATCTCTCTCTGGCTTTGTAAGCTCTATTTCTGACATTTAAAATGTCTTTTTTTTCCTTTTCTACTACTTAAAGCTCAGATCAAATGTCCTCTGTAAAGCCTTCCCTAATTCCTTTCCAACCACCCCAGAGCAAGGTTATTCACCCATCCCTCAGGGGCCTCATCACATGAAGCCCACATGACAAGGCTGTGTTGATGAACCTGAACTCTTCTTTATACCCACAGAACCCAGCATGGGGTCTGGAACATTCAGTGCTGAATAAATACTTCTTACAAGAATCATGACAAAGTTGATGCCAAATTACTCTTAGCTGTTTCCAACATCCAGATATTTTTCAGGACATAAAAATCTATCTTGCATGAGAGATGCAAAGCATGCATATCCTGAGTAGACAAAGATGTTCATCATTAGCAAAACAATTGGATACAACTCAAATAACTATTAATTAGTTAAGCAAATTAAGGACACAGGATATAACGGCATACTATGCAGATGTTTAAAAAGTACAAAGTACATTTATTCCAACATAAGAAAATGTTAAATGAGAAAAGCATGATACAGATAAGAGTGATCACATTTAAAATTATGTGTTTTATATATATATAAAGTGTATTCATAGAAAAATGCTAGGCATTATATGCACCAAAATATTAAGAGCTGTTCCCCCTACTGTGCAGTATTGGAAGATGTCATTAATGTCTTACTTTAATGATTTGTTAGATGGTCCTATAATAAGAATATATTTGTTTTATGTGTTAAAAATAAAGATATATTTTGGGAAAAAAAAGTGGCACAAAGTTGGAAACCTCGTTTGTTGGAAGATGTGGCCCACCTCGCTGGCTAAATGCTTTGAAAGGACCACTCCTTGTCTGCATTCAGCAGCCCAGGGCTGCCTGCCAGAGCCCAGGCAGTGTAGCGTTCTCTCCCCACTAGGAACTCCTGGAGAGGAAGTCACGAGCTTGCATCTGTCCCTGCTTCTAGTCCCTTGTCAGAGGATGTAGCCCCAAAAAGTAAAACTCCAGTTTCAGAAGCAACACTGGCCTTGGGTGAGGAAGGAACTCCAGTAAACTGTAGGCTTCACGACACTAGGGGAGGAGGACAGAAAGTCACTTCCTTAGAAAGAAAGAAGCAAAGATTTACTGAGTGCCTGGTTTGTGTCTAGGTCCTTTTAGATACAACATTACATCTGATTCTTCCAACAACCCTACAGAATATATATTCATATCCCCATTCTATGGATGAGGAAACCGAGGCGCAGAAAGGTAAAGAAAGCAATTTGCCAAACAGCACAAAAGAGTATCAGTACAAAAGAGAATCAATATGGAAACGTCCTCATGCAACAAACACAAGCACACCCCAGAGATACTGCAGGTTTGGTTCTAGCTCAATGCCTGCCACAATGGAAGTGATCGATAAATGGAAGCTTTCATCATTATTATTTTATTTTCCAACTGTAATCTCACCAATCTCAACTGGAATGAGACCATGCATTCTCTACTTCTCAAGACAAGTGAGAATCATGTTTATGTTCTCACAAGCACGATTGCATCATCATGATTGGCTGAAATTGACTTTGCTGTCAATCAAAAACCCTTAAATCCTTTCTAAGCATGGTTGCTTTGTCACCAACCCTCTCACGTCCAGCAGGGGCATCACGAGTGTTTTGGGCCCAGAGGTTTGCCCTTACATGTGTACTAGTCAGAGCTCATTTGTCCGTGTCGGGCAGCATTCCATTTTGAAACACAAGCTGATTCACCGGGAGGCAGAAGCCTTTGAGTATTACACAGGGGAACTTGGACCCTCTCCTCACCCAGAAAATCCACCAATCGTAATTTTTCTCTTTCAGAGGGCAACTTGTACTTTTTCAAGCACTTATGATGAGGAAATAGTCATTTTCCCCAATTTACAGATGAGGTGACTATTTTATTTAAAATGGTTTGAAGACTTGCAAAAGGAAACCTTGCTAATTAGTGGTAGGACCTAGACAAATATTTACGTCTCCGGAACACCAGGCAGTTGTTCTTTTGACACACTGCACACCTCTGCACAGAGGGCATTTGAGACCAAGTCTAGAACAGGTGATAGAGAGTATCTAAATGACTGACAAATGGCCGACGGCAATCTCTGACTATATTCCAAAACACAATGGGAGTGGTTCTTAGATTTTCCAACAATATCCACCTATTTCGGCCAGAATAAGTACAACGTAGCTGCATTTATTGCATTATCACCTTTTTTCCCTCCCCACAGGCCCAAGTATCGATTAGCCCTCACTCCATGCTCACCACAGACAGCTGGTCCCTGGCCCTCCAGTCAACGCTGCTTAAAAAAATCCACATTTGACCCCCGAAAGAAGAGAAAAGATGAAGGCATTTGAGGTTCACAGTATGTGGGATTGGCCCCATGGAAAGGCAACATACCAGGCTGTTCGGAGCAGGTGCGCTGGAGCAGACGCAGGACCCGACTCCTGGCACTCGTGCCTTCCGAGATGTGGCACTCTGGGCCAGTCACTCCCATGTCCGAGTCTTTGCATCCACGTCTGCAGAGGAGAAAGAATAGTGCCGTGTCAGAGGGCTGCTGAGAGGATTATATGGTATCACCTTTCGTACCCCATAGAAATTTCTAAGACATACGCCAGGGACCGCACGTTTTTGGGCAAACTGCACGTTATTTAAATCATCATAACTACAGTGAAAAACGAGAAAACTCGTGAGCGGTCCTTAACAGATGATGCACGAAACAGGAGAAAACTCGTGAGCGGTCCTTAAGGTGGTATAAAATGTACCCAACACTTATCTTAAGCCAAGTTCCCTAGAAACAGCCGGGGCTGGGATTCTGTAGTGGAGGGAGTGCTCAGGAGTCGGGGAGTGAGGGAAGCAGAAAGGGTGAAGGAAGAACAAAGGCAAGAAAGTGGTCTCAACCCAAAACTCTCTTCAGCCTGATCCCACAGGCAGCTCTGGAGAATGAAGCCAACTGCAGAGCTATGCTGAAATGGAGGCTGGGCCGGTCTAGGTCAGTCAGTCACTGCCCGCTACCGAACGCAGAGCCAGGTGTTTTCTGTTCACGCAGGGGAGGTGTTTCCTATTCACCTGGGGGAAGGTGTTTCCTATTCACTCACTGAGGGGTGGTGTTTCCTACTCACCCAAGAGCAGGTGTTTCCTATCCACCTGGGGGAAGGTGTTTCCTCTCCATCTGGGGGGAAATGTTTCCTACTCACCCGGGAGAGATATTTTCTGTCCGGCCAGGGAGGTGGCTTCTATTGCACCCCCCGAGGTGGATCCTATCCAGCCCAGGCGGCAGCTGTGAGCTGTTAGCTGCCCACACCCACAGCAGCTAGTGTGCGACTGTACAGCCAGGGAAGGGGTCTTGGTGGGGCACCAATAGCATCCACTACAAAACAGAGCCCGGCAAGCACAAGTGTCCGTTTGATGGTAGTTATCACCATTATTTGAAATTGTCCTCACAATTCTCAGGCTGAGCCGGTTTCCCATCTTGTAGCAGAAACCATTATATATCTTCAGCATCTGTTTTTGGCCCCAAGACCTGAAGTAGCAGAGACCTAGTCTGCAGCAATAAGGTAATAACAGGAAGAAAATCTCCTCCTCTGATGTGGAAACCAAATGCCCTGAATTGTCCAACATCAGAAACCTCAGAAAACCCTAACAGGATGTTTTGACATATATAGTTCAGGCTTCAGACAACTGCCTCCCAGTGGAAATATGAACTGTGCAAAGAAAAAGGCAAAGTTCAGGCATCAGAACGACAGGACAGATCAATGTGAAAAGCTTAATGTGTAAGCTTGCTATGCAGAGTGATTTTGCAGAAATGAAAGTTTTTCAAAGCAACTTTTCTTTACCCTTCTGGAGCCACACAAAAACTGGGGTGTCTTCTCAGAATCACTAAGAAAATGGCCTTGTGCCATCTGCACCTGTCATACCTGGACCTTAGCCAACCTAACAGATGCAGATGCAGGGCTGGCCGCAGACAGGCAAGAAGAGGAGACCCAGCTCTGCAGCCTCCACCGTTTCACGTTAACTCAGCCAACACCGTCTGTGTGCTGATGACTCCTGGGTTTAAGTCAGGACCCCTCCCCCAACTCCAGCCATAAATATCCAAGAGCGTGCTTCACATCCTCATTCACCAAGATGTCTAACAGATGTCCCAAAGTCAACACAACCAAATGCAACTCCTCACGCCCCCTCACCTGTTCCTCCTACAATCTCCCCAATCTCTGTGTAGGGCAACTCAGCGTTCTCAATTGCTTAGGTCAAAAACAGCACCATGGCCAGGTATAACGATTGACTCCTGTAATCCCAGCACCTTGGGAGGCCAAGGCAGAAGATCACTTGAGGCTAGGAGTTTGGGACCAACCTGGACAACATAGCGAGACCCCATCTCTATGAAAAATAAGAAAAATCAGCCCGGCATGGCAGTGTGTGGCTATAGTCCCAGCTACTCAGAAGGCTGAGGCAAGAGGATCGCTTGAGCCCGGGAGTCCAGTGAGCTAGGCTGACACCACTGTACTCTACCCAGGGCGACAGAGTGAGACCTTGTCTAAAAACAAAAACAAAAACATAAAACACAGTATCATCATCTCCCTCATTCTCTGACATAGCACATATCCAATCTGCCAGCCAATTCTGCTTGCTCTACCTTCAATATATACCCAGAATCTGAGCACATCCTGCCATTCCCCAAGCCAAGCCATCATCATCTCTCACCTGGATTTCTGCCACTGCCTCCTCTCAGGTATCCCTGATACAGCCCCTGCTCCCTTGAGTCTGTTCTCAACCCAACCACAGTGATGCTTTTAAACCGTAGGTCAGATCACGTCACTCCTCTGCTCAAAAGCCTCCAGTGGCTCCCATCCCACCTGAGTAGCAGCTACATTCCTGACAGTGTCCCACGGGGTTCTGCATGATCCTGCCACCTTATTACCGCCCAGATATCATCTTCTACTACCCTCTCCCTTGCTCCCTCTATTCCAAATACACTGGGACCCGTGCATTTCTTTGCCTCTGCCGGGCGTGCTCTAGCCACAGAGCTCTCATCCTTGCTGTTCTCTCTGCCGGGAGCACTCTTTCTCAGACACCAGCGTGGCATCTGATCTTTTCTCCCTGCGATCTTTTCCCAAATGTCGCCTTCCCCACTAGGCATTCCCTGGCCAGCCTACTTAAATTGCAACTGCCACCTGCCACCACCAATCCCCTTCTCTGCTTCGCTAATTCTGCAGAACTTAACATCATCAAGTTCCATTCTGTTTTGTTCACTGCTGTGTTCCCCAGAACCCAAAACAGTGTCTGGTACATAGGTGGCGCCTAAATATTTCCTAAATAAACAGACGGATGAATTTACATAAACATTTCTCTGTAAATTGACTCCCTTTTTAGCATAAGTAAATCCATTTTTAAAGGAAACGTGCACCTTGGCTGTAAGTGAACCAGCAGCAACAGTCCTAAAGAGAAGTTATCCAGAAAAAGAAAGACAATGACATGAAAATGCTGCTATTAAATCTTGCTAGATGTTGCTGCCAGCCCAATTCTCTAAACCTGCAGCATAATCTCTCTTTTCTAAAAAGGGAAATCAGCAAGTGTTTAAAGACGTGCTAGCACAAAACTGAGACTGTTTTTAACTAATCAAAAGAGTCGATAAGGAATTGAAAGATAAATAGCTTTCTAACTCTCAGATTCAATGTTAACTGTTCTCGGGTCTGCGTGTCACCTAAATATCTACCACCCATAAATATTGAGCATCCCACACTTCTGGAAGCAATGAAATAGATATGAATGACCTTCAATCTTCTGAGCATCAGTTCCTCCTACAATTTCCCCCATTTACGTATAGGGCAACTCAATTTTCTCAATTGCCCAGGTCAAAAACATCATCATCTCCCTCATCCCCTCACATACTACATATCGAATCTGTCAGAAAATTCTACTTGGTCAACCTTCAAAATGTACCCAGAATCTGACCACATATTACTGTGTTCAATATCCCTTTTCTAAGTTAATTGATGGGGAGGTACTGAGAGTGGCTGTACGTGGATTCTGCCCTGAAGACATTCAGTGTGGTCAGGAGATAAAGCATGTAATTGACATGCACAGAATGAAGGGTAGAAAGTTGCAAATTCCACAAGGAAAGCATAGATCATGTGCTACAGGGCCTGATGTGAGATTAATGGTTAGCAAGTATTCATTTACACACATCTGTGCACATTCCTCGGGAGAAGAATGTGCTTCCTTGCACCCCGGTATCAGGGGCTTGGACACAGGTCTTCCTTATCCAATGAGGTGTGCATAGAAGTGACAGTTTATGAATTCAGAGTTGAGGCTTTACGACACCTTGTACATTTCTGCTCACCCCTCTGAGACTGTCCAACCTCATTTCCTCAAAGAACGTGCCTCACTTAGCCATTGCCCTTCCAGCCCAAGCCCGAAAAGGAAATCTATGAACTAGAGCTGCCCCCAGCAACCTGCAGGTGCACTCGCAAGAAATAAATGCTAATTCGCATGTGCCCCTGAGCGTCAGGGCTGTTTGCTATGCAGCATTATTGTGGAGAGAGATGACTGAGATAGAAACTGACGGTACCTGGAAGAGGGGATTTGAAGGCTCCCAATATGAAGAAATAATATATGTTTGAAGTGATGGATTTGCTTATTACCCAGATATGATCACTACACAGTGTACACATGTATTGAAATATAACACATCCCCTGTAAATATGTGCAATTATTATATATCGATTAAAAATAAAATAAATAAAATTCTATTTTGAAAGATAGAAACTGGCAGGAAGAAGAGGTGACTTTGACTGGGCATGAGGCAGGGACACCTCCTGAGCTGGGTGGCCCCACAGGTGGATTTCATACCACACACACCATACTAGATTGCAAACCAACAAGGTCTAGGAAGAAAATGTCCCAGATGGGGCTAGGCCAGGGGTATGAAAACTCCTCTGAAAACTGCTTGTGCCCTCACAGCCCATAGAGGAAGAAAGAAGATGAAGAGAAGGTTTCTGAGGATGTCGTCTAAGTATTTGTTCGTGTTTGCTCTTGGGTGATTTGTTTATTAGTGTGCTTTTTGAGAACACGCTCTACCCTCTCTGCCTGCCCTTTAAGCATTGGTGCGTCTCAGGTTCTGGTCTCAGCACTCATCTGCCTCCCATTCTTCCTGGGACACTTGCCACTGCCCTTGATCAGGGTCATGCTGAACATGCTCATGTATGTTTCATGATGGCAGAGTCCATCCTAACTTGTGTAGCCCCAAAAGCCTTAGACAAAGACTCAAGTGCAAGGAGTTGGAGAAGTTTATTTGAGAGAGCGGGAGTGAGGGCCTGGGGAGAGCAGGGAAGGAAGCCAATCACGTGTGCATCGCTGAGCATCTGGGGCATCTGGGGACTCTCCGAGAAGCCACATAGAATGCCCCTTGGAACTGCCCCACCAGAGAATGGGGAACCCAGGGCATCTATCCGCCACCTCTCGCCTCCTTTTGGTTGAGGGTTTTGCAGAGGTGTTAACTGCACCTCCTGGTTGCCCTGCACTGAGCCGAGGGCTCGAACCCAAGCAGCGAAGCAAAGTCACAGAGGCACATGCTCCATGCAGGACACTGGCTGCAGGTATGGAACTGTCCACCTCTGGGTGCTGAAATCTGATGTGCAGAGGAGGGGACGCGTCTCAGTGCATCACACAGGTCCGCCACGAATCGGGGCAGGGGGAGTATTTTCAGCACAGGCCTTTCTCCTGAAACAGCTGCGCAACATACGGCTCTGACTCAGCATATTCGAAACTATGTCATCACCCCTCCTGCCCTTTCCTGAATTCCTGAATGCAAGGAGTGGCCCACTAGCCACTCCAGCTTTGAAACTTCAAAGATATTCATTTCTCCCACTCCCTCACCTTTTGGATCAAAACATGGATTCTGAGTCCAAAGCAGGAGTTTCCTGCCCTCCCACCCCCAGTAGTCATCCCCGCCCCATCACCCTGCTGTCTGCTGCCAGCACTCACCCCTCTCTAGAACACGCCTGCCTGTACCGGCTCTTCCTAGCTCCCCCCACCCCGACCTCCCCAGGGACCAGAGCAGTACCTGGCACAGAGCAGGTGCCCAATGGGTGTCTGTGGAATGAACAAGCAGCTCCCAGGGAGAGCATCCCACAAACCCATACAGTGGTCACCAAGGCAGAGGCTGGTCAGAAGCCTCTCTCAGTTCATCGTCACTGTGTCTGTCCCTTTCTACCTGGCCTCACCTGAGATAGAGGCGCAGGTGAAGCTTGAAGTTGGAACCGGCCCCCTGGACAGGGAGGAAGGCTTCGGGGAAGGAAGGAAGCAACTCTGTTCAGAGCATCCACGCTGGGCAAGTCTGTTGAGGCTCAATATATCACTTGTACTTTTCTTTCAGCTATATAATGTTGCGTTTCAGTAAACTGGAAAGGCAGCGATTGTGCTGTCAGCAATCCTAACTCCCAGCCCTGCCCTGGTCCCCCACCCACTCCACCTCCTCTCCAGATCTGTGGCCTCCCTGCCTCACCCACCAGCTCCTCAAGGACACTTGCCATCAATTCTGGCCCCGGCAGGACATTTCTCCTGCTGGTGCAGCAGAATTTCCTCCTAAGAGAAGAGCATGAAGATAAACTAGGTGAGGAAATTTTTCCTTTGGCTCTGAAGCTCAGGACATTTGTCTGATAGGGTGCATATTCTCCAGGAGACAGGCTAAATTAAAATACTAATGGACTGCTGTATTTAAAATATATTTACCAATGATTAACAGCTTGGTAGGTGATGTATGTTTCAATAATTTCTTATTACAATGTGGGAAACCTCAATAAATATTCTCAGGGTAATTAGTGGGTGTTTGCTTAACATTCAGCTGCGTTTTCCTGCACACCTAGAAGGGTGTCACCGGTGCCAGTCAGGATGCTCCTGTGTGAAGAGAGGGACCCACCCTGGAGCAGTTACCTACTTCACACTAGGAGCAGGGGCCCAGCCCTAGGGACACAGCCCCCCTGCAGATGTGTTTGATTTGAGCCACAGTATGGAGCATGTACAGGTGATTTTTTTGCTGGCATTAAAAACAAGAGAGTATGTATCAAGTTTGACATGTTGACCTTTGGGCAGTTTGGACAAACATCTGTCTGACTGGTCTCAGGAATCTGTTTTCTTGCCTTCATCCCAATGAAGGTCCAATCTTGATCCCCTCAGCTGGGGCCCTTAAATAACAGGTAGACTTCATGAGTCTTCTAGAACTCAGATTAAACTGCCTTAAAAATATAAAGTGCCGAGATCAATGACTTTTAGGAGATCCTGGGGAGAGTATTCTGAGGTCCCCGGGAGGTCAGGGCCCCTTCTCCACGTCCCCATTCCCTCTCCATTAACCCAGAGCCCTGAGTTGGCTGAGCAGCTTTGGCTGTGGGCTCACAGGTGCAGAGGCCGTTTGTCTGGCTGCGTGGGGCTGAGAATCTGAGAGGAGCAGATGTCAGGCAAGATCAGCAAAGCTTTGAATGGATCAGAAAAATGGGGTCTGAGCCTTAGCATACATGCTTAGCCAACGTGCCATGATGACCATGACCAAGAACCAGTGAGGAATGCAGCCATCGGCAAACGCGGCAGCCCTAGGCAAGGGGACAGGGAAGCCAGATCAAGAGGGAAGATACAGAGGTGTGTAAAGAGCCCTGGACTGGCAGAAACAAGGCCTGGGTTCTGGTCTGAGGTCACCACTAATTCAGATGCTCTCTGGACAGCTTAAATAGCTCAGGTCTGGAACAAAAGTTTCAGCTTCAAATCCTGGTGCTACCTCTTATGAGCAGTGTGACATTGGAAAAAATACTTAACCTCTCTGATTTTTAGTTTCCTCATCTGAAAAGTGAGGTTAATAATAGTAGTCACTCCTAGGGTTGTTGTGAGCATTAAATCAACACATGTAAAGCTCCGTGAGGCGTAGCGACGCACAGTCAGCGTTCAATAGACATTAGCTGACGTACTTAAAACCAAAGAGAAGGATGAAGAGAGGATTGTTCTGGAAGAGAGACGACAAGCACAGTGGAGCATTCCTGTGCATTTTACTTATGTGGATTCAAGGTTAATATTATAGAATGTTGCAAGTTATGTTTTTCAGCCAGAACTCAGCAAAGAAATAGTCTTCTATACCAAAGTTAGGTGAACAGTTGGCTGTGTTGGACTCATTGAGGAAAAATACATGTACACAAAATAGCAAACATTGTACTTCATGAGGAATTTGGTATACTTTTCCAAAATTTTGGCACTCCGTTATTTTCTCCCTACATGCTGGCTTTGATACCTAATCTCCACACAGAAAGCAATGGTCCAGGTTTCACCCACCTGCCGACTTTGGAATGTCAACTACCTGCAAGGTGCAGAGGAGTGTGATTTCAAGACTCAGCGATGAGGAGTTCTGCAATAGACTGGCGATGTCTGCCATGGGCAGTGGTGGAACAGTAGCCACATCACGTCCCTCCTGGTCCCGTCAACCTGCAAGGGGCTTTCACATCTGGAAACCCAAGAGCTAACGAAACTCACCAGGGGAATGAAGAGCAAGAAGGCAGAACAGAGAAGCAGCAAACTAAAGGTCTGCTGCTAAGTGGCAGAGCCCACCTGGCGGAGCCCTCTGTGCCCCCAGGATGTGGCACCTCCTCCCCCAGCCCAAGGGCCCTATGAAGATTGTCTAAGCACAGAGAAAGGAAATGCAAGTTCTGCCACTAACATGCTGTGTGATCCTGAGCAAGTCCCTTCCTCCCAGAGCCTCAGTTTCCCCACTGGGAAAATGAGATGGGTAGACCTTGAATTAAGAAAAGGATCAAATATTTATACTGTTACGTCTGCTTGACCTCGCTTCTGATTGCACAGGAGAATGCAACACCCCCCACAAGAGAGAGCCAAGTGTCTGCAGGGGGACATGCGAACAGGGGACATCACCCCTCAGACTACACGTCGACAAGCATAATCCTGAAAGGCACAATCCCGAACGCTGAACTCCTGAAAGATCAAAACCTCTAAAGTCTAAAATCCCTAATATCTAAAATGCTGATAATCATGATGTCGAAACATTAAAATTCCAAATGTTGAAATCCCGCGAGCCGAATTCTGGGGAAGGGATTGATGCGCTTCCCTCAGCCCCCGGGCGACTGCACAGGCAGCGGTGACCCACCTCGGGTTGTGATCAATTTCGTCAAAAGACTTGGGTTGTCCATCACAGAACTTCAGATGACGGCAGTCACAACACCAGGTGCGCACAGTACCAAGCATCGTGTTGTGCATTTATGCATTTCACTTTTTGGCCTGTTTCTTTATAAATATGGTTTGCTCACAACTGTTATATCGTTAGCATACGTGAATATTTCTGCTCGCAAAAATGTGTATGTTATTATGGCCTATTTTATGGTGTAAAATGGCCAAAAAAGTGTTCTATTGTGTTTTTATATGTTTCTCAAATAAATCCACTTTTTAAAATGTAAATAAATTCCTTTTAAAGCATTTTCAAGTTATGTTTTCCACAATTATATTTTCAGGATTTCAACATTTGGGATGACAGCATTTGGGAGTGTATCTTTTGGAATTATGGCCCAAACCCCAGACCCCACAGCTGTGGTCTGGCATGCACATGTCCAAACTCTAGATTTGAATATTTGATTGCCTGTTTGAATTTCTTGGATTTCACAGAGGCATCTACAGTGTCATATGTCCAAAATGAAGTTCTTATTCACAGCCTCTGTGGCTGCCAAAACTACACCTAGCACATATTAGGAAAGTTAATCTCTTCCACCCAGGTGATCAGTCCAAACACCTTGGGACAATCTGAGATCCCTCTCTTTTCCTCCCTGCCCATCCATGAGCCCTCTGATCCACCCAGGCATGTCCTTAAGCTATACACCTCGCTCCGTCTCCGCCTCCACCATCCTAACTAGCCACCATCACCTCTCCCAACACCTGCGGCTGTCTCCTAATTGGCCTCCTGGCCTTCTTGCTCGCTTCTATTTCTACAAACAATGCTCCACGCAGCACCCAGAATGGTTTTACTGAGATCCTATAACTTTCCTGTTTAAAATCATCTAATGAATTCAGTTTCACTTAGAATAAAATTTAAATCTCTTATTATGGACTAGAAAACCACCCATGAGCTGGTCCCAGCCTGCCCCTCTGTCCTCACCTTGTCCCATGTTTCACGAGCTCTCCAGGCTCCAAAAACAGTGACGTTTGCTGCTTAAACAGCTCTGGTGGCCCCCAATGAGCCACACCTCCTGGTATCCATGTTCTTTGGTTGTCTCCTTCTCACATGGATTCTGGGCTCAGCCACATGGAGTTTTTAATTCTTCCCAAGTGATACTAACATGCAGCAGAGTTTGAGGACTACTAATGCAAAGTGTTTGAAACCATACCTGGCATTTAGACAGTGCAGCTGTCCCTCAGTATTCACAGGGGTTTGGTTCCAGGACTTCCTGAGGATGTCAAAATCCAAGAATGCTCAAGATCCTGATATAAAATGGTGTAGCATTTGCATATGACCTATGCATATCCTCCCTTATCTTTAAATCATCTCTGGATTACTCTTAATACCTAATACAACGTAAACGCTACGTAATATAGTTGCTGAACTGTATTATTTAGGTATTAATAATAAGGACAAGAAAAAAGTCTATACATGTTCAATACAGATGTGATTTTTTTCAAATATTTTCCATCCACAGTTGGTTGAATCCACAGATGCAGAACCCACTGATACAGAGACTGACTGTGCAAGGAAAATATTAGCTGCTTGTATCTTTTAAGTATCGGCATAAAATTCATTTCCTCCAGGAAGTCTTGCCTGAGTCTCAAGGCCAAATCGGGTGCCTCCCCTGTGTTTCCTCCATAGCAACACTCGAAACATTGGATTGAAATTGTCCAGCTACTTGTCTGTCCTCCACACTAGCCCACGAGCTATGTCCCAACATGTGGATCAGGGCTGTACATAGAGAAATTCCTGATGAAACCGGTTGAACAAATCCCCTGCCTCCCCAGATCACCTCAACCACTTCAGTGGCTCTAGACACTGCCTGTACACCTGACGTCCCCGACACTCCGCCACGCAGCTGCCCACTCCATGGCACCGCTTGGCTGCTGGCAAACTTTAATGCGTGCAAAACTAAACTCTTTATTTCCTTCTCGAAACTTGTTCTGGAACCTCTACTTTACCAGTTTCTCAAACCAAAAATCTTAAAGTCATCCTTGACCTTCCCCTCCACCCCGGTCATGCTCTACATCCAATGCATCATCGAATCACATCAGCTCTAGCTGCAAAATGTACCCAGGATGGCCACTAGTACCCGCGGCACAACACTGTGACCCAAGCCACCGTCGTCTCTCACCCAAGAGGATGCCATCACTCCCAACTCCTGGTCCTGTCTCCGACAGTCTATGCCAGCACAGCAGCCAGAGTAATCCCACTATAAACAAAAATAACACCAAGTAACATCTCTGCTCAAAACACTCCAGTGACTCCCAATCTCAGATTCGAATCTGAAGTTCTCCCCCAGCCTAACATTTTATACGTGGTAAGGCCCCAGCTCTTTCTCCGACCTCAGCTCCTACCACTTCCCCATTCTCGCACTCTGCTATGGCGACACTGGCCTTCTTGCTGCCATTCAAACCCACCGGGCCCACCCACGCTCGGGGCCTTTGCACACACTGTTCCCTCTGCCCGTGACCCTTCCCCTCAAATACCTGCTTGGCTTCACTAGATTCCTTTTTGCCTTTGCCTAAATGTTACAAGGACAACCTCTTTTACTGCCCAGTTTAAATAGCCCCCAACGCCCCTCCTTGCTGTCCCCCTTGCCCTGTTGTCACTTGTCACCATCAGCCATGATCTCTACTCTTTATTGTCTATCTCCCCACACACCACATACTAAAGAGTAAGCTCTGCGAGAGTAACAGCAGTGTCTATTACAACAGCCAGTGCAGACGCACTGGCTGGCACATAGTAGGTGCTCAGTAAACACTGAATGGAATCATCTTCTTGGGAGCCTGGCACGGGCTGGTCAGCTCACACTAATTGGATGGAAATTCACCCAGCTGGGGGGAGCGTCCCTTAGGCATTGCCAACTCCTTAGACGTACCACTTGGACACTAACTCCTCACCTCACTGAGCAGTGTTTAGCTTCCGGGGTGGGGCGGGGAACATTTCTCAGAAGATAAATGGAATCCCCATGGAAGAGAGAAAGGCTTGGCATTTCATGGCTTTTTCAAAATATTTTCAATAGCAATTTGAAGGCTGTTTGCTCATCTGACATTTATCTTCATTTGGCTTGGGAAATGGCCGAAACACATGGAGGAGAGAAATCACTTATGAATGTTGGGTGGTGGCACAAAAGTCCTCTTACACGAATCTATCACAAAGCAGCCACGGCCTCTTGGCTCTGTGAAAACTGCCCCCATCTGCTGTGATTTATTCGGCCGGGATGCCGCACCCCCACACCGATAGCTCACTTCATTTGAAAAATAAATTATCCTCTATGTGCTAAATGCTGCTCCCCTGTCCCTGGGGGGGCAACATGAGAGGTCAGGCTAGTGACAAGTGGCAAAGCATGTCCAATCATTGTTCACGCCCTGGGAGGGGTGGCTGGCTGGGGTCGGGTCTCGGGGTCGCGGGTGTGGGTAGGGTCGGCGTCTGCCTGTGTCACTGGTGACGCTGCTTCTCCCGTCGCTGGAATCTCTGAGGTGTGGACCGCCCTCCCAGCCTGACCTCCCTGGAGTGACATCTCCAAGGGTTGTGCTCAGTCAGCACCTGGAACACAGGCCCACTTGGCGGGGGCAGGAGGTCACTGTCACGGGCGTGGGACAAAGGTCCTCCGTGCCCTGGGAGGCAAGCTGCGGTGCTCTCCGTGGGTCAGCCCCTCGCGCTCTGGCTTCAGGTTGCATCTGGCTGATGGGAGGTGACAACGGGAGGTCACAAGGCAGGAGGAGAGCGGTCAGAGGGTTTATTCTCCCTGTCAGGCCACTGATATGGGTTGGATGCTGGTTGCCTCCAAATCTCAACTTGAAATTTGATCCCCAATATTGTCCATGGAGCCCAGTGGGACCCAGGTGTCTGGGTCATGGCAGCGGATCCATCGTGAATGGCTCGGTGCCCTCCCCGGGCTGAGTGAGTTCTCTCGAAAAGCCTGGCACCTCCTCCCCCCTCTCTTGCTCCCTCTTTCTCCATGTGACACACCTGCTCCCCCTTCTCCTCTGTCATCACTGGGGGCTTCCTGACGCCCTCATCGGAAGTAGCTGCCGGCTCCATGCTTCTTGCACAGGCTGCAGAACCGTGAGCCAAATAAACCTCTTGTCTTTATAAATTACCCTCAAGGACTCCTTTGTAGCAAATTAAAACAGGCTAACACAGCCGCAGATAGGAGTGGCTGCTGTCCTCTAATGAAAACTGCAGGTCCTCTGGGATGGCCCTCACCCTCACCTGCAGCTCCCCTGAAGCTCCCGCCAGGTTTGCTAAAACCTTCCTTCCCCCAGGGATGGTGACGGCTCACCACTGTTGCTGGTCCCAGAGAACATCATAATCTCCTGCTGGCTGCCCTTAACCCTGCCCAGGCCCTTGTACACAGTCCCTTCAGTAAACTGTCCTCAGTTGTCCCTTGCATGTGCCGTGTGCCCCTGCCAGAACTCTCGATGATACTACGCATCCCTTGAGCATCCACGAGCGCCCTGCACGAGAAGGCGAGATGATCCAACTGGAGTGAGACTCTCCGCAGCACATCTCTGTGGGCCATGAGAGGCACGTGGCCCCGTGCTGGACGGCTGGATAGGACCACAAAGGAACAAACAGGCCTGGACATCAGAGAGCTCCGTGTCCATTAGAGAAGGCACCAGGGGGACACGGAGGAAGGACAGCTCAGAGGAGGCAGGAAAGAATTCCTGGAGGAAGATGACAGGTAGGTCAAGACCTGGGGGACAAGCTGGAGTTGGCAAGGAAATGCAGAAAGGAAGAGTGACGCAGAGGGAAATGTCACGTGAGTGAAGCTGGGAGGTGAGGTGCGGTCTGTTTGGAAATCTGAGATGCAGTCAAGCTGCAGCGTGAGGTGGCAAATGGCCCTTCCAGACCCTTGGGTTCAAGTCATAGTAGTTATATTGAAAGGGGTGACTTTTACGCAACTGGAAAGTTGAGCATAGTGCTATCTTCAGGCATGGCTGGATCCAGGGCTTCATATGAAATTGTGCTCATTCTCGCGTTCTCCCTCTCTCTCCCCCCCGCGCCTCCACACACACATCCCCCCCATTTCCGCCTTTTTAATCTCCCCTCTATGGCTAATTCTGGACCTGTCATCTCCTACTATGTACAGGTTTTCATCATTTGGAAGAGCAGCTACCCCATCTTCTCAATTCCAAACTCGAGAGGCAACTCACTTTCTCCTCCTCCTCCTGCAAAAATTAAAAAATAAAAAATAATTCCAGTGAAGGGCTGGAATGGGTCCATCTTGAGTCATGTGCTCATCCCTGAACCAGCTACTGTGACCAGAAGAGTGGGGATTATAATCTGCTGTGTCAGGGTCACAGGAGTGCCCCTGTGCAGGTAGGGGCAGGATGTTCTAAGTGACAACACATTAGAGCTACGTAAATGGTGTGGGGGTGGGGAGCAGCCCCTCAAAGAAAAGTCCTGGAGAAATAAAAACCACATTGGTCCACTGTAGCCAGAGACGGACTTGGAGAGGTCAGAGGACTGTTCAGGAGTCACACACACACACACGTGTCCTGGCAACTCATCACTCTTCCCTTCCACCTACGTGTTCACAGGAGGTGGCCCTGGGGCCTGGATGAAACCACTGCGTCCTCTCCACGGCTGAGCTTCATGGTGTGAACAGCCTGTTGAGTCACACAGGACGGTAGTGTGGAAGCCCAGAGACTCTTCTTTATGGGGATTTAGCTGGTGTGTCCAGCATTCCCCACCCGTGGATTTCACTGCACCTATTCCCACATGGCATTCCGGAAGGCACACTGGGGTCCGGGGATGATTGGGTGGAGAGGGAGGAGACGGCCCAGGCTGGGCCAGTGTTACGGGCTGAATCGTGTCCCCTTGAACTCAAATGTTGAAGTCCCAGCCCCAGTATCTCAGAATGTGACCTTACTTGCAGACAGGGCCTTCAAAGAGGTAATTAAGTTAAACTGAGGGCTTCGGGGCAGGGTCCTAATCCACTGACTGGTGACCTTCTAAAAGGAGAACAGGACACGGGGAGGGGGAGACAGAGGGAAGCCCTCTGCAGGCCAGGAGAGAGGACTCAGGAGAAACCAATCCTGCTGACACCGGGCCCTGGACTTCCAGAACTGTGGTGAACAACACTTCTGTTGTTAAAGCCTCCATTTGGTGCTTTGTTCTGGCGACTGCGCTGAATGAGACAACCCGCCAGGAGTACTCCTGCCTGCGGGGCCTTCTAGAGGAGGAGGGAGAGGAAGAGGGGGAGAAGGGAGCCAGAGCAGGAAGGGGAAAGGAGGGAGGGAGATGACAGCCATGAAAGAGAAAGAGGAGGAAGCCCAGAGGGCAGGAACAGGAGCTGAGTGTGAGCCCACCAGGCTGGCTCCACAGGCGGTTAAAACACTGAGAACCTCCCCTGCTAGTTGGCAAGCGGCTGCCCCAAATGTCCCCTCCCCAGCCACCCTGTCCTCCCTCCAGCCCCCACCCCAGCCTCACAGCTTTCTCTGTCCTGTCGGGCAGGGCGTGCACTGCGTGGCTATAAATACTTCCACTGTCACCCCTGAGCTTACCCCTCACCCCTAGCTCCCCCGTGTGGCCGTAGGTTGTCACTTCCCTGGTCCTGATTTCTCATCTCTACGATCCTGGAGTTCTTCCCAAAGTCCAGAGATACTACAAAAGCAAAGTTCTTAGGACAGCAGTGGGGGGTGTGGGGGAGGCTCCAATCCGCAGAGCCTTTTGTCATTGTTCATGCTGCTGCTGGTGGCTGGGTGCGGTTGTGGTAAGGGGGCTCAGGTCGCCCAGACCCTCCCGGTTCAAAGTTCAGGGCTGCACATCACATCCCTGCCCTCCCTCGTGGTAATGGCAATTTATCGAGCATCTACTAAGCGCCAGGCGCTATGCTACCTGCTCTGCATTCGTATCTCAGCCGGTTCTTACAAAAGCCCTGTAAACCAAAGCCCATTTACAGATCCGGAAAACTGGGTACCTGAGATGAGGAGTGACTTCTTCAAGGCCCAGTAGAGAAGCCAAGATAGAAACCCAGGTCTGCCCGACTCCCAAACCCAAGTTGATCCCGTGAAATCCTAAACTCTTGCCCACCTGGGGCTAGTCTGGTTCAGCATGTGGGCACACCTGTCGGGAAGCTGGTAGGAGCCGGGCAAGGTGGGGCTGTCTGTCAGTCTGTCCTGACACCTGGAGGCTGGCTGCCCACTTCTGCAGGCTCCCAACACCAGGTAGTAGGGGCTGAAGAGAGGGGGCAGGTGAGAAACGGTGGTGGCCACATGTCGGGTGCTGGCCCCCGGAGACAGGTGGGGTGACAAACGCCGCCGTGACAATGTGACAATGTCAACAGTAATTGCTTCCACCACTCTGCGTTCCGGGCTGCACCATGACGACCAGGGCTGCAGGTGGCATGACAAGTCGGGAAATTGTTGAAGATTGAAACCACCGTGAGGGAGCGGCAGTGTTCTCAAGTAATTACTTCCCCCTCGTGGGAGTAATGAGAGAGCTCTCGCCCACGTGCTGGAGCAGGGACCTGCCAGAGCCATCAGCTCCTCCCCTCCTCCTCCTCCTCCTCGTCCCCCCATCCCCCAACACCGTCCCCTCCAAAAGCATGGAGAGGCCTGAGTCCTGCCCTTCTTTGAGGTTCCTGACATATTAAAAAATAAAAGAATGCCTAAACAATTGGGTCGTGGCACACCTGGAATGAATGCATACACCCTCAAGGGAGAAAAAAAGGCAAAGCAATATAATTATACTTTTCATAAGATAATTATGGGAGTTCTAAAATATTATCAATTTTGTGTTCCCTATGGGCAATGAGGTCCAGGAATGGGACATCAATTTAAAGTTTTAGAATAAATTACTTCTTTCAAACCTGTTAGTGGATTTCTGACTACAATGGTGTACAAATCTTATTTGGACACAATGTCAGCAATTTAAATTGTATTTTTTAATAAGAATACGTGTGTACACACATACGTGCGTGTATTCACACATCCACACCAGGATTTATTATGCGCCAGGTAGAGCATATAATAGAACTGTGTAGTCATGCATCTAAATCTCATAACCACCTTAGGGGCAGGTATCTCTTCACCTTCGTTCTTCAAATGAGAAAGCAGAGGCAGGAAAGAACGTAAGGACTCGCCCAGGATCACACAGCCACTGAATGGCAGAGCTGAGATTCGAACTCACAGCGTCTGGCCCTAGAGTGTGTGCCTGCAGCCCCCATGCTGGGTGCACCTTCGAGTCCTTTGGGAAGGTGAGTTCTGGGCAGAGTGAACCTCCTGATCTCTCCCTCCATTAAAAACAAGACATGGGCCCTGTGGGTCAAGAATACGCCCCCAAGGAATGGCTGAAGCCATTCTCCACCCTGCCGACAGGGTTTGAAATGCCCCTCCCCCCAGCCCTGCCCAGCCCGGCACCCTGGTGGGAGCACATTCCAAGTGCTCCCAGAGAAGGTAGGGTTTGAGTTGCCCCAACGCCTTAACGGCTCCTGGCTACACCGCTTTGAACGGACCTGCCGTGCTGAGCCTAGACCACGCACATCCCTGCTCACCCACCGCGTGGGCCTCATGGACGTCTGCAATGACAACAACTAATTAGGGTTGTGACAGCCCCCAACGTGAGGCCCAGCCTGAGGACCCCCACCCCCCTCACCAGCTTCCTCCAGCCCCCCAGGTCAGCGTTCCCCAGCCACCTCTGTCTCCCCCAGTCATGCTGATCCTATCACCCGCTTTATTTTCTTTGATCACTGACTGAAATAGAAAATTTCCCTATGTATTGATTCCCCACCTTACGTGTTTATTGTCTGTCTCCGTCCATCAGAATCTAAGCTGGTGCACGGTAGGTACTTGATAAATATTCGTGGAATGAATGAACGCTGAGGTCCCAGCACTAGCAACATTTCTGGGGGAAAGGAGAGGCGGTCATTCTCTACGTTCACCTTCTCCAAAAGTGCCACCTCTCCAAGAAGTTTTAAGTGGCTTTGTTGACATGCCTGCCGTTAAGACAGTGGTGAAGAGACCCTAGAGCGATCAGTGTGGAACAGGAGTAGGCCCGTTTGACACAAGATTGAAGTATCGGCGGTCAGACCACGAGAGAGGAGGCCAATGGAACAGGCCTTTCAGTTTGCTCACTTCCCACCAAGTAACAGCCCTGGGCCCTGGCTCTCTGCACACCCTTACCCCTCCCATGGGCCAGGGCTGGACTTCTGCCCGCGGTGACTAAAGAGCACAGGGAAAGGACAGGCTCTGTCTGTGCTGGGCTGGCAGGACGGAAGGAGGGAGGGAGCTCCATTCTCCCGAACACCTGCTCTACGCCAGGTCTGTGCCTTCGGCATTTTGGGGTTCTGTTCCCATGACAATGGTAATCTCCCCTCTACAGATGAGGAAAGCGAGTTCAGAGAAGCCTCATAATTCACCCAACTCACACAGTGAGTCAGGGGACATCCCAGCCTGCCTGGTGCCCAAGGCTTCCTCACACTGTCACGGCAGAGGGACAAGGGGCAGGTCTCCCTTCTAGCTACGTGACTATATTCATTCCCAATCATTGCGACGACGCAGTACCACAAATGTGGTCCCTTCCTCAGCTCGTGGCCCCTTCCTGCACTTTCAAGACCAGCAGTGTAACATCTTTGGTCTCTCTCTCTCTCGCTCTCTCGCTCTCGCTCTCGCTCTCTTTCTCTTCCCTACGATCTTCCTGCCCCCCTCTTATAAAGACCCTTGTGATACAGCGGGCCCCACCAGATAATCCAGGATAGTCACCCCATCTCAAGATTTTTAATTTAGTCACATCTACAAAGTCTCTCTTGAAACATAAGGTAACGTATTGATGGGCTCCAGAAATTAGAACACGTGCATCTTTGGAGAACCATCCTTCTGTTTACCACGATGACTTTGAACATCCATCACCCCTGTCCCCATCACAGAGGGGGAGGTAAGACATGGGGTAAATATTGGCCTACAGTTTTTAAAAAAGGTATCCATGCCAAAGAGTGGGTCAGATACAGCACTGGCGTGGGGGCTGGAGGGGGAGCCTTAAATGACACTAGAGACCCTTACAGAGCACTTGCCACAAGTAAGGCACAGTTCTAAACTCTCCTTCTCTGTGTTAACTCACTGAACTGTCAAAACAACTCTATGAGGTAGGTGTTGTTGTCATCCCATTTTACAGATGAGTCAATTGAGGCGCAAAGCAACCAAGGCACTTGCTCAACACAGCTGGAAAGAGGTGGAGCTGGGCTTTGAACCCAGGCTCGGAGTCTTAACCCCTGTGCCTTGGAGCTGGATCCTCCCACACATATCAACCTTCACCTGCAGACAGTATTTATTTTTACAAAGCACTTTGTATAACGCAGCTTCCTTTTATGGAGGGCTTATCCCGGGCACGGCTTGGGTGTGCTGACTCTTTCCATGCACTGTGTCAGCTAATCCCTCCCCAGGATCGCGGACACCAGGACTCCCCTCTCCTTGCAGTAATGAGATAACAGAGGCTCAGAGGAGTGGAACAAGCCATAAGGCCTCGGACTTTAAAACCCAGGCTGTCACCCCCACAGCCCCCTGAGGCTGGCAGGTTGCCACACGGCAGGACAGGCCCCCCAGACTGGTGGGACTCTGGAGCCGTCTGCCCCCACCCCACCCCCAGAGGCTGCTTTGCCCTTCAGCAGTCACCGAGGGGCGGGGGAGGCAGCGTCAATAATGTATGACATCCCCCAGATAAAGCGCATCCGTAATCGCTGCTGGCGCAGCTCATCAATGGTGCATGGGGGTTTTATGTTTCCCAGCTCGGATGAAGGCAGTTCCTGCCTCGCCTCAGGCCAGCATAAAGATGTGACCTGCAAAGGTTGCATTTATCTCCGGAGAGAGCCACCCCCCACCTTCGCCAGCAGATGGGTCCAGAGTGCCACAGTGGCATGTGAGCAGTATCCCCACCCGTACCCCCCAGCCACGGCAGCCTCATGTCAGTTTTCCATCCTGAGCTCCGCACCCCACAGTGATTTAAAACTCTGCAAATAGAGGCTCCAGCCTCTGGGATGAGCCCCATGGCTCTAGGCTTGGGGGCCTCTAGGGGCCAGGATTGGGGTCCCTGGCCTTTCAGAATGAAGGTCCTAACCCAGACCTTCCTTCATTCATTCATTCATTCATTCACCACAAATGCACTGAGCACCTACTTGGTGCCACACCCTGCTCTAGCTGCTGCCAGTGAATGGCATCAAGGAGAAGACCTTCTTTTAGAGAACATTCCAGAGATGGAATGCACGGCACAAGGGTCTTCATGCCAATTCTCAGAAGAAATTTAGGAGCAGAGACAGGGCATCCCTGTCCAAGGTCACGCAGTTGATAAATCACAGAGCTGGTCTCAAAACCAAGGTCTTTGCCCTCTCAGCCTGGCATCTTTTCTTTTAAAGGTTACTGATTTGAACCCCCCCCTCATGGTTGAGAGCCAAATTTGGAAATCAGAAAATGCCTTAAAAATAAATCTCAGGAGGGAATTACATGTGAAGAGAAAATCTGAACTTGGCACAGGTCGTGGCGCATAGTGGGTGCTCCAGAAATGTTACTGGAAGGAAGGATAAGAGAGAGGGAGGGAGGGAAGGAGGGAGGAGGCTTAATTTCAGAGGTGATCATGTTTCCAGGCTGAAAGAGACAGTGAGGCTGACAGTTTTATTGTTCAATTGTTTCGTATGGATTTTGAATAAAAAATAAATTGGCTTCTTTTAAAGAGGACAATTCTGAAAGCCTTCGAGGACGGTGGTGAATCATCTATGACTGCCCTTGGCTTTCTTCCTCGAAATGGGAACTCCGTTTGCAGCCAGCGAGGACTTAGAGCAGCTGGGGGTAGGGGGAGCGTGGCCCAGACACCAGACCCCTGGGCCCTGGCATCCTGGGGAGGAAAACTGTGCTGGGGAACTCCTCTACTCTCCTAGGTAGCTGGTTTGCAAATAACTGCCCTGCAGCGGGGATGCCTGCTGAGTTTATGTCCCTCTGTCTGTCTGATCTTCCCTGGGACCAAGGACCCACTGGGATCTTGGGTAAGTTGCTTCCTCTCCTCTGTAAAATGGGCATAATAAAACCTCCCCCCCAGGACTGCCGTGAGAATGAAATAAGATGTGGTAGGTGGAGTGTGCCTGCCACAAAATAGGTGCCCAGCGCCGTAGATACATGACGTCCAAAGCGGGATTCAGTGGTGTTCAATGGAAAGTGAGCGTGCTCACCAAGGAGGGGGTGAGAAGGAACGAGTAAAGGAGGCACACTCATACGCCAGGAGCCTTGTTCATCCTGAAGACAATGGAGGTGGCGGAATGGCCTTCTCAGGGAAACCCTTCCCATAAAAATCCATCTGTAATACTTTCGAAGGAAGGAGGTCAAAAGTAAGCCCCAAGAGACAGCAGGGGCTGGAAGAGAAAACCCAAAGTCAGTCAAGATTCTTTCAGTTGTACATGAAAGACCTCAACTTAAAATGGTTTAATCTATTAGGGCGATTTATCCGCACATGCAACTTCCACGTCTGGCTTCAAGCTCTGCTGCATCCAGACTCCAAAGGATGGTGCCAGGAACATGCGTCTCTGTGTTGTAGTCATACTCGGGCAACCTTCCCCCTCTAAGTGTGGCTTACGACACCTCCGGGCTTTTTTTCTACCTTCTCAGCAACCTCAATAGAAAGAACCTTTTCTCCAACAGGTCCAGCAAAAGTCCCAGCACTGGCTTTCATTGGCCCAACTCAGGTCACATGCCCATCCCTGAACCAATCACTGCAGCCAGGGTGGGTGTGGCCTGTGCTAATTGGTTGAGCGTGGGTCACTCACCAATTCTTGAGACCAGAGGCAGCATTGGCCTTGCCCAAACCAATAGGATTTAGCATGAGAAAGGAGATTCTCAAAGGAAAATTAAGGCACTGTTTCAGATGATGGAGACATGGCTGCCTGCCCTGCTTCAGCCCTGCCTCAGCCCCACGGTTATCACTTTTCAATTCATTGTCCAGCTCCATGTAACACCAGATTGTGACTTGGAGGATCCAAGCCTCTGCCCCATCTTCCACCCATGTGTAGGTGGGATGCTGGTCATCCTCCCTCTCTGCACCTTGAGATGAGCCCCGCCCCATCACCACCAGTGAATTCAATGAGTGTCAGCCATTCCTGTTCATTGTCTCGGGTGTTTTGGCTTCATCCCGGCCCAGCTCTGGGACTGTACCTCTCTGAAGCTCCTCTTGCCTTTGTCCTTCCATTTCTAACTCATGTCTGCTCCTTGGACTTGATGTTTGACCTCATCATTTCCTAAATCATGACCTGGACTTGTTCCTCTGGCACTTCCTGACCACTTTGGAGGATCACTTCCTCCCCCAAACATGTATTGAGACCCCACCTTCACCAGACACAGCACGCTCCTGAAACAGCCTTACACAGAACAGCTGCTCTGTCCCAAGTCATTGCTGTTCTCTTTTTCCATTTCCCACTTGAAACGTCCTCACACAATTATCCTCACTTGATGTGGGTGTCCCCGGTCATTGGTGACACTGCATTCAAAGGATCAGACACCCAGGCTTCTCCACCATTCCCAGGGACCTCAGTGTCCTCCACAGCCCACAGGACATAAAAAAGGTAAAATAGACAACTCAACCTACTTCTTAAAGGTCCCAACCCAAAAGTGACCATAATCAGGCCTATTCACAATCCATGGGCAGATCTAGTCAATGGAGCCAGGGGGTCTGGGGGAGGAAGCAGCTGCCTCTCGGCAATGATTCCATGTGATGTAAAGAGGAGCACATATTCTTGAAAACTAGCTGGCTATCTCTGCCACAGCATCATCTGAGTGTCTTATTCATCACTAGCCACAGGTAAATTGCTTTTTAAATTGATTTATGCTGTGCAGAATGTTCGCGTGTGAACACCCACTGTTCAGTGTCCCAGCTGTGGTCATCATGTCAACCCATAGCATGCAGCCAGCAGCAAACCAGGGCACTGCTGAGTTCCAAGAGGCTGCATCCCCTTGGGGTTTGAGTGGTTGCATCCTGAGGCACAGCCACAGAAAAGGGTTCTTGCAATGAAGCTGGGTCCCAAGGAATTGATATTTTACACTCGCAGCACACAGGAGGCTTCATTTGACATAAGTGAAATGTCCGAAATATCCCTTTCAGTGGCTTGTAAAAATTAAAACTCCCCAAACCCAGTCTTCCACCTACGAAGTCTAGTGAAAAGTGTCATTTTCAGCGTGCAGATTATATGGACTACCCCGTGGGGATGAAGCAAGAGCATGTCCACGTTCAATGATCATACGATGCCCAGCGTCTCGCAGGCTTCCCCTAAATGTGTAAGGTCATGGGGATTGAGGTCTTTGTCCTGCTACACTTTAGATGGTCACCTAGAAACAGCAGCAGTGGGACACAGGAGTTAGGAATCCAAGCTCTAGATTCCCAGATCTACCTCTTGTTCATTCCATAACTTTGAACAAACTATTTAACCATGCTGAGCTTCAGTTTCCTCATCTGAAAATTGGAATGTCAATATCGCCTACCTCTTAAGATTGTTGTGATTATCCAATGTATATTATTAAGAGTTCGCCTTCTGAAACAGCTGTATCTACTGATTCCATCACCTGGCTTTGGAACATGTTGGTTCAGGATCTGTTAAAGGATCCAGCTTCAGGGAGCATCAGGACACTCATTTTTTAGTGTCCTGAATTGAGAGAGGCCAGGGAGCCAAAGGGGCTGATTGTACCGTATTCTGAGGAGTCCAAGCACCTAGCCATGGGGAATGCCAGTCCTGACTGCAGTGAAGTGAGAACCAGCCTCTGTGTGAGGACAGGGCAGACACAACTCCCTTTCAAACTCCAAACTAGATCCTGAGCTAATAGCTCAAGCAGGAGGGAGGACCCTGAGTAACTTGTGCACTGGCCCAGCCTCTTCCCGTCGCACACACACATAGACAGGCACTAGTGTAGCAATTCCACTTCTGGTAATTTGTCCACAGAAAAATCACTGGATTGGCCAGGCATGGAGGCTTGCACCTGTAATCCCAGCTACTATGGAGGCTGAGGTGGGAGGATCACTTGAGGCCGGGGGTTCAAGACCAGCCTGGGCAATATAGCATGACCTGGACTCTAAAAAATAAAATGAAATAAATAAATAGAAAAAGCACTAGATTGGTGTACAGAGATTTACAAATAAGGATATTTATAATGATGTGGAGCCGGAAGCAACCTAGCTATCCATAATAATGCCCATAGCATTATGCACCCATCAAAAAACATGATGTGGATCTCTATTGCTACGGAAAAACGTTTCTGATCCACCATGTAGAGGAAAACCAGATTAAAATAAGCTTCTTGACTTAAAAAACACTATGTTACATTTACTATGTACCAAGAACTATATACCAAGGACTTTACAAGTATGAATTCAATTTAATCTTCACAACAACACTGTCATGTAGACACTGTGTACGATGGCATCTGTACGAGGGCACCGTGTGCAATGCAGGAGAAGGCGAGCAGATCCAGTCCCTTGCTGGCATGTTTGTGCTGTGCACGAGCGGGAGGATGCCTACGCGTTTTTCCTATTACACAAAAGGAAATAAATAAACCCCTGTCTCTTTAAGCCAGTGTTAGGTTTTCTGTTAATTGCAGCCAGACACAATCCTAATTCATACACTTTGTAAATAGCAAGGATGGGATCCAACCACTCCTACACAGGTGGCAATCTGGAGCTGACAGCACAGAAGGAGATGGGAGAAGAACCAACTTTTCTCTGGGCTGTATCAGTCCAGTGCATTCCTCTGCAGCCATGCCGCCTCTCCGCTCCTCCTCGCCCAGCCATGGACGCTCTGTCCTGGCCTTCTTTCACTCCAGCTGTGCCACGCGGCCTGCTCCCCGGGACTAGACCCAGGAGTCCAGGGAAGCCAGGACATTCCCCAGGGTCACTCCCCTCTGACCTCACGTCTCAGTCGGCTTCATTGCCAGAAAGACACTTTGCATCTCTTCTGCTCATTACAATTCAGTCACGTCAGAGTAGCCCACAGGATCCGAATGCAATTTTCTCATTGAATTATGCTAAATCCTTCAGGGAAGGAGGCAAAATTATTTAAAACCTATAAAAACTAAAGCAACATTCTGGCTCTATATTTTAACTTTCTGATCATTATTTAGAGTTAACCTTTTCTGCTGCTAAATCACAAACCCATTTTGCTGTATATCTGGCAGCACAGGCCATAAGGCATGAGGGGAAAAAAAAAAACACAGCCAGGCAAAGAGTAGACCCAGGAATTGTTCCTTGGCTCTGGCAGATAATAGAAATCGAGGTGGCATTTTGCGCTTAGAAATCAAAAGTATCAGAAGGTGATTCACTGAAGCAGCAAAGAAAAATGAGTTGTAGCGTTGTTATAAATATTAGAGCAATAGATTAGGGATGAGGTGTGTTTCTGCAGAATAATGCCCTGACAGGGAGGATGGGAATTCATGAGTCAGGCAGATGAGGGACAGAGTTCTGTGCCTGGCATCTCAGTGAATTACTTATTCCCACTGAGCCTCAATCTCCCCATATATAAAATGGGAAAATATAACAACTTATTCAATTAGGAGGCAAGTACTATTATTTATTCTCATTTTGTAAAATGAGGAAAGCAAGGCAGAAGTTCAGTGAGTTGCCTTGGCAGTCAGAAATGGCAACACTGAGGTCTGACGTAAGGCAGGCAGCTTCAGAGACAGGGTTACTCTGCAAAGTAAATAAGATAATGAATAAGAAGTGCTTAATACAGTTTTTGACATATAGCAATAAATGCTGGGTGAATAATTTGTATACATTGGTATTTGTGATCAAATATATGTGTAATTCTTATAAGTAAGTTTTATCAATAGTCTTATTAATAACCAGCCTATTTGGTGCTGTTATAGCACCTGTATTTTTCCTTTATAGCATTTAAATACAATTAATTATTCATGTGATTAGCTGTTTCACATGCAACTTCCATTCCAGCACTGTGAGTTTCATGAGGGCAGAGACTGGGCCTCTCCAGCACCTAGCACAGTGCCTGGTTTGAAGCGTTCATTCACCCCAAATATCTGTTGCATGTTTACTGTGCTCCAGGCACCGTTCTAGGCACTGTGAACAAAGTCCCTGTGCTCTCGCCCTCCATTCTAGTGAGGGGTGCAGACAGAAAATAAACAAACCAGTAAGTACTTAGTATATCAGACGGTGTCTTCATCAGTTCGGGCTGCTACAACAAGAATATCATAGGAAGGGCGGCTTAAACAATAAAGATTTATTTCTCACAGTTCTGGAGACCGGGAAGTCCAAGATCAGGGCGCTGGCAGATTCAGTGTCTGGTGAGGGCATTATTCCTGGTTTTCAGAGGAGCATCTTCATGTTGTAGCCTCACATGACTATGAGAACAATCACCTCTCTCTGTCTCTTCTTGTCAGGGCACTCATCCCATTCATGAGGTCTCCATCCTCATGACCTAATTACCTCCCAACTCCTAACACAATCAAAGTAGCGGTTAGGATACCAACATTTAAATTTTGGGGGACACAAACATCCAGTCCATAATAAGTGGTGTAAGTAGTTGGAGAACTATAAATCAGAGGAAGGGAAAAAGACTTCTGGGGGCAGGGAATTATTTTATATAGAGAGGTCAGAGAAGTTCTCTGCTGATAAGAAGGCTTGATTATGCAGATGTATGGGAGGGATCCATCTGCAGAAAGCTTTTTCCAGCAGAGGCAACAGCAAGTGCAAAGGCCCTGAGGCAGAAAGGTCACTGGCGTGTTCAAGGTCAGTGTGACTGGAATGGAGCAAGGTTCACTAAAGGAGTGGTGGAGACAATGTCCGAAGGGAAATGAGGGGCAGATAATAGATGAATAATTGTACGAAAGAACAGAACAGGGACAGACACAGTGCCTGTGTTCTTCCTGCACATTCACAGACAAACATCAAGCAACCTGCACAGCGCAGGGTGGTGGGCTTTGGAACACTGATGAGCCCTGAGCAATTACTGCATAAACAGTGCCTCTGGCCTGCAGAGGAAGGGGTTTGGGAAGCTCCAGGGGCCAGGCTGGGGTCAATGGTGGCTCTTACATGAAGGAAGATTTCAGCTCAGGAATGAGACAAACATTCAAAAGTCAAGGCAGCCAGATTTCTGCATCTGGGAAGATGTAGTAGATATACTTTTCCCTTTTCTTTCCACTAGATACCAATAAAAACCCTGGATACTATATACAAAACAAACACAAGAAGACTCCGAAAGGTAGAGAATATGGACCAGCTAGGAAACTTGGGACTCAAAGAACACCACAGTAGTTAGTAGCTAGTTCCCCGGGTCTTTTCTTTCTTTCTTTCTTTCTTTCTTTTCTTTCTTTTCTTTCTTTTCTTTTTCGCCTCATATATCTCAGCTTGGAGTTAAAGAAGATGGCAACCCAGAACCAACAGTCACAGACAACAAAAGCTTGATCTCTCTAGCCAAAGGACCAGAAACAGGGCAGCCTAGTAAGACAGAAAGCCTTCAGACAATAACCACGCTGTTAAAGCCAAACACAACAGAAAGGAAAAAATAAAAACTTGGCTCCACCACCACCCACACCAGCAAAGACCAAGTGGAGAGCCCACATGTCCACGCAGGCAAAGCTGTAACAGGGTACTCCGGCCCCAATGTCGTGGTGATATCAGCGAAGTCTGAATAGGGAGTCTCATCCTTGCTGGCCAGTCATGAGGCCATCCCTTCCATGGTGTCAAGGGAGGCCACTGAGGGAGCCTGGACTTCCACTCACACAACACGGTAGCCGGGCGTCTCTCCCCTTCCTACTGGGGTCTTGTCAGAGGAAGCCGAGTGGAAAGTCAAGATTTTCACCATTTCCAGCAAGAACAAGGACACTCCTACAGCTGTGTCAATGGAGATCACATGAGGAACCAGAATTTCACCCCCACCCAGCAATAACATGGAGCCCACCCCCAGGTGTCACCAGAGGCCAAGTGAGGGACCTGGACATCTGCCTCCACCCAGTAGTAATGGGGTAGCACCCCCCGTCTCTGCCACTGGAGCGGTGCCAGCCTAGGCCAGTGAAAACAGGAGGCTTACACAAGTCTCCCCACAGTCCACAGTCTCTCCCAACATACACAAAAATATCCAGGATTCAACAGAAAATCACTCATCATACCAGGAACCAGGAAGATCTCAAACTAAATGGAGAAGAGACAATCAGTAGATGCCCACATCAAGACGGCACAGGTGATGGAATTATCTGGCAAAGATGTTAAAGCAGCCATGATAAAAGTGCCTCAGTCAGCACTTACAAACGCACAGGAGACAAATGAGAAAACAGAAAGCCTCGGCAAAGAAACGGAAGATACGGAGATAAACCAAGTAAGATGTTTAGAACTTGCTTTAGAAAAGCCACCCAAAAAGAAAAAGAATTTAGAACTGAAAAATTCAATAACCAAAATTAAAAGCTCAGTGCATGTTCTCAACTGCAGAATAAAGGGAACAGAGGAAACAATTGGGAAACTAGAAGATAAAACAGTAGAAATTACTAATCTGAATAACAGTGAGAAAATAGACTGAAAAGAAATTAACAGAGCCTCATGGACTTGTGGGTCTGTAACAAAAGATCTAACATTTGTGCCACTGGAGTTTGGAAAGGAGGGAGGGGAAAACCACAGGGGTAAAAAACTATTTGAAGAAATAATGACTAAAAACTTCTCAAATTTGGCATAAATAAATTTACAGATTCAAAAGCTGAGTGAATCCCAACCAAGATAAATCTAAAGAAATCTATGTGAAAATGTACCATAATTACACTTCTGAAAACTAAAAGAAAAAAATCTTGAAAGCACCAAGAGGAGAACTACGCTTTACACACAGAGGGAAAACAAATTGAATGACAGTAGATTTCTCATCCAAAATCATGAAGACCAGAAAGAAGTGGCACAATATTTTTCAAGAGCTGGAGAAAAGAACTGACAAGCCAGAGAAAATACCCTTCAGGAATGGGGGGGAAATCAAGACGTTCGCCTGTAAAGAAAAACTAAGAGAATTTGTCAACAACAAACCCGTCTTAAATGAATAGCTAAAGGAAGTTCTTGAAACAGAGAAGAAACAATAAATAAAGAAATCTTGGAAAATCAGGAAGAAAGGGAGAACACAGAAGCAAAAGCTGCAACACTGATATAATTTCAAATGTACATGGAGGAAACATTTAAGACAATTATATAGTAAACACGGAAGGCAAAAGGAGGAAAGGTTTCTACACTTTACTCAGACTGGTGAAATGATGAATCTACCAGTAGACTGTAATAAATTATGTGCATATAAAGTAATGGAGCAACAGTGGAAAATGCTATACAAAAAGATGCTCTCAGAAAGACAATACTTAAATCAAAATGGAATTCTGAATATTGTTCAAGTAACCTAAAGAAAAGCAGGGAAAAAAATAAATGTAAAATGGAAAGAAAAAACAAAACAAAATCTAAAATGACAGACATTAGCCCTAACATAGCAATAATTAAATTAATGCAAATGGGGTCTGTATGACAGTATAACATAGAGACTGGCTGAATGGGCTAATAAACATGACCCAACTATATTCTGCCCATAACAAACTCACTTTGAACATAAGGATACAGGCAAACTGAAAGTAAAATGATGGTGGGAAAGAACATATCATACAATTATTAGCCAAAAGAAAACAGGAGTGGCTATATTAATTTCAGTCATATAAAATAAGACTTCAAAACAAAACAAAAATAAATGCCAGAGACAGAGACATCATATAATGACAAAAGGGCAGCTCACCAAGAAGAGATAGCAACTCTAAATGTGTATGCACCAAACAATAGAGCTACAAAATATATGCAACAAAATTTATCTCATAGAGCTGAAAGGGAAAATAGGCAAATACACAATCTTAGTTTGAGACTTCAACACCCCTCTCTCAACAATTGATAAAAAGAACTAGGCAGAAAATCAGCAATGATATAGAACTCAAAAACACCATCAACCAACAGGATTTAATTAACATGTATAGAACATTCCACCCCAAAACATAAAAGTACGCATTCTTTTCAAATACCCACAAAACACATACTCAAACAGACTATATCCTAAGTCATAAAACAAATCCCATCAAATTTAAAGGAATTTAAATCATACAGAGTGTATTCAAAGATTGCTATAGAATCAAACTAGAAATCAGCAACCAAAAGAAAACAAGAAAATTTCCAAATACTTGGAAACTAAACAACACAGTCTAAATAAGCCATGGATCAAAGAGGAAGTCTCAAAAGAAATCAAATAACACATCGAACCAAAAGAAAATGAAAGTACAACATATAAGGATTTGTGGAACACAGTAACAGCAGTGCTTACATCAGAAAAGGGGAAAGATATCAAATGTCCTTTCCTACATCAAGCAACTAGAAAAATAAATGTGAAATAAACTAAGAGAAAGCGGAAATAGGGAAATAATGGCTATGGTTTGAATGTTTGTGTTCCCTCCAAGATTCACGTCGCAATTTAATCCCCAACGCAACAGCACTCACAGGGGCAGCCTTTAGGAGGTGATTAGGCCATGAGGTCAGAGCCCTCATGAACAAAATTAGTGACCTCATAAAAGGGCTGGAGGGAACTAGCTAGGCCCTTTGTTGACCTTCTATTCTTCCGCCAGGTGAGGACACAGCATTCATCTCCTCCAGAGGATGCAGCAACAAGGCGACATCGACAAAGCACAGGCAGGGCCCTCCCCGGACACTGAAGTTGCTGGCACTTTCATCTTGGACTTCCCAGCCTCCGGAACAGTGAGAAATAAATTTCTGCTTTTTATAAATTACCTAGTCTCAGGTATTTTGTTATAGCAGCCCAAATGGATTAAGATAATGAAGAGTAGAAATTAATAAAATTGAAAGCAGAAAAACAATAGGGAAAATCAATGAAACAAAAAGCTGGTTCTTTGAAAAGATCAGTAAAATTGACAAACCTCTAGCAAGACTGATAAAGAAAAAAGAGAGCAAAGACATAAGTTACAAATATCAGGAAAGAAGGAGGGAATATCATAGATCCTGCAGGCATCAAAAGGATAATAAGGGAATATGATAAATAACTATACACATATAAGTTTGACAATGTAGATAAAATAGATCAATTCCTCTAAAAACAAAAACTACCACAACTTAACCAATATTAAATGGATAATTTGAATAGCCAAATAGCTATTAAAAAGATTGAATTTCTAATTTTAAAACTCCCAAGAAAAGAAGTCTCTGGGCCCAGATGGTTTCCTTGGAGAATTCTACCAAATGTTTAAAGGAAATCAACACCAATTCTACACAATCTCTTCCAGAAAACAGAAGAAGGAGAGAAAACTTCTCAATTCATTTAGGGAAGTTAGTATTATCTTGAAACCAAAACCAGACAAAGACAGTACAAAAAAAGAAAGGAAAACTTCAAACTAATATCCCTCATGAATATAGAAACAGAAACCTGTAACAAAATATCAGCAATATCTAAAACAAAATTAGATACCATGATCAAGTGGGGTTTATTCCAAGGATGCCAGGCTTGTTCAATATTCAAAACTCAACCAGCATAATCTACCATATTAACAGACCTAAGAAGAAAAATTACATGGTCATGTCAAATGACATAGATAATTTTATATTATAGATGCTAGTTCTTTGGCAGACATGTGGTTTGCAAATATTTGAAAACAAATATTTTTCAGATATAAGTATTTAAAAATTTTTTACACCTATTCATTATAAAAACTCTCAGAAAACCTTTTAACTTCTTCAACTTGGTAGAGTTTCCTCAAAACAATCCAGAACTAAGATTATGCTTAATGATGAAAGACCAAATGCTTTCTCTCTAGGCCCATGGAAAATCACTGCTTCCCTCTGTCCTAAATGTGGAAAAGGAAATTTGTATTTGCATTGTGCCACAATCTGGGAGGAGGAGGTGGAGGAAAAATGTCACATCTGGAACACTCAATACACTAAAACCTTACATGTTAATATACACACACATATTCATATTTATAGATATGTAAATGTTAATTTAAATGTCAGTTGCACCTGCATTATTTAGGACAAGTAGCCCTAGGCACCCAAATTGTTCAAGAACAGGCGTCCATTCAAACTAAGAGCCGTCTTATGCTGATCCAAGAAAGTCTGTCTGAGGGTGGAACCAACACAGGGAAAGCAGAGCTCAGTGGTGGAGAAAGAGACTGACTGCTAAGGACATCATTTGGGGTCTGGATCAAGCCAGGTCTGAAGCTACCCCTTATCATCTTTCTGTTATAGGAGCTGACAACAAGCTCCCTGTGTATGTAAGCTGCTTTTGTTTATTTCCTGTCACTCCCAACCAAAAGAGTCCTAAATGGGCCGTTACCTGAGCTCCTGTCCCCGTAGGCGTGCAAGCCCAGGTGGGATGACCATCTGTGAGCGATTGTGACTCTGACAGGAGTCTGGACAACAGATTTCCTCTAGGTGTTTTCTTGTTGTTGGAGATAACCTTCCACAACCTTTTTGGTGTGGTTTTAGGACCATTTATTACAGAGGTAGAGAGAGTGCTGGAATTTCCCAGAAGGATAAGTCACCTCATTGAGCATTTGCTTTACGTAGGCAAGTAAGGTCCTGTCGACACCTCATTGTGGACTGCATATCCCAGGTGACCCAGCCACTGCTCGCCTCTCTGCCCTCACCTTCTGCCATCCCTACCCACACTCACTCCTCTGCTGTTCCTTCCTTGAATAGAACAAGCACCTTCCCACCTCAGGGCCTTTGCACGTACTATTCCCTCTGCCTGAAAGGCTCCTCCCCCAGACCCTTCCATGGCTGGTTCCTTCTCACTCAGCCTGGAGGCCGCCTCCTCAGAGGGGCTGCCTCTGACTACGAAACCCAAATTACCCACCTCAACTCCCATGCCCGGCATTTTCTAGTCCACTACCATGTCTTATTTTCTTCATCACACTTTACAGTCTGAAATTACCTTAAATTTCACTTGTGAATTATCAACCCCTCCCCGGTAGAATATCATCTCCATGAGAGCCGGGACCTCATGTGTTGTGTTCACTCCTCAGAGCATACTGGAAGGAAGAAAGGAGGGAGAGAGAAGTGAAGGACAGAGGCCAAGAGCTAGGATGGGCACCTGCTCCCCCTGAGGCCTCTCTAGCCTCCTGGGGACCCTCTAAGCCACCTGCAATGGTCCCCAGTGGCGTTAAGCCTCAGGTGGCCACATAAGTCACCAGCTCATGAAAGCACACTTTATCACTGTGTCTCATTCCCCTTCTCATTTCCCTACTCTCTCATGGCTCCTGGAATCACCCACCAAGTGAGGTGGCTGCTTTCAGGGGAACCTAAATTAAGACAGACTCTTATTGGCCGGGCGTGGTGGCTCACGCCTGTAATCCTAGCACTCTGGGAGGCCG